>AP025075.1:28412583-28499721 GCA_036186865.1 Eustoma russellianum | reverse complement strand
ATTCTTGTTGTTAATCTGATTTGCCTTAGCTTATCCTATCCCTCACGGTTCAACTGTTTCTTTTTTGGCTTTTGTAATTTTGATACGCAGTAATCTTTTCTTTCTTTTGTTTCTTTGGTGTCTAATTCACTGGTCAGCTATTCTTTTGGCTGTTGAAACGGATGGTCAGAATATTTTTTGATCTGATTCTTGTTGGCTTGCTTGCCAATGGATCTTTTCCGTTCTTTTTGGGTTTGTTTCTGGTGTAATGTTTTAAGAGGAAAGTGACGCAACCCTATTGAGTTCCGACAAAGCTTACATACAGTTTACCGGGTTAGGGTTCTTTACGCTTTGCTGCTTGACGACTCTGTCTTCTGTAAACTTGGTTGGCAGGTCTCTTAAGCATACAAAGAAAGACACCAAGATGCTCTACAACGATCATATTAATATCTCTTAAAGTAAAGATTTACCTTTTCTAGTTACCTTTCTAGGTTAGGTTTGAGTCGGTAGGACAATTGTTTGCTGCCTAATGTGGGAAATCTAAGAGAACGAGATGACGAGATCATGTATATGTTTGATTGCCGTGATGATGGCAATATCAGTATTAGCTCTAGCTGATCGGTCTCTTTGCCACCCACATTTTCTATTCTATTAAACTTGCTTTGGCACTTCAAATTTTTCCCCTCACTTTTCGCGCACATGGATTTGTTTCAAATACTTATAGGATGCTGCACCAGCTTCCCATGTGGGTGTCTTTTGGGTTAATACTGTTTATTATATTTATGTACTTTCTACATTTCGCCTATTTGCTATCATGATACTGAATTTGAGTGCATATAGTTTTTGCTTACCACTTACCCTCCCCAGACCCTAGCGATAGCTTTTGATGTTGTTGGGATGTACTGGGGATAGATGATGATGATAATAGTTTTTGCCTGAATGTTTCATTTTCTTTTCCTGATTGAGGTGCGTATGTGCGAGGATGGAAAAATCGAGGCTAGTGTGGTTATTTTTTTTTTCAAAAATGGTTGTTGGGTCTGTTTCTTAAACTTGTATGCACATTATCATCCCTCTGGTGTTTGGAGGAAATGGACCTGGAACTCGCTTGGACGTCTTTATTTTATGTTTTGTGCACAATTCTTTTGAAAATTACATGCATCTCCTGCCAACTTTGATGTATCTGTTTAATGTTTTGAACTTTCAGTTCTTGGGCACTTTACAATAATGCGAGGAAGGAGTTATAGCCCTTCACCTCCCAGGGGTTATGGTCGAAGGGGACGGAGCCCAAGCCCGAGAGGACGTTATGGTGGTCGCAGCAGAGATGCACCCACGAGTCTTTTAGTTCGCAACCTGCGCCATGACTGCAGGTAATTGGAGCTAGCTTCTGTATTTTCCATTGCCTTTTATTTCGTTCATATATCCTTTCAGAGTCAGTTCTCTTGTTTATGCTCCAAAGTTTACAGAACATTCGACATAATTGTTTAGGTGGTCTCTGTCTGTTTACATTTTTACCACTGACCTTTTTATGTTCGTACCTTTCTAGTCATCATGCCTCATCAGCTCCTGTGAAAGTTTTTGAATTGGTCCTCATTGTTATCCTCTATTCTTTTTTAACTTTAGGTTCATTGGCTGTGAATCTAAATAAAAAATTATAATTATGAAAAAATGTGATATTGCTTTTGTATCTTGGCAGTGCGTTATCATTTTGCTGGTTATGTCCAACTTAGCGACATCGGTTCAGTTTTAGCTTCCATTAACTTTATTACTTTTGGTTTACAGTCCTAGGTATGATGGGGCCTTGTTCCTAATGAATGTTTTCCTTCTTATGCAGGCCAGAAGACTTGCGGAGGCCGTTTGGACAATTTGGTCCTGTCAAGGATATTTACTTGCCTAGGGACTACTACACTGGGTACGTCCTTGAATTTTTAGGGATGACGTGAATAAGCTTATTAAACTCCTTTCTTTATGTTGTCTCAAGCATTTTTTTTAATTCGTTTATTGTAGTGTTGAAATTTATTTTGGCTAAGGTATAGTTTCTGATTAGATCTCAGGTTAGTTACATGAATAGAAAAAGGATATCAGACTTTACATTTGGCGAAGTACTATTTTTTTCCTGGTGTATTACCCCCTTTTCATCTCAATTTGGCTGCTTTATCAAATTTTTGGGATTTAGCAGTGGTTAAGAGTTTGGAAGACGTCAACCAAGTAGTAAGAGTACTGTTGACACATTGAAGTAGTAGGAGTTCTGTGACATCAAAACGAGTGTTAAGAGTTGAAGATGATGTAAAATGTAATGAAGATTGGAGGGATTTTGGATTTGATTACAATGTGAAGATATCAAGATTGCAAGTCTTGAAGAATTTCAAGTCATCTTATAACTGATACTCAAAAGGTTAGCTGCTGTGTGCTTGATTATGCGCTTATCATGGCCTTTGGTGGTATGGAATTGGTAATAGCTGTCTTTATATCACACTTGTGAAATTTTTTGTGTGTCAGATGATATGAACTTGCTATCTCATATTTCGTTGCAGGAAACTGACATCTTAAACTTCAGCATATCCTTGGAAATCCATCTTACATGCATTGATGACCCTTTTTTATGAAATTAATTGTACACCAAAGAAGTTTTTAGCTTTTAATTGGCAGCTGTAATATCTGTTTTTATTCAAGTGACCTAGTTTTGGGTTTGCACTTTTTTTTTCTTTTCTTTTTTTTTCCTGGAAGTGCAATGCTCTTTGCTGAATTCCTTTTTTTTATTGTGTCGTCCATCTATTCTATCTTGCAGTGATCCACGAGGTTTTGGCTTTGTCCAGTATGTTGATCCTGCTGACGCTGGTGAGGCTAAGTATCAAATGGATGGTCATGTGTTTCAAGGCAGACAGTTGACAGTTGTTTTTGCTGAAGAGAATAGGAAGAAGCCTCAAGAAATGAGAACTAGGGAACGTGGTGGAAGGTAACTTTTAGTTGGAATACAATTGTCCTTACTATAGTTTACCATTACATGGCTTGTTGGTGCTGTCTCTTTATTTCCTGTCTTTTGCTGCCTGTATTTATGCAATTTAAATTTTCCTAGCTCTTTTTGTTTTGGAACTCGGAATGGCGGCTTGACCTTTTAAAATGGACCTGTTTATGTTTTTCCTTCTAATGTAATGGAAGCTTCCTATCTCAAGGAGTTCTTTTTCTTTTGGAGTTTGTATTGGCCTTTTCACAGAAGAAGCAAATGCAAACCACAAGGACTTTTCCCCTAAAATCTGTCTTTCTCCTTTTATGCTATTTTTCAAAGAGGTATATTCTAAAGATGCATATTATGCATTAGGTACTAGGAGACACAGGAAGAGGTTAGGATTTAGGTTACGACTCAAAAAAAAGCGTAAGAGAAATGATTGATCTATATAGCCAAACCTACATAGTGGGAAAAAAGCTCGAGTATTGTTGTATCTGTTTTTCTCCTCTATTTATGAATTGCTTTTCTGTAGTGTACAACTCAACTTCTTTTTCTTTTTTGGAATCTGATTAGTGGGTCTTGCCGTGTCCTTAGATAGAAAGCCCAAGGCTGGGATTTCAATTTTGAAATGTAAAATATCTGGGTTCTATATTGATTTACCAGGATATCTAGATTCATACTGTTTTAACAAATTATTTTGTTGAAGCAGTATGTTGTATATTTGCTTGAGGTGTTTACTTCCTGGACGTTTGAATTGAATACAATCTCCTATAAACTTTTCTCTATATATATTAAAAAAAATCTCTCTATGATGAGCTTTCTCAGGTTTTTATCATTTTTGTCATCTGCTCTTTATTGGTATAACATAGTCGTGAAGTATCTTGTTTCTCATAGTACATTTTATTCTGTTCTCATAGTTATGCATTTTCTATTCTCACTGTTTCCAGCCGTCGGTCCTATGACCGAAGACGGTCTCCAGCTCGTTATTCACCCTCCCCTCAGTATTCTCGGTCCCCTCCTCGACGTCGAAGGTCAAGGTCTCGTGGCCACGATTATTACTCGCCTCCTCCAAAGAGAAGACAAGACTCAAGGTATGCCGAAGTTGTTAGCACTTTTAAGTGACGCCTCTATTTAGTGTCATAAGTTCATGGAAACTGGTTAAGTTCTAGTATCATGCATGTGTCCTTGGCGGAAGGTTTTAGGGCCTTTTAGGATGTTTTATTTCTTGTGTTTCTCTTCAATCCTGTGATATCCGTACTCTTGGTCAACCTGCTATGAGAATACTAGTAAAGGCTGTGTAGGAATTTGAATCTCAAGGAGAGTGTACCTGGATTCTCCCAACAGCTAGAAAAGTGTAGCATGAATCACGGCAATGTTTATTGCATTTATTCGGGCAGCTGTTTTTGCTCCTGGCTGCATTAAAACGTTGGAATATTGACTAATCTCTCAATTTGTGTTATATTATGAAGGTGTCTTGTGGTCAAGAAAACTATTAATATGATGTTACTTGTGGTCGTGTTTTTGATGAACAATTATCAGATCTGTCTCACCGCTAGAGAAAAGGTACAGTCGGGAGAAATCGTACCCGCCTTCACCGAGGGGTCAATCGCCACCTTATGAGGGTTCTAGGAGTCGCAGCAGGAGTCTTGCGAGGGAGCGCTCTCCTCCGTACAATGCACCGAGGAGTCGCAGCCTCAGTCCAGCGATGCGATCCCCAAGCCCAGCCCGTGGCAGAGGTCGAAATGTAGAGCGTGAATACTCTCCTGGTGAACCAGGGAGAGATGGTTCTCGTTATTAGAGTGCGTGCGGTTGGAAACTTGTAGCTGCAGTTGCAGTATAAATCCCTGGTTTTGTTTAGGTGCTTTGGAAATTGAGTTGAATCATCCAACTGGTATGAGCTTTGTATGTGACATAATGCTTGTGTAGGATTTATTCTTGGTTTGAAATGGTTTAATGTTGTGTTTGGAAATCTTAGATTAATCTTTTTTATTTTTTGGTGGGAAAGATTACTGTAATCTTTCCATGGATGGATCTAGTATCAACATCCTGAGTGTTTCATCAACTTTGTTCTTTTGCGTTCAGCATCTTTTGGGCAAGGATGCTAAGTTGCACCTTTACATGCAATTAAATTATTGGCTTTTAAAATGAAGATTCCAGATTTTACTGGGGTAGAGTTTGTGTCGGCTTTTAAAATGAAGACATGATTGGTGAAATACGTTAATGGATACTTGATTATGATATGATGATCTTTTTGAGTATGGTATAGAGTTGGTAATGCAGACATTTCGACTCTTGGAAAAAATTCCTCTTTTGTAGGTACCCATATCATGGTGGCTTATTTTTTGTGTGGATGTTACGTTTCCTGACACATATTATGCAGGTACTAAGAGACACATAAGAAAGATATGATTTAGGCAAGGTCTCAAAAAAAAAAAAAAAAAAAGCAAAAACGAAAAAATAAAATAAAGCGAAAGAAAACTGAAGGATCCATATTGCAAACCTTATGTAGTGGAAAAATGTTTTAAGTGTTGTTGATTACATTTCCTAAGGATAATCCCTTGCTAGCCACCAAAAGTATGATGTTTAACTTTAGCAAGGACATTGTAGATGCTCCATTCCCAGTTGAATAATTCAATTGGTACTTCGCTGAACATTTTAACCGGCGGGGATGATATTTAAGATAATAGAGTTGGCTGAGAATTCTTTGGTAAAACATTCCCGCAAGTTTTACTCATAAATGATATGATTTCTGGCCTGTGTAGCTCTGATTAACGTAGAGGCCTTTCGCTGCCAGCATTAGTTGTATTTCTGTACATAAATTGGGGGATGAATGGCTTTACTAGTCTTTCCAAATATGCAAAAGGTGTTTGCTCTTCTCTTTAGGTAGTGGCTCTTTTTAGAGGGATTCTAGTTGATGTGTTGCTTGCACTTTTGGTACATGTTTCTGCAACATGTTTTTTGCCTTCTATAGAGCACAACTGAAATACAGTTTCTTTCCTAAATTCCATGAAACCATAGTCTGGATTATCCTCAATAGAAAACACCAAATTATTTTCCGTAGACAAGTGAAACTGATCATGGAAGTCAGTCAGTCGACCAGTTCCATAGTATTCCCGGGCCATTTGTTTGGCGTTGAATATTCACACCAACATTCCTAAAGACGTGTTCCTCGTCACATAACCAGTTGCGAATGTAATATTTTTCTTGTTTCTTGCTCCCACCCACCCCCTACATCCACCCAGGGGTTGAAACAGTGAATGCCATATAAGAATTGTGTATGAAGGTTCTGCCTTCTGAGGGGCTAGTTCGTAGAACAGAAATCCTTCTCCAGACCCTTTTGCAGATCATTACGCTAAACAAATGAAAAAGTACAGACCTTGGTATTATAAGTCGATAAGGACAAGCTTCTCATTTTAGCATATCCCAATTAGTTATATCATGGACACATTCTTCCTTGACTTTGAAATGTGATAGAATAAAAAAAATGCCTCACTAAATTGGCTACGCTTCTTATATTGTAAAATAAGAGTTGATTGACACAGTTTGATTTCATTATGAGTCATCGAGAAACAAACTCTGTGTATTTCTAGCACATGGATATGGTTGCGTACATCTGACCCTCATACTCCGCCATAGACTGAAGCCTCTAAGGCAATGGATAATTAACTGGATAATGTTAGTTGTTGTTATATCATGGATCCCATTGTTCAAATACAGGTACATATTTAACAAGTTTTTTGCATTTAGTAATGGTCTGTCAACAAACCATCTATTATGAAGCCCTTAGATTCCCCCCCTCCCCCAACCCACCCCACACACAACACTTCAAAAAGAAAAATAGACACAGAAGCAAAAGGATTTTCCAGCTTCCACCAGTATCCCCTTGACGTACAAGTTTGTAGCAAAACTAAAACACCACAAACGTACCAGCGAAAATATGCAGATCTACACAAATTCAGTGATTCGGGTCCCTTGCATCAAATATGCCCACCACTCAACTTCTGCCTTGCACATTTCTCACAATCTAATGGCGTCAAAACAACCCCACCGCTTGAATTTGACTTGTTTGACACACAAATTGAATCAAACCCAAGTCTCAAAGTTTGAGAGGTCCAGCTGACTAGAGCAAATTGCCAAACTGAAAGTCGACTGGTTTATCAGTCACCAAACTAGTTATTCCAACCACTCAAATCAGCAAACACAACAGGAAGTACATTCTAACCATATATTTCATACAATGTATGAGGTAAAATGGAGACAGGACATTAAAGAAACATGAAAACAGAGTACCGGTTTTATTGACATCCTAAATCTCAACTCCAATTCCAAGCTCTCTGCCTTCTTTCTTCTTATCTGGAAACGTCACGCCATATACACACAAATACAATCTAAAGGTCACTCAATGTATCAACACATCGGTACAAAGTTGGCCCATAAAATGACATAATCCAAGGACCATTACACAAAGATCACATATGGTTCTCTGTTGGTTCAGGACGGTAGGTTCGTCGGCGCATCTGAGACTCAGGAGTAGGCTGTTGCAAGAAAATCCTGGTTGGGTCATTCGGATCAACATACGCATGTCGCATCATCTCATCCACAGGTGTTTGAGCTGCTTGCAAAGGATCAACCTGAGGCTCAGGAGCTCCAGACATGTATTGATTGTATCGCCTCACGGACTCCATCAGATTGAAGAACAAAGGAATAAATGTTCCACATCCACCTTCTTTGAAGAATATCTTGAATGAATGAGTCGAATACAAGGCTCTATTTTCACCATCCGGTACGACCTGGACATGGGCAAACACATGGATACCAACTATCAATCAGGGTAAAGCTGGTGACACTAGCATTAGGAACTCATGAAGCTCATTTACTTAAATAATAAAAAAGTGACACTAACTGAAAAACGTCATCTTCTTCCATCATTCAATCAACTGAAAATTTCAACAAATTGGAACTCACAGGTAAACGATACGATTCAACAATCGGGTAACTTTTCTACAGAACAATCAATTACACTATAAAGCTGGTAAATCTACACGGCGTATAACCAATTACACTTAACTTGTTCTTCTTTCCTCATCCGATTAAAAGAAATACAAACGCATTGAAATTGATACGAAAAGATACAAAACGAAAATCTGTCATGGAATCAATAATACGAGAAAAAAGTAGACTCACCGGATCCACGAATCCTGAAATATTGTTGCAGTGGAAATAGGCTGGTTGAATTTCTCGCCACGAACATAAAGCAGGGGAAGATCAAAGGCAAAAAAGCTTCCTACGGGCTGTTTTGCTACGAAAAACCATTCGGACGTTAGACAAATAGATGATGCCTTTTGCTTTAACATGGCCAGATCCGGGAATCTTGTCGATCTCAAATTCGACAACCGTCTCTGGTGAGTACGAACATCTCGTTCACAAAAGGAATAGGCAGCCCGTTGGAAAACAACTGAGGATTCAAGGCCATCGGTGATTACCAAAGGAAAACACTATGGATTTCGAGTTCCAATGAATCGTCGAACTGAAAGAAAGGGTCGTGAATTTTTCTTCGGAGCTTTCGTCTTTCGCAGCTTCCACAGCCTTCTCGCCGCCCTAAACTGCCTTATACATTCCGTCTATCTAAAGGAAGATTTAACTCTTTTCCTTCTGTGTGAAATTATTAATAAAAAAATTATATAATTAGAATGGTTATATCAACTCAACTTATGAAACTTGTTACAATATCTCATGTTAATATTGTTTCGAAGAAATATAGGTTTTATGGATTTCTTTTGGTGTTTGTTTTAGTAAAAGATTGTGACGATGCAATGTATATACATGGTCGGTTGGAACTTGTCATTCTACAAACCTCTAGAACCTTATTGAGAGTTATTTGTTAGATGACTTCAATTACCTTATTAGACGTGATAATGTAAATAAAAAAAGAGCCGATCACGTGTTAAAATGATTATGTGACGTGACAAAGCCAAATGATCCCCTTCTCCTAATGCAAATACAAATGAGAGAATTTTTTTGAGGTAGCAGGATACCATGCAAAAATGCAAGAGATAAAAACCCATATTTTAAGCGCTGAAAGATGAACTGTCAATCTGCTTGTAAGGAAACCACGCTTTCATCATAAGTGATACAGCTGTGCCACTTTTGCAAAATGAAGCCAATAATCTTCAAACATGATTATTGTATATCGAATTTGTTTCACAAACAAAATGTTAATGAACACCTCTATATAGAATTCAATTTATAAAGTTAGTCTATAACCGTTTTTATATTTAAAGGAGATGTCACAAGATGCAAACATTTCATCAACTCATAAAAAAATACTAGTGCTGAGGTCAACGAACACTGTTATATGTTTAGTGACTTTTCCGAACGGTCAGTTAAACATTCGCTGAGCCTCACACTGAACTCTAAATTCTTCACCAAACGTTCGGTGACTTGAACTTTTAAGATTCACTGTCTTCTATTCAATTCATATTTCCTTTAGTTCTCCAACAACATTCTTACACGTTTTTATATAAATCTGGAACACGTTTTAAATACTTTTACGTATTTTCAAATATTCTGTATGTATCCTTTTTCCCTCATGCTGTTCCATGCAATGTGTGACTGTCCGTCTCCCTCTTAAAAATGCATTCCTCCGCTGGCTTAAGAAGAAGAAGAAGAAAAAGGTTGTGATCATTGCTATCCAGCTAATGTTTGTCAAAGTTGTATCTCCCTCGGCTGTTGCTTTTGTGGGTGAACTTGATCCTATATGAGAAAGGAAATGACTTGTAATTATTAATTGAAGTACCTTTTCAGGTTGCGCTCATATTGTGCTCATGTTTGACTTTATTCGATTATGCAGTCTTTTCCCTTGTATGAAATTACTAACTCTGTTACTTGATGCGTCGTCCAATAAGTGTGGTAAGACGCGGGGGTCAGGAGTGGGGTGGGGGTGGGAAGGGGAGTTGTGCTGCACAGCATTTGTGTTACTTCTCCTTCAATTCGTTTCCTTGTTTCTCTTCTATGCCTTCTCTGTACTCTTAACATCGTCTTAATCTATTACTAAAAACATGTATTATCCATTGCTTTATGCAGGCAGAGGTGGAACTTAATTGGCAGATGCACTCGTCAATAGCTGAAACAAACTTGGCAAAAAAAAATCTGCACAAGTCCATTTAGCTTGCTTTTGTATTGTTGAAGCAAATTAAGGAGATGAAGCAATATCTGTAAGTCTCTCAGTCTCTGTAATATTTATTGAACCTGGGACTGAAACCAGGAAAACAACATGGGGAGTTCCATTCCGTCTCTGACATCGAGGCGGGGACCGGGGGGGGGGGGGGGTCTATTTGTTATTGGCATGTCAAGTCTTACTGCCTTGCTGATCTTCTGTATAGGAAAAACACAGAAACACAGAAACCCAGAAATAGCTTCTCAGGAGGCGGAGAACCAGAAGTCTAACATGCAAATGCTCCAAAACATCCATCATTAGCTTTCATCTACATAACCACACAACCTTATATGCTGAAGTTTGATGGCAACAGTTCCTTGTTTCTGAACATTGTTCCTTTCTTTTTCTTATCATTTTTCCTTTTTCTTTGTCGCGTGTCTGGGAAGGAGGGGTGGGGGTTTATGATTTTGTCGTGATAATTTTAAAGGGAGGGTGTTCAGAAATTTTATCCAGGAGGCTAATCTTCACGCAAGAGTGTTTCAAATGTAAGATATAGTTTTATCCATTAATGTTTACACATGTTAAATTGGGTAAGACACATAGGTCTTCTCTCCCCGAACACTCACGCAGTGTGTACGAACCAGGTCTGACCTTACTATGCAGGTCGCCAGAGAGGTTACTGAGAATAGAAGTCCCTAGCCGATTAAGTGCCTGGATATTTTAATAAATCCTAAAGCCTCTTTGTGATGCATGGTTGTTTGAGTTTTTTTTTTTTTAAA
Source organism: Eustoma russellianum (assembly GCA_036186865.1). NCBI lineage: Eukaryota > Viridiplantae > Streptophyta > Magnoliopsida > Gentianales > Gentianaceae > Eustoma > Eustoma russellianum. Next base: position 28,488,863 of record AP025075.1, on the reverse strand, counting down.
AAAAAATTTTAATTGTCCTTAGGTGCATCGACATACACACACTGATATACACATACACATATGTGAATACATACATATACACACACATATACATATATACATACATTCTTATATATACGTGTGCATATGTATACATGTGTATTCATACACACACACACATAATGTATGTATGTATATGTATATGCATGTATGTGTGTGTGCATGTGTGTGTATATATATGTGTTTGTATTTATGTGCTTGTGTAAATACAGGCATACACACACATGGATAAATACACAAGCTTAGTTATGATCATGAAGGTGTAAGAAGAGAGACTTTTTCTTTATTATTACCAGTGATTAACGATGGAAGAGATCTCTCTTTTTAGGTAACATGCTTTAAAGAAAAAAGGGATTAATTTTCCTTTGTTAATACGATTCTAATTGATAAATGATTTTGCTGCTTGAAATAAAAGGAAGAACAAAGAAATGCAATAAGTAGAATGTGGAATACTATAATAACTACACTCAACGCCACATACATTATACGTTTACACAGTGGGAAGGGGAAGGGAACGAAATTTATCATCCTTCTAAAATGACAATTTCAGCAAATTATTTGACCTACCTACCTATGTTTTTATTCCTCCATCTGTAGCTCTTTCGATAAAAATATTTTGACATAGTGAAAACCAATTTATCCAAGCACACTAAGACTCTTCCTGATCATCGTCCTCATCATCCTCAACAAGTCTGTTGAACTTGAGCCATTTCTTTGATTTGCATAGCTCCATCAAGAAATACCATCCAATCCCCCCAGCAGTCATCACTCCACTCACCAAATACACTGTCTTTGTCCCTATTGCCATTATATACACCAAAAATACTGATGGAATCAGGCACATCACCACCAGCCCTGGCATCCTGAAAGGAACGCGATAAGGCCGCTTCTTTTTGGGATACTTCCTTCTCAACCAAAGAAAGGATAGAAACTCCAATAACATTCCTAAACTGTATAAGAAATTCGCTGATGATATAATGTCTGTATAATCCATATATGAAACAGCTAGAGAAATTGCAGCGGATACTAGTAATCCAATCCAAGGAGTATTAAACCATTTCGCTCTTCTTGCAAAGAATTTAGGCACAATTGCTGTATCAGCCATTCCAAGAAGCTGATAAGCAGAACTGCTCAACTGAGCTTCATACAGTCCAATCCCTGAGAAAACAGCTCCTATCTCAATCCAATATTTCAACCATTTCCCTGAAATCATTTGGGCTGCATCAGCCATGAAACCAGCATCCCAATTCTCTTGATCTACAAGTACTGCCCCAGTCACAGCTACCAAAGGGATTATGTAGCTTACACAAGTGAGAATCACTGCCCAACCAAGTGCTAAAGGGAATATCTTTTTTGGCTGTTCAACTTCTCCTGCCATAGTACTAACATTATCCCAAAAATTAAGGTTCCAAAACAGTGTGTTGAAGAACAAATTCCAATCTTTTTTCACACCCTTCTGCCCTAGACTTATCCATCTATGAGGATGTATTTTTGGGATTGCAATCAAAGACATCAAAATAAAGGGTGCTAAAGAAATCAGACCTAAAGCAACAGCAGTATATCCAACAATAGTTAACCCTGTGTAATTCAGAAAAGAAAGTACCACAGTAGATACCAAGATTGCCATATATCTAGGCAGCCCAGAAGAGAAAATTGGCCAAATTTTGTTGATATAATCTATACAAAGAGCTGGAAAAGCAGCTATATTAATAACACCGGAAAAGAACTTCCATGTACCCATAAGCGAACCCAGAAGGGCCCGAAAGCCCGTTCGGCCCACAGAACAAATCCACCATTACCCGGATAGACAGTCGACAGCTCCGCCGTGATCAGTGCTTCCGGGATACTCCAAATGAAAGGGAAAATGAGAAATCCCAGAATGGCAAATAATGGGCCGGCGGCCTTGACAGCTGGCTCCTCTCCGTAGGGCCCACCGGCCACCTCAAAGTAAATCAGGAAAACTAAAGGGATGAGAGTGAGTTTCTTGCTGGGGGTTTCTGTAACAGAGGTGGTTGTTATGGGGGCGTCGTGTGGGTGGTTTTGGACATCTTGTGGGGGTGAAGAGGTGGTTGTCATGGTGGTGGGAGGTGGTTGTAATAGTACTGGTGATTTCTTTTATTCTTTTAACGTCTTTCCTCACAAAGATTACGAGAAGATAACATTAAAAGAGTAGATTTGAGCAGCGTTTGCCATTATTGAGGATGGGATTTGAAGAAAAACAGCGAATCTGCTGGGAGTGAGAGAATACGATTCCCGGAATCTTTTGACAAGAAATTAGTGAACGGAATATATGTTAATTGGTGAAAATATAATCATAGTAATTGACTAGGGGTTTGCTCATGGAATCCTTCCTTTATTTGGAGTAAGTTTTACAACTTGAATGAGTGATTTCCCAACCCTGGAGACTCACTGCTCCGACCCTAAAACTTTTATATCCCACTGTTCCAACCGTAAATTTTTATGGAGTTATAAACATCTCTAGATCATACAAATCGATATAGATAATTTACTGAAAATTTTATTGATTCACAAGGCAGGTTGTCCCGTTTACGTTTTTAAAATTTTTTTCTATCTAACTATGCTGTCGCATCCTACTTCCTCCGTCCTAAAATGTCACAATTGACTTTTTACAATAGGGTGATTAATATCATGTGAAAAAGTCATATATGAAGTTTTTTATGACAAAGGCAGTGCAACTTAATGATGCACTTCAGTAATCATGGTATACAATATTTGAGATTATCATCCAAGATTAATAGTTTTAGGTTAAGTACCTTGAGAATAATATCTAATAGTTTGATATGTATCGTCAGTAAAATGTATGTGTTTCAGATTTTTATCAAAGGCAACAGATGTCATGCAACGAAATAGAGCTTTAGAATACTTTTTAATAGTTTGATAAGTATCCTCATTTACATTCACATAAAACGTATGTTTTTCAGATTTTTATACAGCGGATCTCAGGCCATGAATTTATCAACTTCAACAACACCACAAATCATCACTCTTGCAAATCTTAAACTGTTGCTAGACAAACAATGACTAAATTAGTTGTACTTGATCAATATAATTGATGGGCCGCCATGCTTTTGTCTGGCATTTTCCAATTACATTTTTGTATCTTACTAAATCATTAGTTATCTAGTACATCAAGAAGAAAAAAAATCACATAATCCATGTCATGTAACGTCTTTTAAAACATGAATGAAAACGAGACATAAGATTGCTTACAAGATCTTTTCCTGCTTAAGAATCAACAAAATAACCTGGATTCATGTGTATGTTCACATTGAACACCCATAGCTTGTGCAAGAGAAGAGCTGGCAACAGATAACTAATGGGTGAAGAAGTTGATTCAGAGGCTTGTGCAATTGTGATTATGGCATAATTGATCATAAATACGCATAGGACCACCAACAGGAAACTTATGAATGTCGTTTAAAGAGTATCCTCACGTCATTTATTCATTTAACAAATAAAAGTTAATATGCTAAATGTGTATGATCCGCCAGCGTTGCACCGAATCCATATGCTCTCCGCCGTTACTATCCATTTTGTGTTCCGGCGGCGGAAGATGTTGTTAATAGTTGTCATCTATGCCAGCTGAAAAGATTGCTTCTTCCATTAATTTTCTGGGGGTTTTCAAGTGTGGAAAATCATTCGAAACAACAAATAAGCAGCATGATGGTGGCTGTTAGAAAGAAACGGTGGAGGTCGTGGTGGAGGCGGAGTCGACGATTTCTTTAGATAATATAAAATAAATTTAACAACTTTAGATTCAAAATGAGAATTGAATAATTATGGTGTCATTTTAACACACTAAGTATAGTTTAATATATAATTTTATTAGATATTTATTAATAATGAAAAGTGAAAGATCTCGAAGCATGTAAGCTCATACAAAATTTTTTTGTTGTCGTTACTCTTATGGTATTGTCGCTCTTGAAAGGTCATTGAAGGCCTTGATAGACGTCTTTTTATTATATTTCTATGTGTGTTTCTTCACCAAAGAGTTCGGATCACTTTACGAAGGAAGACAAGTTTTAGAATAAGATATTTTATCGTACTATTATAAAGATGAAATTATCTAATGACATATATAGAAATATAAATTTATATAAGCCGTGAATTATATTTATCCAAATTATGATGATAATTCATTTTTATGTAATCTATTTTTTCTTTCAAATTAATCCGGATGAGACAATTCTCAACACAGAAAAAAGGAAGAAAGTGATCTTGATACATATATATCACACGAAGATTCTACTACTCATTTGCCTATTAGTTTCTTGAAATGATCAATTAAAATCATTCATGATCAATTAAAATCATAGAACGGATTCCCGAAGAAAATGTTGAGCGTCAAATTTTTTGGTTGTCTTTTCCTGGAAAATGAATGTATAATTCAGCATGAAGTTTAAAGTTTGTACTAGTTTTTTCCGTTGAAGCTGCCGGACTGTCTAAAAGATGAGATGCAAACACTCTTGAAATCATCATCAAACTTGTTTTGGTAAGATACCTCATTTGTCTGTTTTGTTAGAAAATCGTCAAACTTGTTTTGGTAAGATACCTCATTTCTCTGTTTTGTTAGCCGGAATTAAGAGATTTGCTCAGATTACTATATTTGATATCACAATAAAATCTGAACCATAAATAAAAGATTATCTATATTATTATATTTTAGTCTAATTTATATTGTAAGTAGAGATTTTACATATACGAGTAAGTTGCTCGGTTGGGTTGATCTCACACTTCAATCAACCCCCTCCTACTTCGAACTAATCAATCCATAGATCAAGATGCGTTTCTTTTTTGGTTTGAGCTGGTGACTATGCTATGGTCTACGACCATCCTCGTTTTCTCTTGAACAAGGGCATAGCATTAGATTCAATTGCACAAGCTCAACCTTGAAAAGGTTTTGTAGGCCGCTGAGGATTGATGCGTCTACGGCTTCCTTAAAGCATCCTTCTCTAGCCTGAGTACTAGTAGAAATGAAGATCTTTTAGATGTCCAGTTAATGTCGTCAGGGAGGAGAGTCACTGAATGTGCAAGGGTGTTCTTTACTTCACTATGTTCTGAATCTATTCCACGTACAGCTGAGGAGGCCAGCGAGAAGGCAGAAAGACGAGAGACAATGAAAATACAAATTGAATCTCTAAAAAAAATGAAACATGAAAAAGTATGTGTTGCCAAAAAGGATGAAACCAGCTGGTTGTCGATGGGTCTTTACCATCAAATATAAGTTAGACGAGACTATTGAGCGATATAAGACTACACTCGTGGAGAAAGTATACACATAGACTTACAAAATTGATTACTTTGAGACGTTCTCACCAGTCATAAAATTCATACTGTTAGGGTGTTATTCTCAATAGCAAACAGGGATTGACCGCTCTATCAGTTTGATGTCAAGAACGTCTCTTTACACGGGGAACTAAAAAAAAGATATATACAGAAGCTCCACCAGGGGTTCTCAGGTGAGTTTTGAAATGGTGAGGTTTACAGACTAAAAACGGCTATGTATGGGTTGAAGTAGTCTTCGCGTGCTTGATTTAGAAGGTTCACGATGACTATGAAGTAGAACGAGTACAAGCAGAACAACGCTGATCATACTTTATTGTTTAAAAGAATGGGGGATTTTATCACATGCATGATCATATATGTGGACAATATGTTAATCACTGGAAGTGATGAGGAAGAAATTGCATAACTCTAAAAAATATGTTCACAAAATTCAAAATGAAGGACTTAAGCGGGTTGAAATATTTTCTTGGGATTGAAGTTCTCTCTGATGTAATAAGGTGATCTTCCTATCTCGACGGAGACATATTCTTAACTTATTGATTGCAGTTGGAATGATATATTGTAACCCGAGTGATACTTTGATGGTTGTAAATCACAAGTGCAAATGATGGGAGGAGCTCCAGTAACGAATCTGGAACAATATCACAGACTAGTGGGAAAGTTGAATTATCTTTCACATACGAGACCATATATTGTCTATGCGATCGGAGTAATAAGTCAGTTTGTGCAACCCATCTCATGAGGAATGTACGGAGGTCATCATAGATTTTAAGGTACTTAAAAGAAACACTAGAACATGGTATATTATTAAAAAAACGGACACCAGATGTGAAGGCATATACTGATGTAGATTAGACAGGTAACTCGAATGATAGCGGTCCACTTTAGGATACTTTGTTCTAGTCGACATGAACTTAGTCACACGAAGAAGCATGAAGCAAAAGGTTGTGGCGTTATGAAGTGCGACAACGATCGAACCAAACATGTAGAAGTGGTAGGCATTTCATTAAAGAAAAACTCGAAGATGGTGTAGTTGAGCTTCTGTTCGTACGGTCCGAAAATCAGTTAGCGGACATCCTCATGAAGATAGTCACTAGAAGGATCTTCGACGCAGCATTGTGCAAGTTGGATATTGGTGATCCCACTACTCAACTTGATAAGTGAGTGTTAGAAAACACGGCATAAATTAAGGGATTTGCTTAAATTACGAGATTTGATATCACAATCAAATACCAACTGTATGTACATATTGAGCTGGGGGTCTCACTAGAAGCAAACTCTCTATCTCTTGGGATGGAGGTATTGTTTGCCTGCCTGTCACCCTCCTCATACCCTAGCGACAGCTATTGCCGTTGCTGGAATATACTGAGTATGTTTCTTGTTGTTGTAATGGGTTAATTGCACCTGGTATCCATGGTTTTCCACGAAGTTTTAAGTAGCATCCAATGTTTCATGAAACACACTTGGCATCCAGACTTATAGGGTTAATAGACACCTGGCATCCTGCAACCGGGAAAGCACCTGCTATAGGCGGTTTTTAGCAATTTTCCTTTTATTTTTCACTTTTCTCCCACTTGGGGCCCAAAATTTTCAAACCATGGTTAATTCCACTTTCTTTCAACCATCTTTCTCTTCCTCCTTTCTTCTCCTTCAAGCACCCCTACCCGTGGTCACCTCCAATCAAGAAGGAGGTAATTTCATCAACATCAAGAGTGAAACCAGCAAATTTGCAGAAATTTCACAGGAAGAAGAAATCCAGCAAATTTGCAGAAACCAGCAGAGCTGTTCCACAACCCACAAAACCTATTCAAGAATCTAGCAGAGCTGTTCCTGAACCCAGCAAACCAATTCCAGAATCCAGCAAAGCTTTTCAAGAACCCACCAAAGTTGTTCAAGGATCCAGCACAACTTTGGGTTATTTTGGTGTTAATTCCAAATTCGAAATTCTGCTAGAAGTAAAAACGGATTTTGAGGAACGAAAACGGGTTTTAGTGCTGTTTTTGCTTGTAAAATTCACAATCAAAACCCATTCTCACTTACGAAGAAATTGTTTTTGATAATGCTTTTCTTCAATTTGAACAATCTCTAATTGGGTCTTTCCTGCTTCCTCTACCACGTCCGTTCTGCTACAAAAAGTTCGACGCAAACTATGCTGCAATGAAAAGAGCAGAGGAGAAGGAAGAAAGAAGTTTGGTAAAGAGAGGAAGAAGATGAAAGGGGAAGAAGATGAAAGGGGAAGAAGGGAAGAAGATGAAAGGGGTGAGGATGAGGTGGGGTGTAGGTTTTTTATTGATTTTTGAATTATTTTTTATTGAGCTTTTAATTTATTTTGATTTTATTATTTTATTAATTGTAAACTGTGGTTAAAGTCAGGTTAAAAGTAGGGTTAGGTCCGGTCAAAGGTCGATTTCAGCGGTCAACGGTCGTCCAGCCGGTCATCTGGATGCCAGGTGTCTATTAACCCTATAAGTCTGGATGCCAAGTGTGTTTCATGAAACATTGGATGCTACTTAAAACTTCGTGGAAAACAATGGATACCAGGTGCAATTAACTCTTGTTGTAATCAAATCCCAAGTGTAAATAGTAGATTCTCTACATTATTGTACCTTAACCTAATTTGTAATATAAGTAGAAATTTTATACGTACGGAAAAGTCAATGAAATACGATTTTTATACGTACGGATAACTGTGGCACCGGCGAAACAAGGCTAGCACATAGGCGTGTGGCAGGAGATTCCCCCGAATTAGTTCGTACAGTCAATGAAATATCGCGTATATGTTTTGCTAAAGGCATGTCAAGTAGATGTAGATATCCATCAACTTTTGTAGTCATTGTATAGCTGCTGGGACGTTTAACACGTGTACAGACTGTTTTGTTTAATGAAAGAGATCGTTTCCCCCAAAAAAAATACGATTTTTCATTTAAAGATTCTAATTTGACATGTTTTATTGGTCGCATTCAAACTCGATCTAAAAACAAACAAATGAATCCAACTAGGAGGGACGATAATTTTGAAGTTTCAATTTGTTTTCCTTTAAGTAATATGCTTAGGGTGAAATATAAATAATGATTCTTTTAACCACTTGCCTCCACCTATCCTTTTGCGTGAAATAAAAAACTGAGTTTGCTACTTGACATGGAGTACTACACGCAGAAGAATTATAACATGGAATTTTTTTTTTTGTATTAGTTGGATAAGGTGGGCCCGGTCAATGGAAATTTACAGTGTTGCAAGGTATCTCAGTAATTTTAACGTATTTATAAAGTGATGGTTAGGTAGCTTCCAATTTTCTTGTTAGCGATGCTGGTCTGTGATGGGGTTTGTGGTGTCTCCTTCCTGGTAGAAGATTGCTTTGAAATCACAGAAAGGTTGGCCTCCCTTGGAAAAGTGTTTTGGTTATAGGTCATTTATTTTATGGTATTGCCAGAAACACTATATTTAAGGACTTATATACATATATATATGCTTTATGTCTCTCTTTTACATTGTGGTTAATCTAATTACTAAATATTTTTCTACTTATCTTATATTCCAAATCGGTCCTCTTTGTTTTTTTCTAACACTTACTCTTTCCGTCTCAGTTTTGTAATACTAATTTTGTTGGTTCAAAAATGATGTTCACTTATTATTATGTTTTACTAATTTAATGCATTGTTTTGAAATAACCCTTGCAATTAATAAGTACATTGAGAGGGGAGGGAATTAATCAATATAGTAGAATGAGAGAGAAGTATTAGAGATATTGTATACATTAGATAATTATAGATACATTGTAGATATTGGAAGATAGAATTAGTTGAGACATTCTCTCCTTGGTTAGGATCTTATCCCTATTTGGGTGTTGTAGCAATCATGTATATTAGGACTCTTGATGAATGAGGATACACAAGTCAACACTTTATCAAACTCTTCATGGTATCAGAGAGTTGGTAGTATACACGTTTTTTTCCTTCTGGTCGATTGCCTCCTAAGTCGCAGCTTCTGTTTCACTGAAATCCTTCCCAGCATCGACTCCATGGCTGCCCAACCACAGTCCTCTTCCATTGACCCCAAGTCTCCCTTCTATCTTCATCCTTCTGATCATCCGGGCCTTGTGTTCGTCACTCATCCATTGAGTGACGAAGGAGAAAACTATTTTGTCTGGAAGAAAGCATTTCTCAATGCTCTTAAGTCCAAGAATAAAGCCGGTTTTGTCGATGGAACCATTGTCACTCCTGAACTTTCGGCCGATAATTATGCTCAATGGCAACAGTGTAATGCCATAGTGTTGTCTTGGTTGTCCAATGCTCTATCAAAGGAACTGCAAGGCGCAGCGGCGCATGCCGATACCGCTAGGGCCGTGTGGCTCGATTTGGAGGAACGTTTCTCTCAAGGTGTTGATGCCCGGGTGTACGAACTCCGGCGAACTGTTGCTGGCTTGCGTCAAGAGCAAAGTAACGTTTCCGCGTATTATGGTCGCCTCAAAGCTGCTTGGGGTGAGTTGCAATCTTTTGAATTGTTGCCTGTATGTACTTGTGGCAAGTGTACGTGTGCAGTGACTAAAGCTGTTGAGAAGCTGCGTGAAAAAGAAATGGTTTTTGATTTTCTTATGGGGCTTGATGAATCTTTTAACAATGTTCGCTCGCATGTCCTTAGTATTGATCCTTTACCCAGCATTGGTAGAGTCTATGCGTTAGTCGCACAAGAGGAAAAGCAGCGGTCCGTGGCTCGTAATTTGCTTCCTCAATTTGACGCTGCTGCCATGGCCGCGGTGCCGCCCTCATTTCCGAAGAGGTCCACTTCGGCTCCTGCTCCCAGCAAGGGGGAGCGTCCGCGGTGTTCTCATTGTGGTAAGGCAGGTCATTTGCGTGAAAAATGCTATAATTTGATTGGTTTTCCATCAGATTGGCGTAGTCGGCGTCCCCGAGGTGCTCCACCATCGGCGGATCAGTCTATTGCTGTAGGGGCAGGATCCGTGCCCTCTCCTGGTCATTCGGTATTTGCAGGACTCACTGCAGCTCAGCAGAACCAGGTCACGCAACTCCTTGAGCAGTTTAAGGATGGAGCATCTTCTGCTGGCGCATCCGCCTTGCCCTCTGCGTCCCTTCCTCCCCTGGACCCGGGTAAGCTTCGTGTTTTCTCTGCTTCCTCTGTTGTTTGGATTCTTGACAGTGGAGCCAGTGCGCACATTACACATGACCCGGGTATGCTGTTTGATGTCACACGGGCCAGTCCTCATTGCAGCGTTACGACCCCAAACGGCCATATGGTTCCAGTTCGTGCTATGGGTTCTGTTTCATTTCCTCATGGTCTTTCATTGAAGCATGTTTTGGTTGTCCCTGAGTTTAAGTTTAATCTTTTGTCTATCAGTCAGTTATCTCGGGATTTGAACTGTGCCGTGACCTTTTGGATGGATGTTTGTCTTATACAGGAAATGCCTTCGAAGAAGCTGATTGGAGTGGGTAGATTGCACGATGGTTTGTACTACTTGGACTCTGGGACACCTTCGTTTTCTTCTTCAACAACTGTTTCTTTGACTACTGTTCGCAATAAAGAGCCGACCCTTTGGCATCGTCGTTTGGGCCATTTGCCTTTGTCTCGTTTTCGATTTCTTTCTGTTGGTTCTTCTGTTTCCGATACAAAATTTTGTGATGCATGTTGTCGTGCAAAACAAACACGTTTACCTTTTCCATTAAGTACCAGCCTGTCTGCTAATAATTTTGATTTAATTCATTGTGATATTTGGGGTCCGTATCCCACACCCACATTATCTGGGGCTCATTATTTTTTGACCATTGTTGATGATCACAGTCGTTATACTTGGGTGTATTTGATGGCTTATAAATCTGACACACATCGGTACTTGCTGCATTTCTTTAACTGGGTGCGTACACAGTTTGGTCTTTCCGTCAAAACCGTTCGTACTGATAATGGCTTAGAGTTCACAAGTACTGCTATTCTTGCTTATTATTCTGCTAATGGTATGGTTTCTCAAACGTCTTGTCCTTATACTCCACAACAAAATGGGGTGGTAGAACGTAAACATCGGCATATTCTTGAGGTTGCGCGTGCCCTTCGCTTTCAAGCTAGTTTACCACTTAAGTTTTGGGGGGAGTGTGTGCTCACAGCTGCGTATCTTATTAATCGCATGCCATTATCTGTTCTTCATAATAAAACACCACATGAGGTTTTGCTTGGTCAATTACCTATTTACTCGCATTTTCGTGTTTTTGGCTGCTTGTGCTATGGTTACCAATCTTCTGGTCCTCGGGATAAGTTTTCTTCCCCGCGCGTCACCTGGTGTTTTTCTTGGGTATCCTTCTGGGCAAAAGGGTTATAAAATTTATGATTTATCTACTCATCGCTTGTACGTTTCCCGTAATGTCCATTTTGAAGAACATGTCTTTCCTTTTGCTTGTTTGGATTCGTCTACCCCCCCCCCCCCCAAAACTCGCAGCTGCCCCTATCTTCGGTTGGGTGCTGGGACGATGTCCCTCAGCCCCCAGCACCTGCTCCAGCCTCTTTGGCTCCTTCGGCCCCTCCTGAGCCAGCGCCACCTTCGGTTTCACTTGGCCAGGATTCGGCCTCATCCTCGGATCCACAGCCTCCCCGCGTTGCCCGACACCGTCGGCCTCCTCAGCATTTCGAGCATTATGAAGTCGATCTTCCACGTTCCTTGCAGCCATCGGTGCATCCCACTCCCTCGGCCCATTCTACGGTATTTCCTTTATCACACTATCTTTCATATACCAAATTATCTAAGACTCATCGTGGGTTTGTCGCGGCCATCTCTGCCACGGATGAGCCATCTTCATTTCGGCAGGCTGTCCAGTTTTCTCAGTGGCGTGATGCCATGCAGCGTAAGATTGATGCCTTGGAAGCAAATCACACGTGGTCCCTTGTTTCTTTACCTTCGGGCCAACGTGCTATTAGTTCTAAATGGGTCTATAAAATTAAATACAACCCTGATGGTACGATAGAACGATATAAAGCTCGTCTGGTTGCTCGGGGGTATACGCAGATTGAGGGTGTGGACGTTCATGAGACCTTTGCCCCGGTTGCCAAGTTAGTCACTGTCCGGTGTCTCCTTGCCATTGCAGTCGTGCGTCAATGGCATATTCATCAACTAGACGTTAACAATGCTTTTCTTCATGGGGAACTCGATGAAGATGTGTATATGCAAATTCCACAAGGGTTTGCACGCAAGGGGGAGACGCGTGTTTGTAAGTTGCATAAATCCTTATATGGTCTTCGCCAAGCTTCCCGAAATTGGTACTCTAAATTTACTCATGCTGTCACTAGTCTTGGTTATCGTCAATCTGCTGCTGATCCTTCTTTATTTACTTTTACATCACATTCCTCTTTTGTTGCGGTTTTAGTATATGTTGATGATGTTATAGTCACGGGAAACGATTTGGTTCGTATTGATGCCTTAAAGCAGTATTTGGATGATCAGTTTAAAATTAAAAACCTTGGTCCCCTTAAATATTTCTTGGGTATAGAGGTGGCTCGGTCTCCGTCTGGTCTTGTTCTCAATCAACGCAAGTATGTTTTGGATATTCTGCAGGAATGTGGTCTTCTTGGTTGCCGCCCCACGCGCACGCCTATGGATCAAAAGATCCAATTTTCGTCCAACGCCCCTCCACTCCCGGATCCGAGTTTTTATCGCCGCATTGTTGGGCGCCTCTTATATCTTACTGTTACGCGTCCTGATATTTGTTATGCTGTGAATCTCTTAAGTCAGTTTGTTCATGCGCCCCGCAAATGTCATCTCGATGCTATGTTTTATCTATTACGTTATCTTAAGAATGCTCCGGGCCAAGGCTTATATTTTCCAGCAGCCACTTCTTTGCATTTACTTGCTTATTGTGATGCTGATTGGGCTGGTTGCCCTACTACTCGTCGTTCTACATCCGGGTATGCCATATTTCTTGGTGAATCTCTTATTTCCTGGCGATCCAAGAAACAACACGTTGTCTCTCGTTCTTCTGCTGAGGCTGAGTATCGTGCCATGGCGCATACTTCTAGTGAGATTGTTTGGTTATGTCGTTTGCTTCATGACTTGCGTGTACCCATTCAGCGCCCGGTCCCACTCCTTTGTGATAATCAAGCTGCTTTACACATTGTTGCTAATCCAGTGTTTCACGAGCGCACTAAACATATTGAGATTGATTGTCATTTTGTGCGCCAACATTATCAATCTCGTACGATTCTTCCACGCAAGGTCGCTTCGGCTGCTCAGCTTGCTGATATTTTTACTAAACCGTTGGGTCCTGACAAGTTTCATCATCTTTTACGCAAGTTGGGCTTCAAGAATATTCACGCTCCAACTTGAGGGGGAGTATTAGAGATATTGTATACATTAGATAATTATAGATACATTGTAGATATTGGAAGATAGAATTAGTTGAGACATTCTCTCCTTGGTTAGGATCTTATCCCTATTTGGGTGTTGTAGCAATCATGTATATTAGGACTCTTGATGAATGAGGATACACAAGTCAACACTTTATCAAACTCTTCAAGAAGAAGGATAAGACTAGAAAAAGTCTATAAAATTTCAGTTGAGACAAGTCAATAAAAGATATTTTTTAATAAGTTAGGTTTACAAAATAAGACTATGAAACTGGGATGAAAGGAATATTAAACAAGTTCGACAATGTATAAATATATTGACGACAAATATATATTAACTAATAGGATTTTTCATGGACAAATATATTGTAATTGCAGTCCAACGGTCTCGACCAGAAAACCTCAAGGCAATGTGTTCCATATGGAGCTTTCAATCCCAAATGTGTTTAGACGGCAAGGAATTCTTTGGCGACAAAACCAGAGGATTTCGTAAAAATATAGGTACTCTTTCGTAAAATATAATTAGTAAAAATACAACAAGAGGAACTCTTGTTAAAAATACGAGGCTCTTGGTAAAAACTCAAAGCTTCCTCGTTCATATCTATTTTACTCCAACTTATACCTAGGATTCTTACCACGATAGAATAATTCTATATGTTTCTCTCATACTTTCCGTTGAGTTTGGCAAATAACGACTACAATAATAATGGTAAATGCTACGAGTTAAATATGCATCCTGCGCTTTATTCGAGTTGGGTGTAAATTTTTAAAGACTTGATAATTTAAGTTTTAGATGAGAATGTAACCTATTCCAACGATCAAGAATCTTTTATCGCATTATAATAGACCGTTGAGAATATTGTATCGCATCGGACACTTTAAAATAAAATACACGAGTTATATGAGGATGATGTACCACCACTCATTATTTTAAGGTTTTGAATGGATACGAGTCTCACCTCATATAATACCACGAGTCAATATTATGATGTCTGGCACAATGGAAACTTTGATCGGTTAGAATTTAGAATTTTCGTCGCATAATATTGAGAGAAATCCAACCTCTTTGAGTACATGTAAAGTATGTAAAATAAAATGTTGCTATACTCCTTAAATAAACATTTTGAATGCATAAATATCGTCATCTATTGATGTAATAGTCATCTAACAATGTTTATAATAATGGAGTAACGGCATCACATAAATTTGTATAGAACATAAATATAGAAATGCATGCATGGGAATGATTGTTGTACTAGTCTAACACAAACGTCAATTCATTATGGGTACATTATATTATAAAGAAAAGATTCATGACATTATTCACTCTATATTTTTTCCCTTTTGTTTTTCTCGACTGTTACATGTATTAAACTAAGTTGACTTATGATGTGTCATTCGAATATTCCACATTTCAATGCTTAGAAAGAAACCAAAACCACTCGCCAATGTTGTGATTAGTTTGGCTGAATTGTTTTTAACATTAACTAAAATATCCAAACCCCTCATAGTCTGGGCGGGTTAACCCGAACAAGTTAGATAAAAATTGCATCCATCCCCTTCCCCTGGGCCTAACAACACTAGATCTAATCCGATCTGCCACAAAAATCTATATCTTTCCTCGTGCTATGTAATATATATATATAAATATAAATACAATATGTGTGTGTGTGTGTATATATTAAAAATTAAGGAGAAAAATCGAATTCGAGACTTGGAAATAAAATAAATGCTACTCAATCTATATATATGTTATAACAGAGACGTGGAGGATTATATAGATTTTTCTTTATAAAACCTGAACTCAACCCGAGGTACCCCATGCAATGGGGTAACTAATTTCTTGGAGGAATAACCGCATCCGTGCAAATGACAATCACCATCATCATCATCATCCGTATTCAGTATATACCAACGACAGCAAAAACTATCGCTAGGATCTGAAAAAGGTAAGTGATATGCAAACGATACCTCTGCCTCAAGGGATAGAAAGTCTGATTCCGGTGAGATCAGCATATAGCTACCAACCTCATTATGTATACTACAAGGAATCTATAAGCCCCAGCATGGTAATTTCCATTTGGCAGTTATTAAACATATTATCGGGTTGCAATTATTATCCAAGCGTTTCTATTTAATCACATTATACGTGTATTCAATATGTTACTGATAAGTGACATGTCTATATTAATTTTCAATTCGTAAAACTTCTCTTTTATCCCTTTAGTCGGTGGATACATGACCACCATCTAGCATTTAATTATTTCCTATATCAATCAGTCAACATCGCGACTAAGCAAATATCAATTACATATTACATATTCAATTCTACAACACTAAAGGTATCAAATTCAACTGAGATCCTGATTTTTAAAACCACAAAAGGACGACCCTAGAAACAGATAAAAATATAAAACTTCAATCGTAATTTTCAATAGGAATGCATATGCATCTCATACCCACGGTATCTATGGCGACCCGTGGCGAAATAGGATATTTATTTGAACCAAAAATGATCTAAATAACATAAAACGTATGTCACAACCTTGCACAAACATAGTCTGTTGACAAATATTCTGTTACTTGAAAACTGTACAAAATGAACAGCGTTAGAGATCATGGAGTTGTTACTCTAGATAAAACCCTACAACAACTAAGTCAGTTACAGACTTAACCATGTTTGTACGTTGGAATATTAGAGAAACTTGTCTCATTTGTGGAGTATTTTTTTCGTTGAATTCAATCTAGTCCACTGTGGGATATTGCTTACGTCTTTTGTATGATTTGCTCAACCAATGCATGTCAAGGAGCTATGGAAGAGTGCCAAGTGTCATGTCTTATTTGTGCATGACCACCAAGTGTTGCCACGTGTCGAGTTGCATAACTAAACTACTCGCTGACAGGTGATTGCTTTGGTAGGTGTCTCATTGCTTGAGTAGAGGTGAAAGGCCATGGTTACCATATCAATAGCTGGCCTGCTGGGTGTGGCCGAGGGAGGCGCTAGGGGCGAGATGAGCATTATGGCTGATATTTTATCAGTGGTTAAGGCCCACACGATGATTCTCATCGAGTGTCAATTGGGACTGAGGTAACTAGATTTTGCCGTTCGAGGAGATGTTTGGCTGGTGCTATCTCAATGTCGTTTTCGACGCTGGTAGCATCCTGCATTTCTTGGACCGTACTGACTTAGTTGTGTATTTGATCCAAGTGTGACCTACATTGACTCTATCAAAATAACCGACGTTAACTGTTACGGACCAAAGTGTTCATACTTAGCATTTTTTTAGAAGGTTGGATTGTCCTCAACAATTGGCCATCGTCGATCGACGGTGCACAGTGGCCGACAGCCATCACAGAAAGTGACGTGATAAATTTTGCCCATTAATGGCCAACGGGGTTGCCTATTTCATTTATTCTTTTTAGTGTTTGTCACAAAATTGAAAATTATGTCCTGGACTTCGTACTTCACTTAATCTTCATCCTTATTATAAGAAGGGAATAGAAAACAATGCTATTAATACGCTAGGCATCCATCTTTCTTTAGTTGTTTTTGTGCATGTCAGAAACATTATAGTTTTAAAAAAATTATACAAATAGCCTTAAAAAGATCTCAACAGAAAACATTATAATATCTCTTCATTTCAACCCTATAAAATATCAATTCATATCTAGGATATACAAGTAAGTACGAATACGCAAGACACAATAAAAGCGGATATCGAATTTGAAAACTGTGAAGTCTTTTTAAGACCTCGATTTCGAATATATATGTATAGACACACACGCATATACACCCAAATGTATATACATATATACAAGTATATATATATACATACACACATATACATACACGTATACATATAGATATGCATGTATGTTTTTTATTATTATGATGCATCTGCAAGATGGTACGGGTAGGCAATCCATATTATTTAAGTCCATTTCGCTACACTTCGTTTGTCGTAATATGAGTTCATGCATTATACAATCCTACCGGAAACCATCTGGCACTATACGTTTAATAATATTGATTAGTGAAAATCATGAATAAATAATTGAGACCGAAAGGTATCACAAGCAGGTGAGATCCTGATGTTAGATACATAAAAACGATGATTCTAATTATCATTATCTCAACTTCTCTAATCTTCATATTTTAGTTCTGGAAAGAAGTTATTGTATGCTTTACCTGTCGATCTTACCAGACTAAACTCCATCTAATCAGAGCACTATTTTTTTAAAAAAAAATTAAACTGAAACTGTCAAAGTTATATATAGTAAGACATCGTATCCATCCATCATCCATCATCCGGACCCAGTATATCCCAACAACAACAAAAGTTATCGTTAGGGTCTGAGGAGGGTAAGTGGTAGGCAGACAATACCTCTATCCCAAGGGATAAAGAGTCTGCTTCCAGTGAGACCCCCGGCTCTATATGTACCTGCATAAATGACATGATAATAGAGATATGTTGTGCTAGTGTGTTAGTGAGGAAATTCAAGAAATACAAAGAAAGGACTTTCGATATTAGAATACACATCAAGTGTATATGTACATGTAATGTAAAACAATGGTATAACATACGCAACCAAATGGAAAGTCAACCTAAAGCGTAGATAGTGTCTACGCTTATCTATGTCTCCAAATATACTCTAAAGTGTCCATATATATGACCTATACCTCGTTAACCTTAATCTTATGTCCCAATTAACTCTTATCCTAGACCATGTCCTCAGAGAGGTGCAAATCTAGTAGGTTGTGCCTTATTTGCTCATCCCAAGTCAGTTTGGGCCTGTCTTTACTCCAGTTTCCCTCTACAATGAGGCTTTCAATTGCTCTGACCGACGCCGTTGTCTGTCTTCGCTTGACATGTCCAAACCATCTCATTCTTCCCTCCCTTATCTTATGTGCTATACTAGCCACGCCTAACCTTTCTCGAAATACCTCGTTTCTGATCCGGTCTAGCCTTGTATGTCCACACATCTATCTTAACATCTTCATCTCTGCCACTTCCATCTTCTGTAATTGTGACCTCTTGATGGCGCAGCAGTCTGTCCCATATAGCATTGTCGGTCGCACTGCCACCCTATAAAATTTTCACTTTAATTTAGTTGAGAAATTTTTGTCACACAGCACCCCTGAGGCCGTCCTCCATCTACACTAACCTACTTGAACTCGAAAGACATCGTATACGTAGTCTATTGTTTATCATGCTCTGGGGTTACTTGTCTACACGTTTAAGTTTATCTACTTCTTTAATGGTCGTAAATAAATAAATAAACTTACAAAAAATTACATAAAAAATAATGAAATAGTTAAAACGAAAAAGAAAAGATAACACTGAAGTCCTTTTTCATTATATGAATTCGTCTGTGTAGACCAGTCGTACTGACTATTGCTTTATGTGTGTTTTTTTTTTAACTTTAGTATAGAAGGACTATTCCTAATTTTATTTTAGTTGCTTGTTTATGTTCTTCATTAAAATTTCACACAATCATGATATGATGATGAAGTTATCTATGGTATGATTTCTTATTTAATGTTTCAATAGTAAGTAGTATATGTGATATGTAGTATATGTAATATATCAGATGAAAGAACTTTTACAAGAGACATTGTACTTCTTTACTCATACGGTATTATTGAATCGGATTTTTCGTTTATTGTTCAAGATTCTCTATTGTTTTCTTTGTACGAGTCTGGATTGTGTTTCAGTCTCAATGTGGTTAATCATATGAAAAGACCAGTTAAACATCATTGACTTAGTCAGCCTTTACTGGACTAAACTATTTAATATTACACAAGCTCATCAAATAGCGATTTTTCTAAATTTCTTCAGGATTTGACCTGAATTATTTGATAGATTTTCATTATAACCTGTTTGCCACTTTGCTTTTAACTCTCTTCACCTTTTGAGGAGACAACTTTAGCTAGGAGTCTCTTCTTATTCTGTCCAGATCTCTGAAAATGGCGTTCGATTTTCATGTATTAAGCATATACCTTTATTTCTTTCTCAACAAGGATTTAACTTTTCTTTTGATTAAGATTTGACTTTGCAATGGTAGTAAAACTAAAAGACTTTGAATAACTGAAGAGGAAATTCGATGCGTAGGTTGAAGGGTAATAAACAACAAACTTAATATATATACACACATATATATATGTATATGTATGTACGTATATATGTGTGTAATAGTTACATGCTTAAGATTATAAAATGGAAAATAATGTCTAATAGTACAATTTATCTTAAAGAACAAGTGGAGAAAGTAGTTTTGCCAAGTAAGTATCTTTCCCTACAGAATAATTATCCTATAATATCATAATATCACTCATACACATTTTAATTAGCTAATATTTTTTCCATGCTAGATAAAGTTGTTGAAATAATTTGTTACGGAGAAATAACATGAACCTATGTTTAGTTGATTATTCTTGGATATGATACTATGCTCATCTTCTCAAATGGCTACATTTTTAGACAATGAAAATGTTATACAATAAACAAGATATTGTACATAAAAAAGGTACATCATTAATATCAAAATTAAATTGTACGGGCAAAGCACTTTTCAATCATTATACTTAAAAACTTTTCAAATGAGAATGATGATTAAAGATGCCACTCACTGCTGCCAATATTGAATTATCAAGTCCTCCAAAATGCTTATAGGAAACTCCAAAAATTAATATGTCATACAAGGACAGAAAGAGCCAGAAAACTTTGTCCTGCATCCAAATTTTTGCAAGAATCACCCACATGAATCCAAATCTCCCGCATCTTGGAATTTCAGAGAAACATATCCGGCCAGGCACCTGCATCCCCACCCTTATGTTGCTTTGATAACCAAATAAGAAGTAATTGATAACAAAATAGCATGTCACATGCAAAGATCTATATGTCAAATAAAAAATAGTGATAAATCATGTGGCATATTATGTTTTACATGTTTGATTAGTTAGGTAGCAACTAGTCAGACTTATTTTTAGAAACACTACAAAAAATTTTGTCTTTATTACTTATAGATTGTGGTGCTTGATATTTGTAAACTATAATATAAAGCCTTAGCCTTAACTTTCTGGTTATGGAGAACCTCAACAATCAACTCAACTGAGATAGCTCCTCGACGCTGACCACGCTGACCACGATTATAGCTCAGCATCAACAATGCAGGCGACGAGTTAGCCACCTCAACTGCGGATTAATCACCTCAGCCACCGAGTCTACATCGGCTCCATCATTCACCTCGGCCCTATTGAACAACCATACCCAATGGGTCAACCAGCGACACGTGTCTGATGTCTTCCTCCTCTGCTCGGCCAATAGGACACCTACCAGGTAGACTCTTACCAGCAAGCAACATAACATACATCATAATGCGTGGTGCCATGTGACGGCCATACACAAGTAAGACATGACACATATCACTCTCCAATAGCTTCTAAGCATGCATTGGTCGTCTGGAACATATAAAATAGCAAGAACGTCAAACATAAGGACCGAGTTCAATCCCAATTAGCAAACTTTATCAACGAGACGTGTTTCTCTACATTCTAACATACATTAAATGCTTAAAGTGAAACAACCCGAAACTGGCTCAAGCGTGGGAGAGTTTTTTGAAGAGTAATAACTCTGGGTCTCTAACATCGTTGTCTGTGTACGTCAATCTCCGACAACTACTGTTAATTCTAACGAGGATCATCCGATGATCCTATGTGAACATTTGACTTCGCAATGTAAGATACCAAAGCAGTTTTCTGAGAGCAGTAAGTATACCATGTCCAATTTATTGAGTTAAATTATTTAAATTAAAAGAATCCAGGCACAATTTGAATAAGTGATTTAAATCGTGACCATAATTTTTAGAATATGTACTTACCAAAGATAATACAGTCAAATCTTACCATAGTTAGACACATTTATGGTGATTAATTTAGGTCATTTATGTTGATTGATTAAGGAATTATGTAGGTGATTTGTTACCTTGTATAGGGACTTATACACAAGCATAAATAGGGCTCAATTGTATAATTGAAATCAATGAAAAAGAAAAAACAAAAATATTTCTTGAATCGTTTCATGGTATCAGAGCAGAAAAAAATTCCTCTCTGAAATTACTTGGGTGAGATTAGGCTCAGAACAATCTCATCACTGCCTTATACCCTTTCTCAGCCAAACAGCTGTTGATTGAGTTCACCATCACAGTTTAGAACTGTGTTGCATTCTCTAACTCCAGAAATCTGTTCCTGCAAAATTACCCAGAAAAAAAAACATGTCAGACACAGGCAAATCCGAAGCAACCACCACCACCACACCCCAAACCCAAACTACCAGCAACAATCCAGGAGAATGGGCATTGCAGGTTGCCCAGATTCTCAGGGAAAGTCTCCATCCGCCATCATCATCACAATCAATCATACCTGTGCCTGCACCAGAAACTCTTCATATTTCGGTCAAATTAAACAGTGGAAACTATTCATTGTGGTCCACTGTTATATACAGGGCCATTCTTGGCCAAGGGAAAATTTCCCACCTCACGGGTAATCCCCATCCTCCACTGCCCACTGAACCTCAATATGTCAAGTGGGAACAGGATGACAACAAGGTCTTTACCTGGATCTAGCAGAATGTAGAACCCACCATGATCAGCAATATTACTCGATATCCCACAGCAAGAGCCTTATGGGAAGGCCTTGCGCTTACCTATGGCATGAGTGGAGATGGATTACAGATTTTTGATCTCCACAAACGGGCAAGCACCATCAGACAAGGGACAGGTAGCGTAGAGGACGTTTGGAACAAACTGCAAGATGTCTGGGTCTCAATCGATACAAAGGACCCAAATCCAATGCAGTGTTCAACAGACATCATCATATACAATAGAAAAATTCAAGAATCACGCCTGTACCGGTTTTTATTGGCTATTGGGGACCAGTTTGAGCAAGAAAAAAAGGAGATTGTAAAGAGGGATCCCCTGCCCTCGGTAGAAGCGGCCTTCTCTGAGATCCGCAGAGCAGAAGCAAGGAACAATGTCCTAAGAGGGCATTCCCCCTCAGACGATGCTTCCTCATCGGGGGTAGGACAGGGCCTTGCAGGCAAGGCACCAGCAACGGGCAAAGGACGAGGAAAAGGGGGCCAGAAGACTTCTTTCTCCCGCTCAACTCCTTCATCGCGGGAAGAAAAGGAGGATAAAAGCCACCTGAGTTGCATCCATTGCAAACGGAAAGGCCACACAAGGGACAAATGCTTCCATCTAGTCGGATATCCTGATTGGTGGGAAGAAAAACGAACCACCACAGGATTTGGCGGAACAGGGGCAGCAGAAACTGGAGCCACCATTATTCCTTCGGCGGAGGACGGCAGCAATCAGTCAGAAGGCAACCAGACCAGCAGCGAAAGAAGGAGACAGCCCTCAGTTTCGCCGCAGGAGGAGGTAAAAGGGGGCGGGTGAAAAACCCTAGCCCCCCTTCCTTTTTATATCAGCAAATTACCCCTATACCCCCTGATTTTTCTGAGAATAACAATTGCGTCCCTGAAGTTTCTGAAATTGATAACCCAGGTCCACCTTGTACCCAAAATTCACAACTGATGCATCAACTTCCCAGTAATTATGACCAGACCCCCCAGTCTTTCGGTCCAGCTCACTTCAGTCCCTCCACTTATGAAAACTCCACTAAAACCCCTCAATTTTATCCCCAGCCACAAACCAACCAACAACATGCCTATAACACTAGTGGACCATCCTTACGTGACACTAAAAAATGGATATTCGACTGCGGTGCCACTGATACTATGTCCTTCGACCCTACTAATTTTGTCAA
This sequence comes from Eustoma russellianum, assembly GCA_036186865.1. Lineage (NCBI taxonomy): Eukaryota > Viridiplantae > Streptophyta > Magnoliopsida > Gentianales > Gentianaceae > Eustoma > Eustoma russellianum. The sequence continues at coordinate 28,465,357 of AP025075.1, read as the reverse complement.
ATCCTCACCTCCCTTAAAATCTCATGTTGAAACCGCTAGTGGAGAAACTATCCCTGTCTGGGGAGGTGGGACTATCACTATTACACCAGATATCACTTTATCTCATTGCTTATATGTTCCCTCTCTTTCTACAAAATTATTATCCATTAGCCAATTAACGAAGGAATTAGACTGTGTCGTTCTCATGTATCCTTCCTTTTGCATATTGCAGGACATTCATACGGAGAACATAATTGGACATGGTACTGAAAGTGGTGGCCTCTATTATGTGGATGCAGTAGAGCGACAAGGCCGGTCTAATCTTGCCACCGGATCGGTTACTCGACAGCTATGGCTCTGGCACCGCCGGTTAGGACATTCATCATTTAGCTATCTAAAATTTCTTTTTCCAGACCTGTTTACCAATACCACTTAGATAACTTGACATGTAGCACTTGCCTCCAGGCCAAACAGCCTCGAGCAACATATGCGTCAAATAAAACTCGTGTTGACAAAATGTTTTTGTTAGTACATTGGGATGTATGGGGTCCCTCTCCACATCCTACGTCTTTGGGTTTCTGATATTTTGTCATTTTTATTGATGAAATCTCCCGGATGACATGGTTGTATTTACTCAAACACAAATCTGATGTGACTACAAAGTTTAACGAATTCCATAAAATGATTCAGACACAGTTCCAAACATCTATTCGAATTCTTCGATCCGATAATGGTGGGGAGTATCTTGATGGGGCACTAAAACAATTCCTCAATGAAAAAAGCATACTCCATCAAACATCCTGTCCCGGCACTCCTGAACAAAACAGAGTTGCCGAAAGAAAAAATCGCACACTTCTCCAAATGACATGAGCCATGATGATAGACGGTAGTGTTCCTCAAAGCTTCTGGCTGGAGTCGGTGTCCACTACCAATTATCTTAGTAACAGATTACCTACTGCTATATTAAATCATCAAACCCCTCTGCAAGTATTAGTCATCCAAGCACACATTCCATCTCTCTTGACACTACCTCCTAAAGTCTTTGGGTGTACCGTTTTCGTCCATGTCCCAAAAACACGAGACAAATTTGTCCCCTGTGCTGAGAAATGTGCCTTTGTCGGCTATTCCCCAAACCAAAAGGGATACCGATGCTATAACCCCCCGGGTTCACCGCATACACACCACTATGAATTGTGTCTTCTTTGAAACCGAACCCTTCTTTGCCACCCAATCTCAGTCTCAGGGGGAGATAGCAAGTGATGATACTCTTGATTGGCTGTCAGTACCATACTTGTTGACGACTGGACCAACACGGTAAGTAGATGACGCCGACCGCACAGCAGCTACCCATGATACAGGTGGTCCCATTTCAGTACCACCTAATGAAGTTCCCCAAGTGAATGACCAGCAACAGGTAAAAGGTAGTATACATGTTAATGATACTGAATCTAGTCCTGTTGATAGCTTATCTGTTTCGGATAATAACTCATCTGATTGTCTCGTTGAAATTGAAACTCATTCTTCCATTCCCCAAGAAATCCACTCCTTTTCAGAAACACAGGGACGTGTATTGCCGCGCAGAAAAAACAGGGGGGTACCTCCTGAACGATACTCCCCCACCAAGGTAGCCCAAGCGTCAAAATACCCGGTCAAGATGAACATACCAGAACCGGCCCATAGCTTTCTGGTGACACTATGTAATGAAAACATTCCACACATCGTAGAAGAAGCATGCAAACAACCACAGTGGAGAGAGGCCATGGAGACAGAAATAGATGCTCTAAAGAAAAATCAAACATGGGAAATGTGTCAGTTGCCTGTTGGGAAGAAGACAGTAGGATGCCGATGGGTGTTTACCATCAAATACAAGGCAGATGGAAGTATCGAAAGACACAAAGCCAGACTGGTTGCAAAGGGGTATACACAGACCTACGGCATTGACTACTCCGAGACATTTTCTCCTATAGCCAGAATCGACACGATCCATGTACTATTTTCTATTGCAGCAAATAAGGACTGGCCTTTACAGCAGTATGACGTGAAGAATGCATTCTTACACTGAGAACTCAATGAGGAAGTATACATGAAGCCTCCACTAGGTTTCTCATATGAGTTTAAGCCCAATCACATGTGTAAACTAAAGAAAGCATTGTATGGACTTAAACAATCGCATCGAGCCTGGTTCGGATGGTTCACTGCTGTCATGAAGAAAGACAGATACAAACAGAGTAACGCTGACCACACTCTCTTCTTCAAAAGACAGGGAAGTTTTATTACGTGTCTTATCATTTATGTTGATGATATGATTATTACAGGAAATGATACTAATGAAATTTCACGTCTCAGGAACCATTTGTTTACTCAGTTCGAGATGAAGGATCTTGGAGGCCTGAAATACTTCTTGGGAATTGAGGTGTTGAGGTCATCAAAAGGCATTTACATTTCGCAGCGCAAGTATATCTTGGACCTGTTAGCTGAAGTGGGACTGCTGAATACAAAACCTGTTGATACTCCCATGATCCAGAATCAAAGATTGGAGATAGTTCAAGGAGCTCCGCTAGTGGAACGAGAACAATATCAGAGACTGGTTGGGAAACTGATCTACTTAGCCCACACTCGTCCAGACATTGCCTATGCAGTTGGTGTTGTAAGTCAATTTATGCATAGTCCTCAGAAACAACATCTTGAAGCAGTGTTCAGAATTTTACGATATCTCAAAGGCACACCCGGAAGAGGTATTCTGTTCTAAAATCATGGTCATCTCGATATTGAGGCATATACAGATGCAGATTGGGCCGGAAATGTGTTAGACAGACGCTCTACGTCAGGATATTTCACAATGGTCGGAGGAAATCTAGTGACGTGGCGGAGTAAGAAGCAGTCAGTTGTCGCGCTTTCTAGTGCTGAAGCAAAGTTTCGAGGGATTGTGAGAGGCATCACTGAAATATTGTGGCTAAGAAAACTCATGATGGAACTTGGTCTACTGATGAAGGGACCAACACGTTTGAATTGTGATAACAAGGCATCAATCAGCATTTCAGAGAATCCGGTCCAACATGACCGAACCAAGCACATCGAGGTAGATCGACATTTCATCAAGGAAAAGCTTGATAGTGGTGTTATCATCTTATCATTTGTCCGGTCAGAGGATCAACTTGCAGACATACTCACTAAAGCAGTCAATGGACGAGTCTTCTCAGAAACATTGTACAAGTTGAACATTGTAGATCCTACTGTTCAACTTGAGGGGAGTGTTAGAATATGTACTTACCAAAGATAATACAGTCAAATCTTACCATAGTTAGATACATTTATGGTGATTGATTTAGGTCATTTATGTTGATTGATTAGGGAATTATGTAGATGATTTGTTACCTTGTATAGGGACTTATACACAAGCATAAATAGGGCTCAATTATATAATTGAAATCAATGAAACAGAAAAAACAAAAATATTTCTTGAATCGTTTCAATAATATAGTTGAAAACTGTAAATACTATTTGATTGGCTCATGGCACTATCATAGGCCTATACATGAAAAGTGAAACATTGTATTCTTAAATATGCTGTTTTTTCGTTGCCGTTAATTTTTGTCATTTTCTTCTAATTTTTCTCTAAGGAATCTCCATGTTACTATCTATCGTATTGGGACGGTGAAAAGCAGATGAAAGGTAATGAAAAGTAATAAAAATAAATACATGAAAAAAATATCCTATTTTAATTGAGGATTACATCTATAAATCCAACCCATTGTATCTCATACCACACAAGCCAAAATCTTCAAGGAAACTCTCTTCATTCCACCCAAAGAAAACTAATATGTGTGCAGCAATTCCTTACGCAGCTGCAAAAGCTGGAAATGGCATTTCTTTCCCCAAAAATTCATCTTCGAACCCCATGGTTAGAGCTCAAGTTCTAATTGCTGATCCAAAGAAGAAAGAGAGGGTGCTCCCAGAGTTATCAGTGCAAGGAACCCCTCATAGCATTTATCATATAAATGAGATTGTCCAGAGGCAATCACAGAGGATTGATTTTAAAGAAAAACCCCAGTTTCATCCCATGTTTCTTGATGAATCATATGAAAGATGCAGGGTCATCTGTGCTGAATATGCTAAGACATTCTACTTAGGTTCGTTCTCAATCATGTTATATGCTATGCAAATACATCTATTTGTGTTGCATACATTTCACTTGCTTTTTACAGCTTTCTCTAAATAAAACTCATGTTAAAAAAGTCACTATTTTCATCAGGGGAATTTTCTGATCATTTAAATGGTTCCGGCGGTCTTATACGTGTCATTTCATGTATTATAATAATGCATCGGATGTATGATCTGATCATGATAATCAGAAAAATGGTGAAAGAAGTTGGTGTTCTTGAATGATGGATGATGGCATCTTTTAAGGGATGTCTATATTCATGAAGGTTTTATTCGTTAATGTCTTCTTCCTAAAGGCATTGAGAATATCAGACGTGGGACCTATTCATTAACGAATTGTTTATTATAGTTCTATAAGTTTCTGTCAATTATTTAAGCACAAGAATAATTGACATGTTTGTCTTGAATGGCTTCTCAAACTAACCATGAGTATTCTTTTTTTTCTTTATTCATGCAGGAACAAGGCTGATGACGGAAGAACGTCAGAAAGCCATATGGGCCATCTATGGTAATTTTTTATGATGTGCTAAAATTTGTGCAAAGTGGAAAGTATATAACATAGTAAACATCGTCTACAAAAATGAAATTAAATTGGGAATTTTGGCAGTGTGGTGCAGGAGGACTGATGAGATAGTTGATGGCCCAAACGCTGATTACATGACCACAAGTGTTCTTGACAGATGGGAAGAAAGAACTGAAGACATCTTCAATGGCCGCCCTTATGATCTGCTGGATGCTGCACTTACTGATACCGTTCACAAGTTCCCTTTGGACATCAAGGTGCATTTAAGAGATATAAGTCAAATACAATAGATACATAATTATGATAGACTTTGACATAACATATAGTGTTGTTTCTTTGGTTAATTTCTTGACGTGCAGCCTTTCAAAGACATGATTGAAGGGATGAGAATGGACACTAGAAAAAGCCGGTACGCGAATTTCGAGGAGCTCTACCGTTATTGTTACTATGTGGCAGGGACAGTTGGCCTAATGAGCGTTCCTGTGATGGGGATTGCACCAGAATCTTCAATGTCATCTCAAAGTGTATATGATGCTGCACTCTATCTGGGAATAGGCAATCAACTCACCAACATTCTTAGGGACGTTGGAGAAGAGTAAGTTTTTAAACACCATTGCAAACTCTCACATGTGCTTATATCACGAGATGTGAACGTGTCATCAGTCTTATATATACATATCAATGAAGACATTCACTGTATAAACCCTCATCTCTTACAGGAGATGTGAGAGAATCATTTGTCACATATATACAGTGTTGGAATATCGTTCCTAACACAGACTGAAGACATCATTATATAAACCCTCACATCTCTTACACAAGATGGCATTCATTATATATAAACCCTCACACCTCTTACACAAGATGTGAGAGCCTCCTGAATTTCACGCATAGAAGATTGAGGATCATTAATTTTTTTTCTTATAAACCTTCACATCTCCTTACACGAGATATGAGAGTGTCTTCGATCAGTCCTTTGCGACCAAGGACGTTCTTTTTGTGTTTTGAATGTTCTTGGGGAAAATACATAATACTTCAAATTTATATAAAAATATGTAAGAAAGTTGCGGAGAGAATTAAGTGAAACTCGATTTGGATCAGTTTTCGCCATACCTTGAATTCAAGGTTCGGATAGTCGCCATACCTTGTTTTCAAGGTTCGATTTGTCGAATTCCGAAAAGGCTCATTATGAAGTTTCTGTTTTTTGACTAAATGAAGCACCGAATGTTCCGCAATCGAGTTTGCTGAACGTTCGACAACAGAGTTCGGGGGCTTCAGAAATGATGTTTTTTTATGAAATGATGCAACTTTTGCATCTTGGGATATCCTCTTTCAACCTTGAACGGTCATAAACATACTTTGAGAGTTAAATTCTACAGAAGAGTATTAAAAGCCTTGTGAATCAAAGTCTATAAATACAAAGATCAAAAGTTACTTTTGGTATGCTTTTGAGAAAATATTTCTACATGTTTTATTATCCTTGAAAACTCTTCGAATATATAATGGGAACTTGCAAAAAATTTCCTTATCTTGATTTCTTTTTTTCTCTGCTATTAAACACTTGATATAAGTAAGATCAATATTCTTCTAGTAGAGCAAACGAACGGGAGACCACCATTATATCCGATGAAGCATTTCTCACATAGTCCACCTTACTCAATGGTGGATGCAAAATTGTTTTAAGGACAATATAACATTTATTATGTCTCGGCGTTTCTCATTCTTCTTTCTTACATCTCTTTGTGTTTGATGATTATATCTTTGGAGTTTTTCCTACAATCTTGCATATTTTCAAAGGAAGTTTGATGAAACATGTGTATTACTCTTTTGAGTTTCTGTTTGATTTTTCTTGTAATTTTACTTTATGTTAGTGATTTTTTGTTGGTTTATCATCTTACACGTCCTCCTAGATTCAATTTTCCAACACTTATGATACGTCTTTGGGCTTAAGATTGGACAAAAAAATTTTGTGATGATGTAGTGCAATGAGAGGAAGAGTTTATCTTCCACAAGATGAATTAGCACAATTTGGGCTATGTGATGAAGATGTATTCTCAAGAAAAGTGAGTGATGGATGGAGAGAATTCATGAAAAGCAGATTAGACGAGCAAGATTCTACTTCGACCAGGCGGAGGAGGGAGCCTCCCAGCTAGCCAAAGACAGCCGTTGGCCGGTAATTTCCCCCACCCCTTTTTTTTTTTAATCCTTTGGTTTTGGCGTCATTAGCTTGAAACAAGTTAGATTTGCAGGCCGTGTTTTGCTTTATTCCTCATTTCATAAAGGGCATAATTCATATATACAAAACAAAAACACAAGACAATGACCGCATTAGCCAACTTGTCATTTAATATGTACGTTAATTTTATGATGGTTAATGAATAAATTGTATTAATTATTTATTGACCAATAAAAAAACATAATAATTAAAGAAGACGGAACTTCTGATTTAGACACTCATCTTTACCAAATAACCAATTATTCTTTATATGATTAGTTAATGAGTATCTAATAGTTACTCACAGATCACCTTAAAACTTGTCGATTACATAAACTTGATGTAAACTTGTCGATTACATGAATTTGATGTCTTTTGCGTAAACTTGTCGATTACTGGAAGCAGAGGATAGAGGTATTGTCTGCCTACCACTTACCCTCCTCAGACCCTAACGATAGCTTTTGTTCTCGTTGGGATATACTGGGTCCGGATGATGATACATAAAATCTATCGATAAATCATTCTGATATAATACCGATTAACTACACCATATGATTTGAACGACGCATGTTGAAACTTTTAATTATATTTGTCATTCGAGAATATTTTATGTTAGTGCGACGTTTACATTTTTTTTCTTAATCTAAGGAGAACGAATATAACTATATTCCATAATTTGGTTCTCATGCTCACGATTAATAGAACCAAAGTTGGGTTCGATTTGAAACCTAGAAACAAATCTGCTAATCAAGATGGGTTGAAAATGACTTGTATAACAAGGCGAGTAAACATTATAACTGATACAACAAATGATATACATATATTATATATGTATGATGTATGCATGCATGCATGTATGTATCAAACTAACATGTTGAATGTGAAATTTTCAGGTATGGTCATCCTTGATGATATACAGGCAAATATTGGACGCAATAGAGGAAAATGACTATGATAACTTGACAAGGAGAGCTTATGTTGGAAAGGGGAAGAAGTTTATGACATTGCCTTTAGCTTACTCTCGAGCTCTCTCCATCTCCACTTCTCTTGCCTTCCAGTAGATACATTTGTATTTCATCATACTTTTTACTACACTTACATGCCTACTTTGAAGTCCGTCCAGCGTAAATTTACTCCGTCATTTCACCATCCACCACCATCCCTCCTTTATTATATCGTTTTCTGATCTTATATGTTCGAGATGTGCCTTGTTAATGTATTAATTTCTAATTATAATATTTATCACAAAAGAAAAATGTTACAAACTACACATTTAAAGGATATATCTAATTAATGAAAGAGAGATGGCATCCTGTTATATTTTCATGTTTGTATTGCTAGTGCTCACAGTAAACCTACTCTTCCCATCCTAAAAATTGTTTCTATTTTCAATAAATTCAAAGAATCGTTCTTTTTCTATTTTGGAATATGATGTAATAATATTTTTTTTACGGTAAGATTTAGTAACAAAAGGAAATGTACAAGTTTCATCCTCTCATTCGCTGTCGATGCGTCGTCTCCCTCTCCAAAGATCATAAAGGACTACTACAACTTGGATGGGATCGATGTCGACTGTAATTGTACACAAGCGCCTAAAGGCATCAAATATTATTTCTAGAACAAGTTTCACACACATACATTGATCAAACCCAACAAAAGCATCAACAGATATCAAACCCAACAAAATTATCAAGAGGTCTATTCGGTAATAATGTCTGTTTGAAAACACGATTACAATTATTCGTGATTTTTGACTATAAGAGTTTTAAGTCATCTTTTTGTTTATCACATTTTTCGACTTTGCAAAACGAAAATGACATTAAATAACATTGCTTATAGAAGCTATAAACTTGTACTATTAAAAGGTACGTTATAGTAATTAAAATAAATATCATATTAAATATTTTATATTACTAATCATAATAATTTGTTATATTGAATTATTCCATTTTGTTTTGTGCTCACGTCACGTGCCACAGTCTACTTTAAAGTTAAAACCCTAGAGTTAAATCCCCACAACCCTTTTCGAAGCACTTGAGACAGCTGGTACCTGAGGTTCTGAGAAAATATGGCTCAGCTCCATATGAGCTTTTCCTCTTCTACGAGGATTAATCTCCTTCTTCCTCCTTGCTCTAACACAGGTTCTTCTTCTGCTCTCATTCTGCTGCTTTTCTGCCGTAACAGCATTGGATTCATATGAAAAATTGGAACATTTGGTGAAAGTTTTTTATGGTTTTTGGTCCCCGTTGTAGATGGATTTGATGGTAATATATGCAGCTCAAGAATTGGGGTTAAGTGGAGTGGTTTTTATGGGATATCGATTGTACACTCCAGTTCCAAGTTGGGTTCGCCTCAGAAATCCAAGTGCGGTATAAATGTCTTACCTTTTCTTTCTTTTGAATGTGGAAGTCTTTCAGTAGAAGAGGTGGGACATTCCTTCGGGAATGAACCACACAGCTGTTTTGATGTTGCCAGTGAATCCCTTTCGGATTATTTTAGTAACTTCTATGAAAAAGGCTGCTGCTTGTGAATTCTTATCCGTATGGATTGAAAACTATGATAGGATTCCTTGGAGTTTGAATCAGAGCGTTGGAAATTTTATTGTAGTTGCTTTACTCGTGGAGAAAGGGATTGATATTTATCTGCCTAGATGATGAAGGACTTGAATGCCACGGCCTTTATAGCATTACCATTTAAACTGCTACATTGGCTCTTTCGCTTGGATTTAAGTTTCAAGTTGCTTGAAACTCCTGATCAGCATTGTTCTGTCTGCCATTACCCTGTGGTTGATGAACCTTTGTGTCTTGCTACCGGCATTTGCATTCATCGCTGTCTATATACTTCACTAATGACACCAATAGGATTCAGAATTTCTATTCATTATTTCTCCTTGCCAAGAAAATGAGGTTTTCTTGTGGGCCTTGTTTCAAATGATTCCTCAGAAATTAGAACTTTTGTGGTCAGGCTTTTTTTTTCTCTGGTTGAATTGTTCTTGTTTCCTGATTCCTTGTAGATCACCCTGGGTTTGACCTTTTCCCTGTTAAGCATGAAAGGCAGGTATTTAATTTATGAAATCCATTGTCGTATTGCTAAGGAAATTTCTGTGGGTAGTGTATTGGGGAATGATCTGAGATTGGCTGGATGTGGAGTTATACCACTTTCTTGGACGAAGTTTTTGCTATACCGCTGGAGATATATGAAATAAAATACTAAAGTATACTATATTAGAAAAAGATAACTTATGAAAATAATGGTTCCTAGTCTGACCATGCTGGTTATGACTTGATTATGTTAGTACTAATATATTTATCAGGAACCTGTGGGGATTGTTTCCCTGTTTATAGTTTTCTTAATATACTATTCCACTAATAACATTAGCTTCACGGGTGTGTTCTTCTTGTGACTGCAATGATGTAGCTATACAAGCAGTTTTGGCTAGTGATAAAGCTGCAGAAAGTTCCAGTGCCACAGTCGGGAAAGAGCTCCGTAAAAAGTTGAACAAAGTTGTGTTAGCATATAGTGGCGGTCTTGATACTTCTGTAATTGTACCCTGGCTTAGGTATGCTGATTCTTTCTTTTGTTATGAAATTGTTAGCTTTTTTCTTTGCTATGATACATCAAGCTTATTTCCCATGTCACTGCTTCTTTATTAAAAGGAACTATACTACTTTATCTCTTTTTATACAACAACACAATAACAATATTACTCTATTGCCTTAGAGGCTTCTGCCTATGGCAAGGTAAGGCGGAACCGGATATAAGCAGCTTTACCCATGTGTTGAAACACACAGAAGTTGTTTTCAAATGACCTATAATGAAAATTACGTCAAGTTGTGTCGATTGTCTGCTACTTCATAATACAAGAAATGCATGCAATTTAATGAGTCATTTTGCTTTATTCCATCATAAAAGAGATACAATTTTATATGTGTGCGTCATCTTTTTAAATACATATTGCCTATGCATCATTCTTGTTACTTTTGGCATTTGTATACATATGTATGTTGAGCAGAAACTTAGATAAGTAAAATAATTTGCTTATTACTTTCACATGATAAATAATTCTGTCGCTCATCAAATGTTTTGTCTCCCTTAGTTCCAATTGGTATGTCCTGCTTTTTTTTAGAATTTTTGATTAAACACGCACTCTATCTTTTAGTTACTTAACACGCCATGCTGTGAATGAAGTGTAGATTTCTACAAAAGATCAATTAGATTCTATTTGCTGTTGTTGTTCTTTTTTTCCTTTTCTTGTTACTTCATGTGTGATTGTAATTGAAAAGTAAGAGATAGAAGTGTAACAAGCAAATGCAGTGTTGTAATGTGGTATTTTGCTAATTTCCAATTATGGTAGAGGCTTAAAAGAAAGCTGGCCTTGTGCCTTATTAAGGTGGTAGCATATCTTTGGCTAATTGCATTGCATTAAGTAAACTATCTTAGTAGTGCTGGCTTTTTTTGTTGCTTGCTTTATTTGTTGTAAGCTCTATATTTGTAGCCTAAGTTCTTTGTCTCCCCTTAATTCAATCTGCCTGCTTTTTGTGCTGCAGAGAGAATTATGGTTGTGAGGTGGTGTGCTTCACAGCAGATGTTGGTCAAGTAAGTATAAAAAAGGCTGGCCATTCATCTTATATTATGTTTTTCATTAATGGAATGGCAATACTGCTGGTAATTGTCATAATAGGGGACAAAAGTAAGCCAAGAAAAAACATGTTACATGTGTAGCAAAAAACGAAAGATTTGCTCACCATCTTTTCTATTTTGTGTCGGTCTGTGAACTGTTTAACATGTAGGGAATTAAAGAATTGGAAGGCTTAGAAGACAAAGCTAAAGCTAGCGGTGCTTGTCAGTTAGTGGTGAAGGACTTGAAAGAGGAATTCGTCAAGGATTTTATATTTCCTTGTTTACGAGCTGGTGCCATTTATGAGAGAAAGTATTTACTTGGCACCTCAATGGCCCGGCCTGTTATTGCAAAGGTAAATTACTAAGTGAAATTGAATACGCTTTTATCAATTTAACTCAACGTGCCTTTCGGTTGGCTGGCCTGCAAATAATTAGTGAAGCATAAACCGTGAATCTTAGTTTTTCAATTCAGGCTATGGTTGATGTTGCAAGAGAAGTGGGAGCTGATGCTGTTTCTCATGGATGCACTGGGAAGGGAAATGATCAAGCATGTTTTAGAACTTCACTTTTGAGATTCTTCCCCTTTCAGCCAATTCTATAAGTATCTGGTGTATGAAATCGGTGACATCCTCATATCAATTTTTATGGCAGGTTCGCTTTGAACTCACTTTCTTTGCTCTGAATCCTGAACTCAGTGTTGTTGCCCCTTGGAGGGAATGGGATATAACTGGCAGAGAGGATGCTATTGAGTATGCTAAGAAACATAATGTGCCTGTTCCTGTGACAAAGAAATCTATTTATAGCAGAGACAGAAACCTCTGGCATCTCAGCCATGAGGTAATTCTATCACTCCTTTGGCTCCCCCCCCCCCCCCCCCCAAGTGGAACGTTATGAATTTTGTATTTTGAGACATGGTAGGGTAGGAACATTTGTTTTCGTTAAGTCGATATTGATTTCTTGCATGTACTTTTAGCCACCCTTCTTTAGGAACAGCATTATTGCTGCAGTATTATGTTTGTCAGACAGTACAACCTTGTGAAGATCGTTATTGCTAATTATGCTTTTTATTGCTAAATGGTCTCACAGGGAGATATCTTAGAAGACCCTGCAAATGAGCCAAAAAAGGATATGTACATGATGAGTGTTGACCCTGAAGAAGCACCCAATCAACCAGAGTATGGCTTGTACCTGTTTTAATTTGTTTCTGTCATGCAATAACATTTCAATGTACTTGTGGGTTCTAACAACATACATCAAACTTTGACAGGTACATAAAAATTGGCATTGTCTCTGGACATCCTGTTTCAGTAAACGGAAAGGAACTTTCCCCTGCCTCTCTCCTTGCAGAACTGAATGAGATTGGTGGGAAACATGGGATTGGTCGGATAGACATGGTTGAAAATCGACTTGTTGGAATGAAGAGCCGCGGCGTGTATGAAACACCTGGCGGCACCATTCTGTATGCAGCTGTCCGTGAACTTGAATCGCTTACACTTGATCGCGAAACCATTCAAGTCAAGGATTCTCTTGCACTGAAGTATGCAGAGTTAGTCTATGCTGGGCGGTGGTTTGATCCGCTTCGCGAGTCAATGGATGCATTCATGGAGGAGATTACAAAAACAACAACAGGGTCTGTGACTCTCAAGCTCTACAAAGGATCTGTTAGTGTAACTGGTAGAGAAAGTCCATACAGTCTATACAGACAAGACATATCCTCTTTTGAGAGTGGTGACATTTATAACCAAGCTGATGCTGCTGGATTCATCAGGCTCTATGGGTTGCCTATGAGGGTTCGTTCAATGCTTGAGAAAGGGATCTGATTTACTAAGACTAATGGACCCAAGGTTCATGAATAAGACTGCCATTCCCGCCATGACCCTGAAGTGAATGTTGTGAATTGATCTCTTGCTTTACCATTGAAATTCTTGAGCCCATAATTTTGATATTGGATGGTTCCATACATAATGGGCAGAATATATTCATAATTATGTAGTTCAAGCTGCTTCAGGATTCCTCTTTTTTTTTAAAAAAAAAAAAGGCTGCTTCAAGATTCCTCTTTAAAAAAAAAGCTGATTCAAGATTCTTGAAAGCAATGGTTTGTTGGTTTAACTTAAATTAAATGTCCAGTAGTTTTAACCAGTCATTTTAAGTACTATAAATTAGAAAAAGGATATCAGTTCGAATATGAGTGAGATACAAGGTTATATATAATAAACAAAAGCCGTAAACATTAATTCTACTTACAAAACACTACAAACCAAAATTAGTATATTTTATAATTCAAATAAAATGTTATTTGTCAAAACAAATGAAAGAATATAGTGTTTCGTGAAAGGACATCTCAATATATCACGGTTTGTATAATTTTATTAGTTTTTTTTGTTATCACGTAGGTTTTAATAGAAAAGTTAACCAAATTTATGCAGAATCTACCACAACAAGGTTCCTCTTAATACGTGAAACATTGATTACAAAAAAAAAAACTGTTTTATTTGAAAAGCCACCCACTAAGAGTAGAGTAGATTTTGTCTTTCAAGAAAAAAGAAAGAAAAAAAAAAAGAGAGAGAGAGAGGAGCTATCCGAAGTCTTTGACCCAAGAATTCAGGGGCAACTGTCCGTTATTACCTCCCAACACTTCAGGAGTAAAAGGAGAAAAGAATGAAATGATATAGTTTAGTCTGTGTTGGATTTGAGATATTATTTTAAAGAGATAGAGATTCAAATTAAGATACATGCATTTGAAGGCCATATGTTTTAATCTAAACCAAATAGGTATTAGATTACAGGCTTGTAGTAAACTTCTAGTAACGTCTTGCTAATCTAGGATGTTGCTGAGTTCATGATTTACACCATCCACGCAGTGGAAGCTCTGAATTATTGATTTACATCTTCCACACAATAGATTGTCGCATACGCATTTACATGAGACTAGTACAATAAGACCCTCCTAGACTAGGTTCATAAAAGGAGAAAAGGATTGGAGGTACCCGTCGTCTCCCCCACCTCCGACCCAGTCCACCAATCCCCCACGTAATGAAAGATCTCTGAGTTCCTGATTATGATTTGTTATCTTATCAATCTAAGTAATTGTTAGATTCTTAATTTACATCTTTTACAGATTGGATTATTAATTTACCTCCTTTACACAGTTACACGAAGTTAGGAAGTAGGACCCTCCTGGGCCAGGAGCATAAAATGAGAAAAAGAATGGACCAATAAGTCCAAAGCTCTCTCCTTTTTCTGTCTCCCTCTTCTGCTCAACGCAAGTCTCCCTATTTTTATGCCCTCACTAAATCATCCTTATCCAATCTCTAATAACTGTTTTTTCTCTGAAGCTTTTGCACCATACAAACATAACCCAGAAAAAATAAAGAGAAAAGAAGAAAAGGTTAAAAAAAGATGGGGAAGACAATCAGGAAACTGCAAGTAGTTTCACCAGTTCCAGCTGACATAGATATTGCCAACTCAGTTGAGCCTCTTCACATATCTGAGATTGCCCAAGAACTCAATCTTAGTCCCCAGCATTATGATCTCTATGGAAAATACAAAGCCAAGGTACCAACTGTTTGGAATTTATTATACTTAGATTTGCATATGCGATTTCAATAACATGTCTTTTTCTCGAGAAGTATATGCGCATGAACTTTCCTTTCTTTGCTTTTGCTTTGAGAGGGAATTATGCACGCTGTTAAAAAGTCCAATTTGGTCTTCTTTCCCGTCCCCTTCGGATCCATTAACAGATCAGAACTATGCAGGTACTATTATCTGCGGTTGATGAGCTTGAAGGAAAAGAAGATGGGTATTATGTGGTGGTTGGAGGGATTACTCCTACCCCCCTTGGAGAAGGCAAGTCAACTACTACAGTTGGTCTTTGTCAGGCATTGGGAGCTTTTCTTGATAAAAAGGTGACTTCATTTATGAATATATGGGGTGTGTGTGTGTGTGTGTGTGTGTGCGTGTGTGTGTGTGTGTGTGTGTGTGTGTGTGTGACTTGAAGATGCTAGTTATGGGTAATCACCAAGTCCTCCTAGACCAAAGGAAATTGTCAGGATTGTTTATACCAAGTTCATCATCATTTTAGGCAGTCAAATTTTAATGTTTTCCAGACAAAGTTTTGGACAATAGTTCCCTTATGCAAAATAGTTCCCTTATGCAAAATAGTTCCCTTATGCAAAATGAGGCCAAGGACATTGCTTTTTATGGATATATCACAAGTAAGGCCTTTGATTGTACTGGTTTGTTGCATAGATGATTACTATTGGACTAATGGCATGGTAAACTATGTGTGACGTGTTAATATGTTCTTATATGGAGCACTAGTTTTTGGATTATCTTCTAGAAAAGCTTTGAGCAACTAATTTTCTTTCAATGAAGGAGCATTGCGCTTGATAAAGGGATTAAGTATTTATAAAACTAAAAAATCTGTTAAAATATTTCTTGGATCGTGTTCCAGTTTCCAACTTTATATGCTCAAAGTAGTTTGTTAAAGTTGGCTAATTTCATTTGTATGACTTTTGACTCAAGTATTCTACCAGTGATCCTTTACTCTTTTGTGTTGTTTTTTCTCTCTTAGGTTGTAACATGCGTTCGCCAACCATCACAAGGACCGACTTTTGGAATTAAGGGAGGTGCTGCTGGTGGTGGCTACAGTCAAGTGATTCCCATGGACGAGTTCAATCTTCATTTAACTGGGGATATCCATGCAATAACGGCAGCTAACAACCTACTGGCTGCTGCTATTGATACAAGAATCTTTCATGAATCTACACAAACTGACAAGGCTCTGTTTAACCGGTTATGTCCTCCTAACAAACAAGGAAGTCGGAGCTTCAATGACATAATGTTTAAACGTCTGAATAAACTTGGTATCTCCAAGACAAGGCCAGAGGAGCTTAGTCCAGAAGAAGTTAAGAAATTTGCTCGGCTTGATATCGATCCTGATTCCATTACATGGAGAAGAGTCATGGATATAAATGACCGGTTCTTGAGGAAAATGACTATTGGTCAGGGCCCCGAAGAAAAAGGGATGGTAAGAGAAACTGGATTTGATATATCTGTTGCTAGTGAAATAATGGCAGTTCTTGCCCTTACAACTTCTTTGAAAGATATGAGAGAGAGGCTGGGAAAAATGGTCATTGGAAATAGCAAGGCTGGTGATCCAATCACAGCTGATGATCTCGGTGTTGGAGGTGCTTTAACAGTGCTGATGAAAGATGCCATCCATCCCACATTAATGCAGACCCTTGAAGGGACCCCTGTGCTTGTTCATGCTGGACCCTTTGCAAATATAGCCCATGGAAATTCATCCATTGTTGCCGATAAGATTGCACTGAAGCTTGTAGGACCTGGTGGCTTTGTAGTCACTGAAGCAGGCTTTGGTTCTGATATTGGAACCGAGAAGTTTATGAATATAAAGTGTAGATATAGTGGCTTAAAACCCCAGTGTGCTGTTATTGTTGCAACTATACGGGCCCTGAAGATGCACGGTGGAGGACCACAGGTAGTGGCTGGGAGGCCTCTTGACCATGCGTATTTGGCAGAGAACGTGCCTCTTGTTCAAGCTGGCTGTGTGAATCTGGCCAGGCATATCTCGAATACAAAAGCTTATGGTGTAAACGTCGTTGTTGCTATCAACCAGTTTTCAACTGATTCTGAAGCAGAAATGAATGCTGTAAGGGACGCAGCATTAGCAGCTGGCGCTTTTGATGCTGTGATTTGTTCTCATCATGCTCATGGTGGGAAAGGCGCTGTGAGTAAACTAAGTTTACTGCACTTCTGAATTAACTATCATGTTTTTTGCTGCTTTCAGTAGCATTCAGTGATATAAGTTGACAGAACTAATTAGAGGCTATCACCATAAGCTTCGGCTGAGTTAAATTTTTGAAGATGAAAGGGAAATCAGATAGATGTTAACATTACCTGATTCTTAATGCGTTAAGCTTTTATTGCCATCATGAAAATGCAATAGAACACATCGACCCATGTACAGTTTAATAATATAATGTCAATTGTTTCATTTAAATTATGTTGTAGGTTATTATCAATCAGTATCTGTTTCAACTCTTCAAGACAAATGAGGGTAGGGTAACAATGTTAACCTATTTCAGAATTAGATCCAGACAGCTAAATGGTGCTTGAAATAAGGCGCTTGCTTTGTCTGTAAATTGCTGCATCGTGCCGAATCAATCTCTCTCCTGTCAATGATACATCTGATCTATATAATTAACTTCTAATATTTTTAGCTTAAGGTTTTGTAGTTGTATCTTGAATATTGTAGCGTAACATGTTCCATTATAAGTGAATGGCCAAATACATAATGTAATAACAGAAAGCAGTTAAAGACTAAAAGACTTTGGTATCAACTATACAGTCCTACGCCTAACATTTGCAAGTCTGTTATGGAGCTTAATTACCTCCAAGTGTCGGATACATTTAGTAGAATGTAGAAACAGATCTTCAAGTGCTTGATTGTTCCTCTCAAGGTTTTCTTTGTCGCTGTGCTTCTTTGTGTTCTACTTTTTGCAACTGCATTATCATGTTCTAAGCGATGTTGTTTTGTTTGATATGATTTCCAGCTAGACCTTGGTGTTGCTGTTCAAAGAGCTTGTGAAAATGTCACCGAGCCGCTTAAGTTCTTGTATCCTCTAGGCATCGGCATCAAAGAGAAAATAGAGGCAATAGCGAGGTCATATGGTGCCAGTGGCGTTGAGTACTCCGAACAGGTAGATCTCCGTCAGCTTCAAAACTGTTTTACTCTGTTTCAGTCTTTTCTTTTGTGATTATAATCCTCTAGACAATGTTTTCTTTTACTGCATCTCCAAATCATGGAATCTTTTTTTGTTCTTCCAGTGCCAACATGTGCTTTTTATTCTTTCGTGTAGGCGGAGAAGCAGATTGAGATGTATGCTAAGCAGGGGTTTTCCAGTTTGCCAATCTGCATGGCAAAAACCCAATATTCGTTTTCAGATAATCCTTCACAAAAGGGTGCTCCAAGTGGATTTATCTTGCCAATCAGGGATGTTAGGGCAAGCATTGGAGCTGGATTCATTTATCCCTTGGTTGGGACAATGAGTACAATGCCTGGCCTTCCCACACGTCCTTGCTTCTATGATATTGATATCGACACTTCTACAGGAAGGGTTATGGGTCTTTCTTGAGTTTTTGCAAGTTTTTATGTTCTAGGTTCAGTTCTCTTTCTTGTTTCTGTCAGAGGCAACTGCCTCTTGCATTGCTGATTGGTTGGAGCTACTGTTCCCTCGACTTCATCAGTGTCACTGAGATGATAACCATGCAGTCACTCTATTGTATTCTAATAAATACTTTCTTTTTGGCTGTACTTTGATGAGGTGTATTGCTATTTCTCGACAATCCTTGCTTTCAAAAATACTTATCAAGTGCATACTGATGATGTTAAAGGGCAACGAGGCTCTGTTCACTTTACTTTTTTCAAGTTTGCTTAAACTTTCCAGGTTAGGAAAGAAATCAGGTCTTGCTTATTACAACTGTATTTGGCAGCCTTACCATAAAATTAGAAAGTGTTTATGCCTGTGTGCTGAGATCCCGTCCAATCATTCAGTGAAAAACAAGGTTTCCCGTTAATGATGTCCGAGTTTCAGTGTTTCATGTCTTTGCTTTTCAATCTTTAAAAGGCATTCTCCGTTTCTCAGTTGTATCTTACACTTTGTCATTGTTGTCTTAGTTTAAAACATTTGTCAGATTTAGTGCACTATTTTCCTAATTCGAGCAGATTTTTGAGTTGCTAGCTCCTTCATTGTGGCAGACAGTTTAAACTCGATACTCTTGACAAGGTAAACTTGAAATTGTACTACACAAAACTCAGTCCACCTTTTCTTTTCACAAACTCCAGTGCAGACTTTGCAGTTGATATATGTAACATGATTCTCTTGCCCTTAAAAGGGTTTTAGTTTGGATCCTGCCTGCATTAGGTTAAACAAGATGCTAAGAGTTTACGAACCTACAGTTCTTCCGGATCTGTCCACTGGACCCAGTTAGAGGGCTAATGTTACCCATTCTGATAATGGAACTGACAAAATCATTGAAGAAGAGTGCAGAGTTGTTGCTGTAACTTTCAACAATATCTCTGGTTGTCGAAAGGGCTTGATTACTAGAATATAGGATCTGATCCGTTTGAAGAAGACCTCTTCCATTGAGCAAGTTCTGGAAATAATGATTGTCGAACAAATCTCTGGAGTTCCTGTCCAGTGGAGTTGTGTTGTTTCCATCACTAGTCGTTGGACATTTGCTTTGGAGCTCAGGAACGATGCTACTGTCCAACGTGCTGTCTGGAGCACCAGTGCCGGAGAAGTTTGCCAATCGTTGGCTAAAGACTGCACATCTTGCTAATCCAATTGTGTGAGCACCTGTGTTTTTTAAACAAACCATAGCGACCAACTAGCTTGAGTTTCAGAACTACTTGTATTGATGTAACAAAACAAGGTTGAAATGAGGTTATGGTATTTACTGATATCCCTTACTGTGCAACATTTTATAATATACACACATACATGTAGACATAAAGACGCACGTATCTATAACTTGTATTTATACTGCTCCTACGGAAACAATGTAAGTTACAAAGGTGAACAACTTGTACTAGTAGTCAGTGACTTAACGGGAAGAGTTACAGATTATTAACAGGGAGATTGGAGTTACTTACCGGATAGCGCAACAACATCAGTGATGTTGAGGCCTACAGCAGCAAACTTGGTAATGAGATTGCTAAACGAGTCAAAGGGAGCAGGAAGCAAAGTGTTTGACCCTGTTTGATTAGCTACTAGTCCATCCCTTCTACCCAGCAAAACCTTCCATGAAGGCCCTCCACTCTGTCCATTTCAGTTCAAAATTTTCTATTGAATTAGTTTCGGCACAAAATGTTTGTTTTTTTCTGTGCATGTGTGTCGAATGCGTTTGATAGGTATAGAATGAGAGCTTACCAGAAGCACCGAGTCGCGGGCTGCTATGGCTATTATATCTGCACAAGAAACAGCTTCACTGCATGCATTCTCAACCGCGTTCTTTATGTTGTCAATCACTTCAAATCCTCTTGCAGAGTTCAAGTTAGGCAGAGCAAATTTCTCACTGTCATTTCCATCCAACAGCACCGACGCGTCACAGCCCTAAACGTGAATTTGCACAATCAAAATGACAAAACCTGTGACCTTTTAACCTGCGGCACACTGCAAGTACTGCAAGTATAAAATGTAAGCGCGAAATAAAAAATATAGTGTTTACATTGACAAAACAATCATGGAAGTGAAGCCTTAGCAAGGAAGCTGCCATTCTCATCTCATTCTTGATTGCATTTTGCACCTCTTTACGGACAACCCTGAATAGATTCGGGCATGTTGCTGAATAAAAATCTGGGCTTAATTGAGATTTTGTAGTCAAAAGCAGCATAAACAAAGTGAAAAGCCAAGAATAGTAACAACTAAAACGCCATGAACTTTTCATTGTTTATCAGGACCTGTCTTATGATCAAGAAAATGCAATAAACTAAGGGGTTATTTTGTGTTTAGACATATCTACCACCTTCATGCTTGATTTATAACAAGAACTGAGGCCTGGTTAATGCATAAAAAAGTAACTATGGTGTGGTGTAAAGTGGGGCGGCTCCTTGGTGGAGTTAGCTTGCTTATGGTATTGGCATTGCTTAAAGCAACGAATCAATGATGTTTAAGATCATAATTTTGGTGCAATATCGAGGAATTTGATGGCTTAACCCTTATCAGATTGTTTAAAAATGACATTTCGGTAACACAATGAAGTAATTAGCACTAAAATATTGATGTACAGCTCTCTCTGCTGGCTTCCACTTCATTTAAACAAGTCCCCAGGTGAAGTGGAGAGTTCTTAATTGACCAACAGGAAACCTAGGAAAATAAAATAATTTTTCTATGCTGGTAAAATGCAAATCAGCTCAGCATAAAGGATATAGAGATAAACCGAAAAGCATACTGTAAAATAAAATAAAAATTTAGTTGCATACACGTACAACTCTTGTTTGAATGAAGTGAAAGGGAGTCCGAGAAATACCATAATGCCCTCCCCCGATCCAACACAAATAATCTCTCCCGTTTTTCCAAAAAAAAATAATAATAATAAAAAGAAAAAAAGAAAATGCTGAGAAATACCATAATCAGTTCCCAATTATGTATACGTCCGTTTTAAAACATTAGAGCAATAACAGTGAGAGTAAGCATAAGATGAGAAAAGGTAGATGCAGATGCGAGTTTTGATAAATTATACTTTTGAGTACATCAATTTAAATACACGAGTAAAAAAAATAAGAACAACAAATTGAAGACAAAAATGACGTCGTGTTTTAAAGATTATATGACTCAGGTTTAGGTCTTGTGCTAGTCTTTCTCTGACAAGCCAGAGGCTAGTCGCATTTTTCATTTCAAAACTCCCTTTTATTGTCAATTTACACAAGCAACATTGAGTTACTTACATGTAAACCTAGACAAGTTGTTCTTTTTTGTTTCTGTTCTTGAATTATATATGACTTAGTTATTTGATACATCTGATCTCTTTTGGCACCCGTAGAAACATGTGTTGGCCATGAAACAAGTACTTGGAAATGATTTTTTGTCCATAAAGAAATCATTATACTTCGGTCTCACGAGGAGTGTTGTTTCTCTGGTATTCTTCAGCTGCACACCTATCTCCATAATCATCTATTCAATTCTTGAACATTTCTACCTTTAAGAGAAGACAAACACCTACAGGAAGCAGGTTTCCCTAGCTACTTTTACTAGCCACATTCTAGTCATCAACTAAATGCTGAAAACATGCAGATAAAGAGTAATGCAAAAGTAATACCCAAGACGGATGGCAATTCTTTCTGAATCCAAGATGCAATTTGAGCATGTTGCATTAATGGGAGCCGAAGTTAGAGCCAAGAAGAATTACACATCAGGAGATGACCTACGTAAGGCTATCAAGAATCGCATGCTCTAGCAATCTAAAGATCAAGTATTCTCAGTTCTGGTACACTACACATTGTACATTCCAGCAGGAAAAGGGGCCCTTGAGAAACAAGGACGGGATTACAATTCATGCAACTTTAGACTAATGAATATAGCTCACTAAATGTGCTAATGAAGATATTAACAGCGAGTATAAATATGAAAGAAAACAATATTACCAGCTTTGGGAAAACCAAAAACCAAGGAATCTGTGGAATCAAGGAGATTGTCCCGCTGCTGCTGCTGCTGCAGCAATTTCACTGATGGCAGCCCAGAAAGATAGCTGCTGCTTCATCTGTGTAATTCAGTACAAGTTTGGAACTTTACCATAATCCTAAAGACGGTGCATCCAAAGATGGTACTCTCCAGTCTAATGCTACTAAAAAAAACCACCCGAATGGTAAAATTACAAAACAGTAAAATTACAAAACAGAAATGTATCAAGACAACAAGAAAAAGATAACATTTTTATTCAACTTTTCATCTCAGAGTAGAATTACAAACGTTTTCCAAATTTTCGAAAAAATAATGAAATGTACAAATTACAGGAAGAAAATTATAAATCCCAATCCAGTTTCTGGCCCTCTTCATCATTTGCTCTTCACCGTCACACCAGTCGAGCCGGCTATAATAACAGCAGATGTCATATCCAAAAACAACCCATGTTCCACCACACCTTCAAAAGCTGAAATCTCCTTCCCAGCCGCCCCAGAATCCCTAATAGGATTCTTGAAGTACAAGTCCACAATATAATTCATGTTATCCGTCACATATGGCTTCCCATCTCCATCCAATCTCAGTTTAGCTTCACATCCTTCTTCTTTAAACAGCTCCTCTAGTCTTTGCTGATTATATTTCCAGCAAAATTGCACCACTTCCACAGGCATTGCCAAACCTGACCCGCCTAAACCAGTCACCAATTTAGAGTCGTCAACGACGACTACAAATTTATCCGAGGCGGCCTCCACCATTTTCTCCCTAAGGAGAGCACCGCCTCGACCTTTGACGAGATCAAGATTAGGGTCCACCTCGTCAGCACCATCTATGGCGAGGTCGAGACGGGGATGGGTGTCTAGGGTTACAATGGGGATGTTTAACGAGGCGGCCTGATCGTGAGTCCGCTTGGAGGTGGGGACACCTACAATGTTTGTAAGTTTGCCTTCGGCCAGAAGCTGACCGAGCTTGGCAACTACAAAAGCGGCCGTGGACCCGGTCCCGAGACCAAGAACCATGCCGCTACGGACATAGTCGACCGCTTTGTCAGCGGCGAGTTTTTTGAGGTCGTCTTGAGTGAGAGGGGGCGAAGGGGTAGGAGTGGATAGAGCCTTGATGGAGAAGGAACGGGTGGTGCGGAGATTGACAGAAGGGGTGGGGCGGAGATCGAAGCGGGTGGTGGTGGAGAGATAGTGGTTGGAGGATATAGAATTGGAAGGTGGAAGAAAGGATAAGGAGGTGGTGGTTGTGGTGGCCGCCATAAGATTCGAAGGAGGTTGGAGAGGACGAGGGTGACTCAGAACAGTGGGAACCTTCACACATATGTGAGTAAGAAATTTCATAAAATTTTTGTAGTTTTAATCAAAAATTATCGACATATAGTACGCGAAATTTCTTCAAACGACTATGACTACTTAGACGGCACTCCTAAAGGTGCCAAGGAGATAAGTTGTTTTAGATTAAAAAGATTGTTTTTAGGAAGCAAATCACTCATGTCTAGACTGTCTTTACAAGCATGTCTTATAGCCTAGACTATAGTGTCAGGTCTGTCAATAGACATGGACACCATAAATGTTTATTTATGAAATCTATTTAATCTCAATGACAATGGGATGAAGAAACCAACCAGAAAACCTGTTTGAAACATTTACATGTTGAATATTTGCAAAAATCTTAATCGATTTGTATTATGAGGTGAAAGTGTGTCTATACACAATAGAATATCGTATAGCAGTGGAGCCACTAAAACGATGAGTGTGTCAAGCGACATCATATACATAAATTTCAAAGAGCGGGTGAAATCAAGACTCAAGCTGGATGCAGATGTTGATGAAATCAAGATGGTCTGTTGCTACCCCTTCGAATTCAATGCGGCTGGTTACGTTTATAAAATTGCTAAGATTTCTACCTAGGAAAACTTGGAAACTGCTGCAAAAACAAGCACAGAAGCAGAAAATTGCGATTTGGGCGATTGTGCCCTATTTTTCCGGAGACCTATCTCCGGCCGAGCTGCCCCTCTGGCAGCATCTGTATACCTTCGGAAGCTCAATGGAGACTGAAAATACCGTTAGGAGTCCTGAAGAAGTGGATTTGCTGCAAAGAAGTGTTAAAAAGTTCAAGAGGTTGGCGCAGGGGGATCCTGGTTCACCTACTGGTTCGACGGACAACAACGTAAATAGCTGGGCTAATCTTCTCAGACAAAGTCCCGTGGTTCCTGTTATCTATACTGGGGAAGGAGAAACTGAGGATACGGTGACTGAACATTTGGAATGCTACTCTGAAATGATGGCTGATTGTGTGGATGAGGCAGAAATGGGTCGTCTGAACATGGAGATTTCGCTGGAACGGTGTAAGCAACTGTGGAAGCCCTGGAGAAGAGCTTTGGTGGTCAAAGTGCTAGGTAAAAACTTCTCTTTTCGTTTGCTTGAGAAACGACTGACTGACCTGTGGGGGTTGGGAAATCCGTTGGATATTGTGGACTTGGATAGGGGTTTCTTTGTGGTTAGATTTTATTCTGCTGAACAGTATCTAAATGCTTTGGAACAAGGCCCTTGGATGATCCAAGGCCACTATATCACGGTGTCCAAGTGGAAACCGTTCTTTAACGTCGAAAGCGACATTGTGGATAAAACACTGACTTGGATTAGGATCCCGAATCTCCCCCTTGAATTCTTTGAAGAGGATATTCTAATGGAAATGGGAGGTTTGCTTGGAAAAGCTGTGAAAGTGGATAATACGACAATGAGGGTGGAAAGAGGCAAATACGCGCGAATTTGCGTGGAGATAGATTTGCGGAAACAGCTTGCGTCCAGAATAAAAGTCAACGGGTTAACATATAACGTGGTCTATGAGGGCTTGAATTGCATTTGTTTTAAGTGCGGCAAGTATGGACATAGCAGGGATGAGTGTGAGGGTCAGAATGAGGGGGGCCGTAACGGTGCATCGGAGGAGGCGACTAAAGTCGCTGAGAAGAAAGTGATGGAACCTTTCGGTCCTTGGATGATTGCGACTAGTAGTCGACGTAAAAGAGTTATCCAACCGAGGGGTGGGGATCAGGGGAGCTTCCATTTCTCAACTCCGGCTTTGGGCGAGGATAAAAGAACAGAGAAGCGGGCTGTTGGGGGGTCTAGGTTTAATCCTATCGGAAACCTTGATGATACTGAAGTGGATCAATGGGAGATGGATGAACTGCAGGGACAATTGGAAGAAATTGTAGACAGGGGGCCGGGTGTATCCTTCCAGGCAACTGCTAAAGGTAGTACGGTTAAGAGGGGTAAGGGTAGCAAGAAAGGCATCAGTGTGGGTGACCGTAATAAACCCAAGGTGCAGGTCAACTTGTTCCGGGACGATGTGGGAACTTCCATGGCGGGGGAGTCTTCTGTACGGGCCGCTTGGCAGTCCAGTGGTAGAGGCGGGGCTACACGCGGTAGAGGGGCGCATATTTCAGTGCCGAGGGGTGGATATGCCCGGCAGAGATCGCTGAGGGACATTACGAACAATGACTTCAGCTTTAAGGTCGGCAACGATATGGAACCATGCTTTCAAGAGGCGTGGCCGAGCCTTGCGGTTAACAAGATACAGAATAACCATCGATATCCCAGTAAATATGTAAAGGATCATCCTCCTGATCATATTGATACCGCTGGTGGGGGTGCAATGGAGTCTGGTGTTAAAAAGGATGGGGGGTGTGTGAATAATACTGGTCAGAAATCATTGGAGGAATCACATGAGGTTAACGTGCATTTGCACAACAGGATGAACATGGAGATTGGGGATAATGTTTTTCCTAGTTTCACATGAAGACGATCGCATGGAACTGTAGGGGTGCAACCTCCCCGGAGTTTCGGGTTGCGCTTGGGGATATGATAAAAGAGCATCGACCCGATATTTTATGCTTGTGTGAGACACGTGGTCCAAGTAAGTACGCAGATTGGATTTTGGCTCGTTTCCATTTTACGCACTCTGCCATCGTTGAAGCTAGAGGCTTCTCGGGGGGGTTGTGGTGTTTCTGGACCGAGGATGGAGTACATGTGGATATTGTTAGTTATACCGCTCAGATGATTAATCTGAGAGTCAGACAGGCGGATTGCGCGTGCTGGTTGCTTTCGTTTGTGTATGCATCACCTTTACGGGCGGTTCGCGATTTCTTCTGTGAGTACGTTGAAGGCATGAGTAATGTAATTAATATCCCGTGGGGTATGATTGGTGACTTTAATCAAGTTACTAAGCAGGACGATAAACTTGGTGGGAGACCCGTGCATGGGAACTCGGTGAACCGTATGAGACGTATGTTGGATATTGGCGGATTTGAGGAGGTTCCGTTTTCGGGACCTAAGTTTACGTGGTCCAATAACCAATTGGGCAGCAGACGAATACAACAAAGGATTGACCAGTGTTGGGGCAACCAACCGTGGTTTGAGGCTCTAAGACTTATCGACCTACAACACTTACCGAGAGTCCATTCCGACCATTGCCCCTTGTTGCTTAATACCGGTAGCCGAGTGGATAGGCCGAACGTCACCAAGCCTTTCCGTTTTGAGGCCGCTTGGATGGAGCATAGTCAGTTCGAGGAGTTTATGAGAGGGGCTTGGATTGACACCCCAGGGGATATAAGCCGAACTATGGAGGATTTTAAGCGAAAGATCCAAATATGGGGCAGAGACGTGTTCGGTGACATTAGGCAGAGGAAAAAAAGGTGCATGGCGCGCATAGCAGGAATACAGAGTGCACTCTCCGTCAGACCATCTCGGTTTTTGGCTCACCTGGAGCATGAACTTTTGGAGGAGTATGCCAAGATCCTTAAGATGGAGAATGTGTTTTGGCAACAAAGATCCAAGATGTCGTGGATCATTGGCGGCGAGGGGAACACCCGGACGTTTCACAAGGCAATGGCTGTAAGAAAAAGGGGAATCAAGGTGTCAAGACTCATGAACGATGAGGGTAGTTGGGTGACGGAGGCAGAGGAGCTGAAAAGATTTGTACGCACATTTTACCATGACTTGTTCTCTAATGGTCCCTGTAGCCTGCCCAAGGATTTTCAGTTGGATTTCACACCTTTAGATGCGAGGTCCAAACTCATCTTAAACCAAGGTGTTACGTCACAGGAGGTTGAGGCGGCGGTTTATCAGATGGGTCCGTTCAAAGCGGCCGGCCCGGACGGATTTCCCCCAGTGTTCTTTCAGCGAAACTGGGATCTGGTTAAGACTTCTGTTATTAATTTCATTTTGCAGTCTTTTCGGCAGCAAGGGTTTGCGTCGGAGCTGAATGCAGCGCTAGTTGTATTGTTACCTAAAGTACCGCACCCGGAGGAAATCACACAGTTCCGCCCTATTGCGCTTACCAACGTACTCACGAAGATCATTTCAAAAATCATTGCGAATAGGTTAAAAAAGGTGGTGTCCGAGTTGGTCTCGACTACTCAGTGTGCATTTACCCCGGGGAGACATGCATCTGAGAACATAATCATTGCGCAAGAACTACTCCATACAATGCGCAATAAAACTGGTAAGAAGGGTTTGATGGTGGTTAAGGTCGATCTTGAGAAGGCCTATGATCGAGTCAGCTGGCCGTTTTTGCGAAGGGTGCTTGAGGAGATCGGGCTGAGCAGGGAGTTGGTTAACCTCATTATGTTCATCGTCACCTCGGCCACGACGACAATTATATGGAATGGCCAACGTCTGTCCCCTTTTCAGCCCACACGTGGAATTCGACAAGGGGATCCTATGGCCCCTTACCTGTTTAACATTTGCATGGATGTTCTGAGTCAGTTTATCTGTAAGGCGGTGAGTATGAATAAATGGAAACCAGTTAAAGCTTCAAGAAATGGCCCAGCTGTATCACATATTTTCTTCGCGGATGACCTTCTCCTATTTGGTGAAGCCACGGAAAAACAGGCGGGTATCATGGAATCAGTGCTGGATGAGTTTTGTGCTATTTCGGGCCAGCGTATTAGTCTCCATAAGTCCGTTGTGTACACGTCCAGTAATACGGGGCCGGAGGTTATTGAGGCTCTTAGCCGGAGATTGCGGATGGGAAACACGGATAACCTAGGGAAATATTTGGGCTTGCCATTGATTCATAGTCGGGTTAATTCCGCTACGTACAGCTTTTTAGTTGAGAATATTAAAGGAAAGTTGGCGGCATGGAAAACCAAGGTTCTTTCCCAGGCGGCACGGGCTCTATTGATTCAGTCGGTTCTATCTACTTTACCGTCCTATGTGATGCAGACCACGATGATTCCGGCTTCGACCATTGCAGAGATGGAGAAACATATGCGTGACTTTTTTTGGGATGAGTTGGATGGAAGCAAAAGTCTACACTATACGGCGTGGGATAATATCTGCAAGCCGAAGTACCGGGGTGGATTGGGGATAAGGCGGTTGCACCGTATGAACATTGCATTTATGGCCAAGTTGGGTTGGCAGCTTATTAGTGGAAGGGAGCCCCTTTGGGTTCGCATTCTGTTGGCCAAATACGGGTCACCATTGGAGGATAGGCCAAAACAAAATGCGTCGGTCACTTGGCGCAGTATCCGTAAAGGCATCAGTCTTCTTAGAAGTGGCGTGGCTATTGGGGACAACGCGGAGGAGGCGTGCGAGGGCCATCAGTCCGTGGTCCGGTGGGAATTGCACCCTTCTGGAAAATTCTCTGTGGCAAACGCATATCAGGTACAGACAGCTACTACTGAGGCAAACGAAAGTCAAGCGTGGCACCGGATTTGGAAAATGAAAGGGCCATATAGGGAGAATATGTTTTTGTGGAGGCTAAGACTGGATGTTCTCCCCACGTTTCACTTTTTGATGCGGAGGCATATTAGCGAGGCCGCGAGGTGCACACTATGTGGGCAGAACGATGTGGGTAATCTACATGATGTTAGGGACTGCGAGTGGGCTTCCACTGTATGGAGTTTGATTGTGGATGGTGGCAAGTGGGAAGGATTTTGTCGGCCACATTCCAACTGGTGCTGGGTGGATCTTAATCTATCGCAGGATTTTGGCAATGGCGAGTGTCAGGTTGCATGGTGTTATATTTTTCGAGAGGTGGCCAAGGGGATATGGCATCGGAGGAACAAGGTTATACATAACCAAGAGGATTGTAATATGTCCCCTAGAATTTTTGTGAGGAATGCGATTCGGAGAGTTGGAGAGTTAGCATGTGCTTTCCGTCTTGTAGATGATGTACCTACTTAGTTAGATCTTTTTGCTTTTTTGCTTATTTGGAGGCTACTTGTAATTATTTTACGTTCAATAAAATCGTTCCTTTTCCTGGAAACTTGGAAACTGCTCGAGAAATACCAACTCGTTATCTAACTCTCATAGTTGTGAAGATATACGTGATTGTGAGTGGTGTTCTACCACACGCCGCAACTATTATTGGTGCTACTCTTTACAGAAATAATGTTGTCGCATTTACGAATCATATGGTCGGAAGGTACCCATCATAATGCAAATATAGAAGATCAAAAAAATTAAAAAAAATTTGAGAGAACGACGATGACGAGATGATGATGAAGAAGAACTCGAAGACGATGAGATGATCGATAAAGATGAAGAATCTGATTTGGAGGATTTGGTGGATGAAGAAGAGATTCCTCGGCCATAGGTACCTCATTTTGACGACAATGTTTTGTTTTAAGAAGACTACGGACTTCCAAAAGACATACTCATTTATGATCACTGCATGTTTAGACATCGTATTTGGATAAAGAGTAAACCTGATCACATTGAAAATACGATATTGTTCAAATCACATAAAATACTTACATTATATCTGGTTATCCACCTGTAATGCAATCATCTCAATGTCTTCATCGCCCACCGTCTCTTCGACTAGCCAAACATTTTCTTACATGCCAATCTCTAATCCGACTCCATAATCTTCTTTGTTAGACATGTGATGCACAGTGAATTATCGTCGACATTTAGGCACAGGAGTAAAGGCAGACAACAGCGTCGGTCAGAGAAATTGAAAGCCTCATTGTTTTGCATTACATTACATTACATGTACATATACACGTTATGTGTATTTTAATATCGAAAGCCTCTTCTTTGTATTTTCTGAATTCCCTCACAACACACTAGCACATCATATCTCTATTATTATGCAATTTATGCAAGTACATATAGAGCCGGGAGTCTCACTGGAACCATACTCTCTATCCCTTGGGACAGAAGTATTGTCTGCCCACCACTTATTCTCCCCAGACTCTAACGGTAGCTTTGGCTGTCGTTGGAATATACTGGGTACGGATGATGATTGAGAAAAAAGAGATCCGGACTTCTGCAATTGAGACACGTGTATTTTAAAATGCACATAATGTCTCAATCAGTCGATTTAGTCCCCAGCGGGGTTTCGGAACATGAATGGTTGTTTGACGATTTCGGCGAACGTTGGTTCGGTTTTTTTGAACATTAACCCGATTAATAATTGAAGGACTACTTCTGCATTTGGAAAATTTTAAGATGAAACTATGATAGCATTAAAATTGGAGTTGCCTCCAGATTTAGGTTAGCAATCCCTGATTCTCATCCTCCTTTCCCCCCTTCGACGATGTATGATCCTCTTCGTCATTTTCCTTCCTAACACTCCGACATCAATTCAATCTCAGTATTTGCAGGATGCAAAGTGGAGGTTATATTCCTACTGAATCAACCGTCGCGCCTTCTGCTCAGGAAGCTTCAGGTAATTTACCTGTCATTTTAATATTTTTCTCATCAGTATTTCTTTCAGAATTACAGATGTTTTCGGATAAAACCTGGAATTATCTGTACTTTTCATGTTTTTCACTTCTTTTCCCCTGAATTTGACTTGGTGTTCAGTTAGGAATCCTGCACATACATGTTTATACGCTAATCTTCTAGGGCAAATGAATTTATGACTTAGTTGAGATTTGGCTATTTGATTATCTGTAGTTCTAGGATCCTTTTTTGGAGTAATATTTGCATACAGTTTTCTTGTACTCAGCTGCAGAGAATGATGTGAAGCAGAGGTGTTGGGATCAAAGAGAGGCTTTACCTGGTGAACCTGTGTGTATTATATGTGGAAGGTATGGTGAGTACGTATGTGATGAAACTGATGACGATGTTTGCAGTCTTGATTGCAAAAAGGTTGTGATTGCCCGCTTGGCGAAATCACAACCTCTTGTTCATAGTGCCCCTCCTGTTAGATTGTATACTAGTGATGAATGTTATTATGTGCGGGATGGTGCTGATAAATCTGGATATGGTTTACCAACTATTGATCAAACTGAAGAACTGAGAAGGAAGCTTGAAATTTCTGTTAAGGGAGACAATGTTCCAGCACCTGTTTTATCTTTTGCTTCGTGTAATCTTCCTGAGAAGCTCCTTCACAATTTGGAAGTTGCAGGATATGTAATTCCTACGCCAGTGCAAATGCAAGCCATTCCACCTGCTTTGATTGGTCAGAGTATGTTAGTTTTGGCTGAGACTGGATCAGGAAAAACTGGCTCGTTTCTAGTTCCTGTAGTGGCATATTGTGTAAAATCCAACAATAAGCTGCCACAGAATGAGAGAAAACCTTTGACAATAGTTTTAACACCGACTAGGGAGCTTTCAATACAGGTAGAGGAACAAGCTAAGATACTTGGAAAAGGTTTGCCCTTTAAAACTGCCCTTGTGGTTGGTGGTGAAGCCATGGCAGGGCAACTGCACCGTATACAGCAGGATATCTCATTGATTGTGGGAACTCCTGGACGGCTTATTGATCTTTTGGCCAAGCATGATATTGAGTTAGACAGCGTTTCAATTCTAGTTCTGGATGAGGTTGACAGCATGCTAGAAAGAGGATTCCATGAGCAGGTAATGCAGATTTTTAGGAGTCTCTCTCAACCCCAAGTACTTATGTATTCTGCTACAATTCCAAAAGAAGTGGAGAAGATGGCATGCTCAATGGTGAAAGATGTCACTGTAATTTCTGTTGGAAGACCAAACAAGCCAAGTGGGGCTGTGAGGCAGCTGGCTATATGGGTTGAGCCTAAGAAAAAGAAGCAGAAGCTGTTTGATATGCTGATGAGCAAGCAGCACTTTAAGCCTCCAGCTGTTGTATTTGTTGGTTCAAGAATTGGGGCTGATCTCTTATCTGAGGCAATTAAAAGCGCTACTGGACTAAAAGCTCTGTCAATTCATGGGGAGAAAACAATGAAAGAGAGAAGGGAAACTATGAGATCATTTTTGCTTGGAGAAGTACCTGTTATTGTGGCCACTGGGGTACTGGGCCGTGGGATTGATCTCTTGTTTGTGAAGCAGGTTATTGTTTTTGACATGCCAAATTCAATGAAGGAGTATGTGCATCAGATAGGAAGGGCCTCCAGATTGGGAGAGGAGGGTTCAGCAATAATATTTGTCAACGAAGAGAACAAGCACTTATTCTCAGAGTTGATTCAAAGCCTTAAATCGTCTGGTGCTGCGGTTCCACGAGAACTTGCCAACTCGCGCTACATAAATCGATCTTCCTCTTCTTTTAATGGTCAAAAGAAAAGGAAGCACGGTGCCTGAATGCTTTCTGCGTGTTTGTATTCTTTGATTTTCGTGTTGTGACAGTAGGAAAGCTTGTCTGTTAGATATCGGTCTTTCATCCCCACTATTTTGGTTAAAATGTTAAAATTATCATTTAACGAATGATTAAAAAAAGAGATCATCAGCCTTGCATTCCCCCCACTGTAAAATGGTAATATATGCTTTATGTCAACAGATCAGGGTTTTCTATGTATCAAGACGTTATGATGAATGGAGGCTCACTGCGTAAAGTGCTCCACTGCTCTTGATGTGATTCTTCTTGGGCTGAAACGGATTCAAATCAACTCCAGTTACGAAACTTGATCACATTAGCAGAATAAGCAAATTTGCTCGCTTGATAGATGGGATAATCCCAGATTAGAAGTGAAAACCCACTTGTATCGATGTTTTGGTCTTACAACAATATTTATCAGAGTTCCGGGAGAGGAGTCGTCTCTGCATCATTTAGTACAATACCTTTTTCTTAAACGAAATTGATAGATTATAACATGCGCCTGGAGCAAATGTTAGCACATTACTATTTGCTCATGAACTAATAGAATGTACACATACTATGCAATTATTGATCATCACCTTCCCACGATCCCTTGTTTGATTTCTGTTTTATAAGCAACATAAAACAGCTACGTGAAATATCCTGCGGTATGTTGCATCAACAAAACGCGTTGTAAATTGAAGAAAAGAACTTTTTCGTAGAAAAAAAACACACATATATCTCTTGGTACATCAGAGACTGTCGATCTACACGACGAGAATAATAGCAATCTCGGCGTCTTCTGGAGCTTCACTAGTAAGTTGTAACTATACAAAGATCTGTCCTCAAGGGGTTCGCTCAACCAGCCATCTTTTGAAGATGCCCACAAACTCAACGTAAGCACCTCAATCTTAGCATGGCATTTTACTAGGTTCTCCCAACAACCTGGTGCAGCTGCTGCTCATATTCCTCCCCTCTTGCCTTGTTCGACGGCTTCTATACATGTGGGGTAACATGAGTTTGTTCCATCAATCCATGCACAATTAGAGATACCCCTGGCTGTTTGCATGCCGCCTCCACGGCATCAATTCAGTAACCACTCGTACCCTTCTCCATTTATGTAATACGCCGCCCATCATGTAATTGTTTTAGCCCCCACAGCCCTATCCCCCATGACCAGCCCGTCAGAAGCCTGCAAAATGGATGTCAAAAGCAAAAAAGGCGCCCAGCCACCAAGGAACATATTCAGAAGGTTAAAAATGAAGCTAGGCCATGCCAGCTGCATCAATGCTCTCCCAATAAGAAAGATGGAAATACATGCAAAATTTCAAGAGAACACGCAACCAGACTGCCAAAAGGAAGAAAACACCAGCAGCAGAATTTGCGCCACTTAAGAAAAAAGGTAAACTGTTAAGATTTCTTGCTTTAAACACTTGACATCTACCTTCACCAGGTACACGGTAAAACAGTTCACAACGTGCTCTAGATTAGGGAAGTACATTTGGAACAAAAAGCAGCA
Organism: Eustoma russellianum; assembly: GCA_036186865.1. Taxonomy (NCBI): domain Eukaryota; kingdom Viridiplantae; phylum Streptophyta; class Magnoliopsida; order Gentianales; family Gentianaceae; genus Eustoma; species Eustoma russellianum. The sequence continues at coordinate 28,430,630 of AP025075.1, read as the reverse complement.
GACACACCTCCATATAGGTGGCTGCATAACTCTGAATACTGTCTCAAAGGAAATTACTGAACCTTCATCAGATCAAAGAAAAGCAGTAATAAGAATACAAATCAAGTGTCTGTCTGGAATATAAACTATTGAAGATGATTGCCATATTCTCTTTTGAGGCCTTCAAGGATATAGCAAAGGATCTTCAAGACTGTCTATGAATCAGACAGTGGGATCACCCGTGTTTAATTTAAATAAAAAAAATTGAGACCAAAACACGCAACGGCATGATCCATGTGTATTATCATATTGAGTTTGGGTCTAGGACATTAGGAAGGACAAGCACATAGAATAGCAATAACAGGCGCACAAACTGCGCAAGAGAATTGATTCAAGCAGCTAAACAAATGAACTAATCAAGACTTCCCGATAACATATAATGAAGATACATATCCGTGTCTGATATGGCCAAAAGAGACCAGAGCAACATCTACCTACGTTTAGGACATAATTGAACCAGCAAGGTTGGAACCCAAAACAGAGAAAAGTAAATACATGAACTTGCGACAATCAAAGAAGATAACATCTACGCACTAGAAAATGTATTAACAGCCAGGAAGATATTGGCATGACACCTACTTATTCATCTCGTTACATGTCAGTCTCAAAACGAACAAAGACGGTTTACGTAACTCTTAGGTAGGTCCCAATTATGAATTGGTCAGAGAAGAGACTTACGTTAACGAAGGACAAATCGTCTCTAGACACCTTCGCCAATGCTCTTCTCTGAGCCTTTGCCATCTGAGTCTTCTTCAGTAGTCGGATTCTGTGCAATAATCGCTTTATCTGCGGGTGCTATGTCCTCCATGCTCGAACATGCTCCTAATGGTCTTCCTTGTACTGTTTCAGAACTAGGATTATTCTCTTTCACAATCTGCTCAACCAGATAAATATCATTAATTTGCTCTGTCAATTCCATGACCTGAAACTTGCCTTGGCATGTAGTACCTGCTAGTCCTCCAACATTTTTCTCATCCTTCTCGACTCCTTCAACACTTTGTCCGGTATAACTCCTTGTTTCCTTGACGGTGGTGTCCCCATCTGCTTCATCGATTTCCTCATCCATTCCCTCACTGTTAACCTCCACTGAATGCCCATATTCGTTACTGCCACTATCATTTTCAGACTCATTCTCCTCGACCTCCTCATTCATGCCCTCCCCTCCCTTGCTTTGCCTCTCCAAAAACTGCATTCTCCTCCTCAAATCACCCATTTCCCTTTCCATTAAGAACAGCCTTTCCTTCAGAATCAGGTTCTCTTCCTCCAGTTGTGCTATGTGAGAGTCCTGATCGTCCACCCTACTTTCCAAGATATTGTTGTGTTCCATCCCATTCACTGTTCCGTAGGTTGGATAAATCATCTCAAATCGACTCAGATCATGATCCAACCTCCTCTCCACCTCCACATGCTCCTCTACATCACTCCCACTGGACCCTCCTTCATCCGAGTCCTCTTCCTCATGCCCCTCAATAGCCTCATGACCTGGTGACCTCAGTCTAATCAAACCCTTCATTGACCCATAGCCATCGACTCCCCATTCTTCTTTAGCCATGTCCACTAAAACCTCCCGTGAAGGTGAAAAGATTGGAGTGGGCAAAACTGCTGGTGTGACAGGGTATGGTGAAACCAAATCTGCAATTCCACCACTCTTCTTAGCTCGAATAATAAAGGATGTAGTATTTCTTGGTGCAAATTTACCCTTGTTGTAGTTGTTGTTCTTATTATTAAAATTTTTCTTTGGGAAAAATCTCCTTGCCTTGACCCTATTCTCATGCTGCAACTCATTCAAAGTAGGTGGCTCATATCCGCCGCCAACCCCAACATTAGCGTTACCAACGGGGATAACATTACTACTACCACAAAATGGTACCGGACCTTCAATTCTTCGGCCAAAATCCTTTCTCTTATTACCTTTCTTACCCTTCCAATTATTCCGTGGCCCCAAAGGCTTTCCACCACCTAATCCTACAGCTTTCTGAGGGTTAGAATTAGGTTTACGGAAACTAGGCTGGTGGCGGTCCATGAGTCCAGCAGGTGGCCACATTCCATAGCTCCGATTCATCATCTGCCGAGTATGTTGAGGTGGAGGCAGATTCATTAACATCTGCAAAAATTGACACACGGTATTTTCAGATTTTATACCAAAAGAGTTCAACTGGTGTTGACTAAACTATCAGACACCAATTGTGATTGAAGATGAGGCATTACTCTTATTACCTGTGACTGCGATGGCTGTTGGAGGAGTTGGCTCATCATTTGCGGTGGAGGCGGTTGGCTCACACCACTAACCATCGGCGGCAGTGGCTTTTGATTCATCAGTTGCTTCTGTTGCTGGTTCATCAAGGATACTTGTTCCTTCATAACTAATATCTCAAATTACACCCAAAAACTACAGCAACAAATCTAGAAACAAACACCTGATTCAAATTTGACCACGAAAAGCAAAACAATCGGTTATCTACAGATCAATCACTGATTTACATAACCTCACATAATAATTCAAAACCCTAACAAGAATAGGGGAATTCGGATCTAAACGAAGAAAAAGAGGTGCGGGTGTTAAATCAAACGCCAAATTCGATATTATAGTAGATTAAATAACAAGATTTAGTCTCCGATTTCTTTCAAAATTTTGGATCCAAAGTCCTTGTCGGAGGAGCTCCCGTGCAGGTAGATTTCGTTGAACGGTGGCGAAGGAAAATTAGGAGGTGGAGGCCTTATATAGTGGAAAGTGTCGGCTTAGGAACGGTGAAGATCAGGAAACAGTTATGGGACGGATGAGATTAAAGATTTAAGGGGACGCGTGGTAGATAAGTATGCAGTAGAATATGATTCGGTTTAGGTTCTGGAGCTGCCCTTATATTTGTGAAAAATTACTAATATGCCTCCACGGTCTAAATCCCTTGGAAGCACGAATATTAGTTCTCGAGAAAAGGACACTCGAACCAAAATTCCAAAACTTATCTAAAACAACAAAAGGGATTGTTACATGACAGTTACGTTAAAGTAAAATATGATTACTTTAGCTTAATTTTATTTCGAAATCCTAATTCTCTTGTAATAAGGTAAATACTTCATTCTTTTAGGTTAGGTTAATGTGTAGCTTTTGTTGTTGTTGTTGTTGTTATTATTATTATTATTATTATTATTATTATTATTATTATTATGGTCCTCGTCCGATCCACACATGTGGTTTTAAATTTATTTTTCTTTTATTATTGTGTTTTTAGAAAAGGAAATCAGTCGGAACATTTACATAATTTAAGAAGAATTTAGACATGCTCGTCTTAAATAAACTGAAACAAAATACATGAAATTCAAACCGTCGATCTAATATAAAAGATAATATAATTAAATGCCCTATTTATAACTACTGTACTATTATTATTGAATGATAAAATGTTGATTGAGTGTAAAAAGATGTTAAAAAGTTAATTTATTTTGAAAATAAAAAATGGTTAAAACAAATAAAGAAGAAGTAACTTCGATCTATCAAATTGAAACACGTCGATCAATCGATCAATGTGTACATCAATCTCTCAAAAAAATACATAGATCGATTGATGTGTGTGACTATCAAAAATTAAAAACTTACTCTAAGATATCATTCTCTCAACCTAAAACAATAGATTGATCAATGTACACTTTATACCCTACATAGATCAATCGACATCAGACAGATGAAAACTGAGAACTCTCAATATGAACAGCATGGATCAATCGATGTATAATGCAATCTCTAAATTTGAGACATAAATCGATCGATGTCAGCATAAGTTAAAATTTTTTTCTTAATTTATGATGAGATTGTCAACATATTTGTAATGAATAATTTTGTTAATGATAAGTTTGTGCGCATTGCAGTTATATAAGTAATATTTTTTTATATAAACAGGACATATTATTGTCACTAACTTGATGTGGAAGTTTTGATAACTTACTATAAGAGCAAAAAAAAGTATCTTTGAGTTTATGTAAAACTATCTTTCAAGAATGATATATACGGATAAAATGACACAAAGATTACGGATCATCATCATCATCCGAGCCCAGTATATCCCAACGACAGTAAAAGCTATCATTAGGGTATGAGGAGGGTAAGTGGTAGGCAGACAATACCTCTATCCCAAGGGATAGAGAGTCTGCTTCCAGTGAGACCCCCGGCTCTACCTGCATAAATGACATGATAATAGAACTATGTTGTGCTAATGTGTTAGTGAAAATAAAATAATTATGAAGTCGCGCCTTGGGATATATAAGCTAATTGTGAAGTCGCGCCTTGGGCCAACATGAATTTCATCTTATTTTTTTCCTCATGTTTTTTTTTTTTTTTGAGGAATGGGATCTTTTTATTCAATAGCTTGCAATGACGGCTATACATGTAAGCTCTGACTACCAACACCTATCTATACACACATCATTCGTTCATTTTATACTGCCAAGCAATCCTAATATTTCTGGCTCTATTGAACACATCTTTGGCTATACTATGTAGTTGGGGTCGTATATTATCTTCCCCAAACAGCTCTTCATTCCGTGCTCTCCAAATATAGCTTGCTGCTTCCCGAAACACATATGGCCACCTCTCGCCACGATATTCCTCCCCATGTCTAGGATCTAGATTGCGATCAACCCACCCGGAAATACCTCCCTCACTGTCGAAGAAACCCAATCGGTTCGGACGAGGCAGTAACATCCGCCATAAACTTCTTGCGCGCGAACAATCCCGCAAAGCATGCAGCCCATCTTCAACTGCCTGGTGGCGGATCTCACAGGAAGCAGTCTCAGTCAAATGTCTATTCCATAGCATTGCCTTCGTAGGCAGTCTGTCCAGTTTGGCATGCCATAACAGGAAACTGCCCCGCTGAGGGCCTTTCAAGGACCAAATATTTTGCCATCTCTTCTTGCTGTCTCCCCCATTTTCTGACGCCTGCAGCTCATATGCCGACCCAACAGAAAACTGTACAGCCGGCTTTCCCCTCCATGTGATCCCCCTAGCCGTCGCCCCATTATCAACCTCCTGTTGGTTTTCCAAAGTCATCCCCTTCAGCACCATGGGTATAGCTGCCAAAATACTACGCCATGTATGCGTGGTAGCTTGACGTGGTTGTGATCGTCTTAAGGGAGATTCATACTTCGCCATAAGAATCTTAACCCATAACACATCTTCCTGCAAGATAAGACGCCATAAGAGTTTCGCCAATAGTGCAATGTTCATCTGACGAAACCTCTTTATTCCGGTTCCCCCCATATCTTTTGGTCGGCATATAGAGGTCCATGCAATAGTATGGAGCTTTCGCTCCCCTTCAAACTCGCCCCAGAAAAATGGCCGGTTAAGTTTTTCAAGCGAAGCTATCGTTGTAGCAGGCAGCAAGGACGTCTGCATGGAGTAGTATGGTATCGTTGCCACCACCGATTGTATTAATATATTCCTTGCCGCTTTAGATAGTAACCTTCCCTTCCAAGCAGCTAACCGGCCCTTCACCCTCTCCACGAGGCCACTGTATGTCGTCGCCGTGACCCGTCCGTGCAACAATGGCATGCCAAGATATTTGCCTAGGTCGTAAGTGATAGGAATACCAAAGCGCTGACCCAGCGATTGCCTCTGTGCGACTGGGGTATTTCGCGAGAAGTAAAGGTGCGATTTCGTGATACTCACTTTTTTCCCAGATATACCACAGAACTCGTCCATAATTGATGCCATCAGGGTGCATTGTGATTCAGTCGCAGCGCCAAACAGTAGTAAGTCATCAGCAAACATCAAATGTGATACGGCTGGACTGCTCCGGCTAACCTTAACTGCTTTCCACTCTCCTGACTCCACTGCCCCTTGTATTCGCTGACTCAACCAATCCATGCATAAAACAAATAAGTACGGGGCAAGTGGATCCCCTTGTCTCAGCCCCCGCTGGGGCTGAATAGGATCAAGCTTATCCCCATTCCATAGGACCCTCATTTGCACAGATGTCACCAGATGCATGATAATGTCAATCATATGTTGCGCAAATCCAACTTCAGCGAGTACTAGCCGTAGGAATCGCCAATTAACCCTGTCATACGCCTTTTCCAGGTCTAATTTCACCGCCATCACTCCTTGTCTCCCCACTTTTTTCCGCATAGAGTGCAGGATTTCTTGCGCCACAATTATGTTGTCACTCGCTTGTCTCCCCGGAATAAAACTGCACTGGAATGGGCTAACTAATTTACCAATCACCAGCTTCAATCTATTTGCAACAACTTTAGATATTATCTTGACCACCACATTAGCTAGAGAAATTGGGCGAAACTGACCAACTGTGTCTGGGTTATCCGTCTTTGGTATCAACGTGATATATGATGTGTTCATAGAGGCTGGGAAGTCTCGGTCAGCAAATGCCTGCAAGACAAAACGAGTGACTGATGGCCCAACAATGTCCCAATTGCGTTGATAGAAAATGGGTGAAAATCCGTCTGGCCCTGAGCTTTTGTATGCTCCCATTTGGAATACCGCATGGTAGACTTCGCTGTCAACCACCGGGTGATTCAAGCCGTGGGTATCAGTACTAGGCAGCTTCGGATAGCGAAAGTGTATAGGTGCTGTGCTCCCTGTCCCCTCATCCGAATACAAGTCTTCATAAAAGCGTACAACCATCTGCCTTAGTTTCTGCTCCTCATCAACCCAAATTCCCCCTGTATCCTTCAATCGATGGATCACATTTCGTCGTCTCTTCATAACAGCCGTGGCGTGGAAAAATTTTGTGTTTCGCTCCCCCTGCATGATCCAATTGAGTTTGGACTTCTGAAGCCAGTAAATTTCCTCCTGTTGTAATAAGTCATGGAGCTCCTCCTTGAGGCTTTTTTCCAATGCGCACAAGTAGGTTGACGACGTATTATACCTACTCTGTTGCACTCCTTCCAGTCTGGCATAGCATCGTCGTTTCTTCTGCTGTATACTCCCAAACACGTTCGCGCTCCACCACAGTAGTTGGTCCGCGCAGTGAGATAGCATATGCTGTAATGGAGCACCTTCATCCACCCAAATCGATCGCAGGAATGGCTTGAACTCCTTATGTTCAAGCCAGCATGCCTGGAACTTGAACGTCTTCTCGCATACTCTAGTTGTCCTCGTTAATGTGGTGCTCAACAAAAGTGGGCAGTGGTCCGAGCTAGAAAGCGGGATATGATGTAAAGCGGCATCCGGGAATTTACTGCTCCAAGACTCATTGCACAGGCTGTAGTCAATCCGTTCCTCAATCCGGCCAATTCCATCCCAACCATTCGTCCACGTATATTTTGGTCCGGAGTGTGGCATCACCATTAGCTTACAGCAGTCGACCAGTTTACTCAACCCTCCTTCCCTGCATACTCTTCGACCACCCAATTTATCCTCCTGTGAGATGACCTCATTAAAGTCTCCGATAAGAGTCCATGGGCACCGGACTGTCGCAGCCATATACGTCAAGTTCCTCCACAGCATTTGCCGCATGGCTGCTGTGGGTGAGGCGTACACCAAAGTCATTATCCAGTCTAACAAGCCACCATGAAGCACAGCAATGTTAATGAACTGTCCGGATACATTGAGTACTTCCAACACAATATTATTCGCGTTCCAAAAACACCACAATCCGCCCGAGAATCCTTCAGCCTCAACAGCGCTAAAGTGTGTGAAGGAGAAGTGCCTCAGTATTCTTCTACCCTTCCTACTTTGGACCCGTGGTTCCATGAGGAATAGAACATCAGGTTGATGTTTCCTTATTATTTCTTTTAGACATCGATAGAAGCGCGGTGATAGCGCTCCACGACAATTCCAAGAAAGTACCTTCATCAGTACATCATTGGGGGAGAGCAGGCTCGTGGCCTACATGTTTACCCATATCCACATCTTGGTTGACCTGTACAGCGCCAAATAAGTTGGCATCAAACATGGTAGAGGGATTCTTACCGTGGTCATGCTCCATGTGACTAATTTTCTCACCAGCCCCATCAGGCGGTTTTTGTTTGATCTGATGGTCCGGCCCCACACTCCCAAACGTTTCTCCGGCCTGGTCTCCTGCTGCGCATGTGTTGGTGGACATATGATTTGGAACTCTGGGGTTAGCGTTGGTGACATCCCTAAGAGAAACCCGCCCTTCCCTTCTTGTTTCTGTCATGGACTCCCCCCTGGTTAACACCTTTGGGACCTCCCTGCCCCCACCGATTCCTTTGCCTAGGGGTTTCACCTTCGGTACAGGTTTCACCACCACCTCTTTTCTCCCCTTGCCTTTGCTGTTATCGTTAATTCTCTTGGCCACAGTTGTGAACTGCACGACAGGGGCCATATTCGGTGCGTGGGCCAGCCTGCTCCTCACTTCCTCTGCACTTATTATCTCATCCTCTGCTACCTCATAATCTTCCACCACTAGTGACTGGAACCGGGATCCAAAGGAAGTAGTGGGATCCATATGTGGCGTCGTCACCTTCCCACCAACCGGCTGTACAGGATATTGGTCATGATTGAACACATCAGCTTGCTGTCGTTGCATAGGCTGTATTCCCTTCTTCATTGGGCCTCTCTTCCGTCTATTATTTGACGCAATCATCCATGGGCCGAAAGCTTCCTTCTCCACTGATTCATCAACCTTTCTGGTTGGCTCCTGTGTCGTCGAAGTGTTGTTACCCCCGCTCCCACATTCACCATTTCTATGCCCATAACAGCCACATTCAAAACAAATAAGGTGTAGTCCTTCGTATTCCACTCGATATTCCTCTCCATCCAACTCTACTATGGATACTAAAGGTTTCGTCAAGTCAATTTGAATGCATATTCGAGCAAATTTACCTCTCGATACGCGAAGGGTGGTAAGGTCCACCTTCACTGCCGTACCCATCTGGTTCCCAATACGCATCAGCATTCTTTCACTATAATATTCTACCGGAACGCTAGACAGACTCACCCACGCCATCGTTACATTAATCGGATTCTTCTCCGGGCGAATGATGGCTTCCATTTCATAACTGTCAAGTAATGGCCTTGAATGAGCCATTGCCCTCCCTCCAACACATGGTGATAATCTGACTTCACATAGAATCTGACAATATAATAGCCTTCTTCTAAGTCCACAATGACGCACCCGTCCCTCAGACTCCACAGTGATTGCAATCGTTGCTCCAAGGCTCGATAGGAGATGGTTCTGCCCAATAGCTTGATGATGAGAGCACGTTTCCATGGTTTATACAGCTCCCGGCGGTCCTCTGCTGTAGTCACCACTGAGATCCTTCCCGGATTACATTGTCCCTCTTCGTCCAGTACAGACTGGTGCCCTAATATCTCCTCCATTTCCTCCGAGTCACTCTCCTCTCCATCACCCGTGTAGAGCTCCCTTTCCCCCAATGTTCCCTTAAGGGCCTCCGTAAAAGTCCTCCCCTGCCATATTCCCGGTGATCGCACGCCTTCCTCCATCGGTTGCACGAACTCTCCGTTAACATGCCGCTTGTATTTCTTTACACTCCGTGTCAGTAAATCGGTCTCCTCAATTGATTGCTCTTCCATTCCACACTGGCTTTCTTGTTCCATTGTCTGACGATATGAATCCGGCGGCCGAACAGTGACCGAACGGTAGTCTCCTCACTTCCTCTAAATACTGCTTGCCTTCCTTTTAGTTTGTTCCTTTGATTCTTGTTAGTTTCAACACCACATGCCCCTCCCCCAGTTTCTAGCAACCGCCATCAGAAGTTGGGCAATTCGATAAATTACCTCCAGAAAGCTGGTACATGTCTTTTTTCCTCATGTTTTTTACCATGAAGAAATGTCATTTTCTTTTACAAAACAAATGATACTATTTGTATTTTAAAAAAGATGTTGTGAAAATAAAATAATTATCATATTATTATTTATATTGATTATTTATTGGTCAACCAATTCAATGAATTCAAATGAAATAAAAAAAGAGTAATTACATAATTTTTCACATATAATCAACAGGTTTGTAAACGAGCCAAACGAACCGAACATCGAGTTGTTCAAGCTTGGTTCATTTAACTTAGCGAATGAGCCGAGCTTGTTCGTTTTATTTAAACGAACATATTTAATTGTTCAAGCTCGGTTCATTTAACTCATAACAATATTAACGAATCGAATACCTTAAACGAACGGTGTCACTTACCGAGTTCGAACAGAAAAAAATGTTCAAACTTAAATTAACTATTTAACCGAGCCGAGCTCAACCCGAACATACCGAACGGCTTGGTTCGTTTACATACCTATGACCACCCAAGAGGAATCTCGGTCTCTGTCATAAAGAAAAAAAAGAGGAGAAAATCGCACTTATTAGCCTAAGGTTTGATCCATTACTCAGTTAGCAACCTAACGTTGATGAAACTCACTTAACAACAACTCTTTTGCCGAAGTGTCTCACTTGTAGCCAGGTGACCGTTGACCAGCCGTTGACTTTCTCAGACCAACCAGAAGTTGACACGTGGCGACCCTTTTTTAATTAAAAAATAAAATTGTATTTTTGAATAAAGTGATTTAAAAGGAATTTAAAAATTCTAAAAATTGTAAACATTAATTAAAAAATATTTTAAAAATCGAAAAATTAGGAAAAAAAGATAAAAATAATAAAAAATTACCCACAACGCCCAGCACTCCACCCAACTACCCCCCCACGTCCAAACCACGCCTCCCCCCAAAAATTTTTCTTACTCACTCATAACGCTCCGACCACCCGGTCCACGCCCGCGTCCCCTCCTCCACCCCCTCCTCTCGCGAATTTTTTTTAAAATTTTTTTCTAACTCACCCATAACGTCCCAACCACCCCGCGAAAATTTTTTCAACTCACCCAAAAAGCTCCGACCATCCCCCGGCACCCCAAACAATCCAACCCCCAACCCAAAACAATGTCATTTTCTTTTTGGACTGGGGGGTTGGATTGTTTCGGGTTCTGGGGGATGGTCGGAGCTTTGTGGGTGAGTTGAAAAAATTTTAAATTTTTTTTGAGGTGTGCGCGGGGGTGGGAGAGGGGACGCAGGGGTGGTTAGGATGTTATGGATGAGTTAGAAAAATTTTTAAAAAAAAATTTCACGAAAGGAGGGGGTGGGGGTAGTCGGAGCGTTATGAGTGAGTTAGAAAAAATTTTAAAAATTTTTTTGGCCCGGGGGGGGGTGCGGGGCGGGTAGGTGGGTGGAGTGCTGGAGCGTTGTGGGTAAATTTTTATTATTTTTATCTTTTTTCCTAATTTTTTGATTTTTAAAATGTTTTTAATTAATTTTTATAATTTTTTAGAATTTTTACCAATAATAACATTTTTTAGAAATGATTTTTTTAAAAAAAGAGGAAACCTGTTCGGTGACTTGGTACAAGTGAGACATTTCGGCAAAAGAGTTGTTGTTAAGAGTTTCATCAACGTTAGGCTGGTAACGGAGTAATGTGCCAAACCTTAGGCTAATAAGTGAGATTTTCTTTAAGAAAAAAGTTGAAAAGAAATATGTCGTGTCGGCCTTTTAAATCTCATACTTATTTGATCACACCCCTAATTTTACATAAAGAAAATCTTGAAAGATTCTCGTCGACGCTTAGCTACTGATAGATCGCTGCCTTGATCTGCATCTGAATTCTGATAATCGCAATTTGGAATAAGGAAAACAAGAAATGGATGAAGCGTATGACGTCATTGTTCTCGGAACTGGCCTTAAAGAATGCATCCTCAGCGGTCTCCTCTCCGTCGACGGTCTTAAGGTTTATATTCTTTGTCCTTATTTTTAGTTCTGATTTATTGAAGCTCAACTTAGTAAATTGCAATTGAGGCGAAGCTTTTTTTTATTTTTTATTTTTGAGTTAACGGTGAAGCATTTATCATGGTTTATGCTTCTGGATTTTTGATGTTTTAAAAAGCTGGTTTTTCTTTAGATGAATCATGGGGAAGGTAAAAGGTCGATATTATTCTCTTTGAGCTGTAATTTTACTGGATACAGTAATTGGAGGAGAATATTGACTAACTGAAGCTCAGTTTAGTATATCACAATTGAGGTGAACCTGAAATTTTTTTTAGAGTAAAATTTGAAGCATTTATCATGGTTAATGCTTCTAGATTTTTTTTTCCATGAGTATTTATAGCTGGTTTTTATTTATTTGAATCTTGAAGAGGCAAAAGGTTGATATTTTTTCTTTTGCGTAATTTTATTGGACACCATCATTGGGGGAGTCAGCTTTATTAGTCTAGAGTGATGGTTCTCAGAAGCATTTGGGTGAGAGAATGTAACTATGCAAATGGAAGCGGTAATTTATTAGCTGGATCTGTGATATATGGATCTTACTGGAGTGTATTTTGTGATTAAGGAGTATAAAATGCTTATGAAGGCAAGTTTTGGCAACGGGGTGCTACTGTTAGCAAGACTGCATCAAGTTTGTTTAGCTTGATAATCTAACGAGTTTGTGATAAATTGAGAAGGGTTGATATATCTGCGTGCTCAAATTCCATGTGCAAGAAATGTATGATTTTATCATGTTAAGTGCAGTTATATCTGTTACTTCGTACAATTATAAAGCTAGGCTGAAGCTAGTCTTTTCAGCCTACTTGTGATGAATTACAAAAAAAAAAAAAGCCTACTTGTGGTTTTCTGTAGTTATTTGATAGGCAGAGGAGCACGGATATTTGTATAGATTACTGGGCATAGAAATGTAGAAATGAACACAAGTACGAAAGCATGATTTTTCTAGTATTATTTTTTTATGTTATGATTCGCTGATGCTTTTGTGTTTCACATAGTGATCTTCCCTTAAACGACGGTCCTTACAATTCTTATTGTTACTGCTGCTTTGATCTATGATGTAGGTCCTACATATGGATAGGAATGATTACTATGGAGGAGAGTCAACCTCTCTTAATCTTGTTCAGGTAGTTTCATTACACATAATTCTACTCAAGCATCACAGTGTTTTAGTTATGATTCTTCTAATGATATCGTTAATCTACAGCTCTGGAAGAAGTTCAAAGGAAGTGATAGCCCTTCTTCAAACTTAGGTTCTAGCAGGGACTACAATGTGGATATGATGCCCAAGGTTTTTGGTTCCCACAAAATTCTGTTGTGTTCATCTCTGTACAGGATGCTGCGTACTCGTCTTTTTTTTTCCTGGCTGATGACTTGTGTGTTTATACAGTTCATAATGGCTAATGGAGCTCTTGTGCGAGTCCTCATTCATACTGATGTTACAAAATACTTGTACTTCAAAGCCGTTGATGGCAGCTACGTGTTTAATAAAGGCAAGGTAAATGAATTGGTTCTAACTTTCACTCATGAAAGGGAGAAAGATAACTATTGCATTTCATATCCCTCCTCTTGTACTTCTGGTTTTAGCTTGCCATAAAGGGCTACATTTGCAATTCTGTAGGTTCACAAGGTGCCTGCGACAGACATGGAGGCCCTTAAATCTCCTTTGATGGGCATTTTTGAGAAGCGACGTGCTCGCAAGTTCTTCATTTTTGTCCAAGATTACAACGAGAATGATCCTAAAACACATGATGGGATGGATCTCACAAGAGTAACAACTAGGGAATTGATAGCGTGAGTTTTGGTCTTTTACATATCCTTGATATACATGATGGGTCAATGAGAATAATGGCACGACCTCAAATTTTTCAATTTCATTCTTCTTTCACAAGCTGGTCTTAAAATATTTCGTCAAAATTATCTCTCTCTTGATAAGCATTAAAATTTATTCCTGTTCGCCTAGTATTAGTACCATTAACATGTGCGAAAATTTTGAGATCTCAATTCCAACGGCAGTTTCTTTAGCTATCATACAAGTTGAATACCTTTCTCCTATCTAGTTCCTCTATCACCAGTAACCCCCGTCATGTTCAGGGGTGCTTCACTTTTAGTTATTGTAAGAAACCATATACTCTCTCGGTTTTGGTTTCGAGAAATAATGCTCTATTATATTTCTTTTTTTTTGTAAATACTTTATTATATTTCCTCCTTTAGAAGATAGAGAAGCGAAAGAATAAAATTGGAAGATCTCACGGATTCTTTGAAATGTATTGTTTTTGGATCCAATGGAATTTGTAGACACAGGAAGAAGTCCTATCAAAAGAAAGTTTTCTGCTGGCTATTGATTGTTATACGACATTTAAGGACCTGTACTATAAATAGTATATGCACTCTTGATCGTGTAAAACTGATTGTTTATTGAACCTTGTGAAATTGAATATAATATCATGTAGATTGATGCTTATCCTTGGAGGCAGAAAAGATACATCTCGTGCAGTGTACTTTGCCTGATTCTTCAAGCTTGTAGGATGACTATGATGGTATATGAATTCATGTGTCTGTCACTGACACATCTTTATGCCTTTGTCAGTTTCATTTTGTAAATTTGAAGGGCAATCATCTTGACCATACTCCTTCAACCTTAATGCTTATAAGCAACTAAAATGTATTAAGATGCAAGCTTTTTGAGTTGCTTGTAGCTAGAACTATCTTGAGAAGGCGAAAAGTGCCCATTATCGGTCTCAAACTTATTTGTCCTGATAAAGGTATCATTGATAACAGAAAATTTGGTCTTGATGAAAACACGATAGACTTCATTGGCCATGCATTGGCTCTTCACAGAGACGACCACTATTTAAATGAACCTGCTTTGGGCACTGTTAAGAGAATGAAGGTAAATGATGAAGAATCCTCCTGTTCGCTGATGCTATGGATCATTTGCATGCACACATTGCTCATTATTGTTATCTTGATTTGTTGCAGCTTTATGCTGAGTCTCTTGCTCGTTTTGGAGGAGGATCACCATACATATACCCCTTATATGGTTTGGGTGAGCTCCCTCAGGTAATAATTTTGTCTGGACTACCTGTTTACCTCCATGTTTTCTTCTGCCTGAACAGTTTTTTTTTGTCAGATTATCTTGTCGTTTCTTGCTACTGTTGTTTCTATCTTATGGTCTCTAGTTTTGCTGATGATTATGTCTGTTAGGCCTTTGCCCGTTTGAGTGCAGTTTATGGTGGGACCTATATGTTGAACAAACCCGAGTGCAAGGTAATTTGTTTTCCAGTCACGCCTATATTGGCTGCATCAAGAAGAAGCTCATATCTCCAGCATTTTTCTTTGTCTTATTATCAACACATGGATGTTCTTACTAAGTCATTAGTGAAGGAGTGAATTAATTTTCAGGTAGAGTTTAATGAGGAAGGAAAAGTTATGGGTGTGACGTCTGAAGGAGAAACTGCCAAGTGCAAGAAAGTTGTTTGCGATCCTTCTTACTTACCCAACAAGGTAAATTGGGGACCTTTGTGTCAAGGGTAATATCCATTTTTGTTCAGGTTCCACTATGAGTCGGACTGTTTCGGTTTTCTTGCATGTAGTCACAATATGAACTGATACAGGTTAGGAAGGTTGGTAAGGTGGCACGAGCTATAGCAATTATGAGTCATCCGATCCCATGTACAAACGACTCCCACTCTGTGCAAATTATTCTTCCCCAGAAACAGTTGGGCCGACGATCAGATATGTGAGTCTTCAACTGAGCACAAAAATAGACCCCTTTCGTTTAGAATTTTGCCTGTTAATTGAACTGAGTCGAAATCCAGATGCTCGTTTAGAATGTTAAATTTTTGGGTTCTGTGTTTTGACAAAAATACCTGCACTCATTGATCAAAAGATGAAGTTTACAATTTTCTGTTTAACATGTGTGTGATGACGGGCAGAAGGGTAGGCTTCTGCTGAGTAACTTCTTTTAAAATACTTCTTAGCCTCTTCTAATTTTATATATGTAATGCTGTTATGGATCATGCATTATGTTTACTTTATGGGTGGTTGGAGTGTTTATTTTAACGCTAATAAATCTCTCTGCATTGTTTGCTCCTGAAAATGAATGTGATGCACTTGAGGGGGAACTAGTCAAAAACAACGACTGCTAGATGAAAGCTGTCGAGATCATTGAAAATCCCAAGTCCAAACTATTTTCTTATTTGGTCCCGTGTCCTTTGTCTGATGTTATTGAAGGGTGTTACGCTATAAGCTTCTTGTGCAGCTAAATAGCTGTCTGGCATCTAACAATTCGTGCTGCTGATTCCTTCTGTTTCTGTAGGTATGTGTTCTGTTGTTCTTACACTCACAATGTTGCGCCAAAGGGTAAATTTGTTGCATTTGTCTCAACGGAAGCCGAGACTGATAATCCAGAGTCTGAATTGAAGCCAGGAATCGATCTACTGGGTCCTGTAGATGAGATTTTCTATGACATGTATGATAGAAATGTTCCAGTCAACGAGCCTTCTCTGGACAATTGTTTCATATCAACAGTGAGTGCTACTTTTCTTCTTCAAAGAAAAGGAAAAGTAAGAGGGGAAAAAAAACAAAGAGAAAAGAAAATACAGGAAGTACTTGTTTGAGGGGTGGGGAAATTCCGTGCTTCTTGATTTTTCATTTCCTGATTTTTGTATCCCTTGAAGTGGCTGATAGTGTACTTTTGTCTAAATTCATCAGAGCTATGATGCGACAACCCACTTTGAATCAACGGTGGACGATGTGCTAAATATGTACTGCATGATTACTGGAAAGGTACAGTTGCTTTGAAGTTATGCGCTCAAATTCTGATGGCTTTTCGTTCGATAGGACGTCTGGGGTCCTATTGGAGTTTACCCTCTTTACTTGATGATAAGACATGAAAATTTTAAATTTTTTTTTGTTCTGATTATGTTTAGAAACTCTGATGGTTCAGATTACCAGCAAGAAATTTCAAGGTTTCATGCTTGAGTTATCATGGATTATATCGCAACCAAATCTACAGCCATTTGCTGGGATTAAACAATAAGCTGATTTTGCATGTAGCCAACATGTCATTTTTTCTTTCCTAGATTGCAAATGAATGTCTGAAGTTTAAGGTTGAGTATACCAAAGGGTTACCATTGGTGTTAATTCTCTAGAAATTATTAAGGATTTTTTGACAACCAAATGATGCATATATGTATTTACTGAACAACGAGCATTCCTGCTCTTTTTCAAGCATCCCTGTTCTGCAATATCCCCGGGCTCTTAATTGCTGTTTTTCATTTCAGGAGCTTGACCTCAATGTGGACTTGAGTGCTGCTAGTGCTGCTGAAGAATGAAGCTCGAGCTACTCTTAATGGTGTGCCTGCTACGATCTCTTATAGCTTGCTAAAGATCTTTCAGATACAGCATCTTGGTAGGAGTTGCATGCTTGTTTGAAGTAGACTTGAGCCCGCATTTGGTTCCTTTTGACACTGGAAGCTAATGATCCTGCCTGTCTTCTGATTTGTAAGCTTGGTTTTGATTAAATGGGACGGCATGTTTACGCGGGTCATTGTTCTGATCATTTGATCCCAGCTTCTAATTAAGACCGTGGTTAATGTGTGGTATTTGTCTCATTGGAATCAGACTCTCTATCCTTTGGGATAGAAGTATTGTCTGCCTACCACTTACCCTCCCTAGACCCTAACGATAGATTTTGCTGTCGTTGGGATATACTGGATCCGGATGATGATGATGATTGACTTTGGAATATAATGAAATAAAACAAAATGACTCACTAAATTGGCTGCGCTTCTCATATTGTGAAGTAGCAGTTGATCAACACAGCTTGACGCAATTTTAATTATGAGTCATCGGGAAACAACCTCTGTATGTTTCTAACACAATGGTATGATTGCGTACATCCGGCTTCCAATACTCCGCCATAGCCGGAAGATTCTAAGGCAATGGGGTAATGTTATTTTAAATAATGTTAAACAGGTCATTGTTCTGGTACCAGAACAATAGATCTGATATGTTTCATGATCGTTTAATCAGTGGTTGAAATGTCCTTAGCAGATCAAAGTTGAAACCTAAATATGTGTAAATCACATGGGTTTCGGCCTAAAGTGCAAGATTGAACCTGGTACTTCCTTTTGAGGTCTCGACTTTACCTATTCTGCTAACGGCTTATCGGAAAGTTTGGGGAATACTCACAACATATCCTTTCATTCGCCACATACAATTCAGTCAAATTCCACACAATTGAAACCTCTTTTTTTTTTTTTTTTTTTTTTTTTTT
>AP025075.1:28315917-28412573 GCA_036186865.1 Eustoma russellianum | reverse complement strand
TTTTTTTTTTTTTTTTTTTTTTTTTTTTGGGGGTTCGATGGCTGAATCGTTAAAGCGCCCAACTCATAATTGACAAATTCGTAGCTTCAATTCCTACTGGATGCACGCCAATGATAAAGGGATGACAAATTAATAATGTCCGAATTCTTGTTTAAGTAAGGTAGCTAAAACAATCTTAAAAAAAAAACAATGACTCCTATTTGTTGCATAAACTAACTAAACTAAAGTGCATTGCTCAATTGTCGGGAGAATTCTTTATCATCTAATCAAATACTAATTAAAACAAACTTAGTTAACATAAGATAGTGAATAAAATTTTTTCATCTAGTATTCATCCTTGGCTCCTTATGAAAATCACCTGTCTTGGAATCAAATAAAATAACAATAGAATTAATACATGAGTCACCTAAATAAGACTTTTTAAATAATTATGAATTTTCTGTAGTCAAAACACTTGTTTTAAGTATACTTATTAAATTAACTCAACTAAACATTTATGATCATTAACCTAACAAGTCATTGGTATTTGAAATATTCAACATTAACTTTCTGAAGTTGTCAATCTAATAGGTTAAAATCAAAGAATCTAACTTAGACCAACATATAATGATCCAATCTTTTTCATCATAAATTAAATAAGAAATGAACTAGTATCTATCAAATACCAACCATGTCACGACCTATAAACATCCGTTTAACATGATAAATTTCTTTATAATGGAAAAGGTGAATAGAAATGAAAGAGCAGAAACATGGAGCTTCTGAATTATAGGAATTTTATATGCTTTGTTGGTATTAGTTATTGTAGTCAGATAGTATTCTAAATTTCTCATAGCTCTTAGCGCCAACGTTGACAGTTAGCAAAAAGCCAAAAAGTATGTGTGGAATTCTTCTCCCCGTAATCCTCCAAACTGATACTTTTTGGCTTTATTTTAGCAAATAATACACCTTAGCTTTCAAAACTTTTCTTAGAAGAACTTATGTCTTTGTTTCTGGTGATTTGTATATAAAAATTAAGGTCCTTGAAGGACTGGAATAATGTGGAATTTTATTCGCAAATAATGCCTTTCTTTGTCGACGTCTAATCTTGTGTTTATATTTAGCCATCCACTTTATTTAATTTTATCTCACTTTTTCTAGTTTCCTTTTGTTGCTTTAATGAGACAACAAGATCACAAAAAAAAGGGGTTAATTATGAGTATCTTTATTAGTATAGGCTCTGTGATATGCGCGGGATAGCATATAAACTAAGTATAACAATCTTAGCAACATGATAAAATCGTGTTACATTCTGATCATTATCTTTCCATAAATCAAAGGCATGAATAGACTGAGATTTCTGTTTACAAACCTTTTGCTTTTGTCTTAGATTCTATTGAAAGAAAGCAAAGAGACGGGCGGAATGGAGAAAGGAAAAGGACAAGCGCGGTCTTCTTTGGCGTTCACGAATTTTATTTAAACTAACATCGACATTATTTTTCTGTTTAGAAGATCGTGATGAGTTTGTCTTCTTCTTCACTATAGTCCTTCTTTTTCATCCATTCTATAACCGCGGAACACTAGAATTCGATGCATCAATGAATTGATGCAGATAACTTCATCTGGAGTTGCAGTGACAGTTGAGCGGCTCAAAATGGCATTGTGAATAGTGAATGACATAGGTTCAAGTGGCACCACAATATTCAGATAAGTTTCTCATTACTTCTTGCTCTTAATACACGTTTAAAGGATGCGAAGTGTTTAAAACTAATATTTGAAGCCAAAAAAAAAAATAGAAGAAGAAAATAGTCGTGTGAGTATGACATCAATTGTAAAATTCAATTATATTATATAAAAAACATGTTACAAAGAGTGAATAAGTATAAGATAAATATTTTATGCTACTTATATCGATAATGTATTGTTTAAAATGAATTCAAACATGGTTTAAATCAACAAGTAAACGCTGATGATTGTAAGTGTATAGCAAATTGTACAATGATAAATATTTTTTAGAACAGAAGAAATATTCCATTATTTCGGATACAGTTCAAATATTTCCACGCAAGCACACTGGCGAATGTGTTCCCGGGGAAACCCCGGGTTGCGGGGTGCCGGAAAGACAGCAGTTGAAGATAATCAAATTCTTTATGCTCGGCCTGCAAAAGAACAAATCAAAATCCACACAAGAAAATTTTTACACAAAATCAAGTATCCTTGTCATCTTCCAAATGTCATTACTGGATTGATGCCTACTCGAAGCATTTTCCATCTTTATTTTATAATTTTGCTTTCATATTGTGTGAAGAAAACTATTGGTCTCCATTACAAAATGGCATTTTACTTGGCTATTAACTATTATCTTGCTAGTTTTGTTTTCTTCTTGGAAAGCAACATTTTCTGCCATACCCTTTTCAATTTTTTCTCCTTTTTGCAAGAGTCTATTGATCAAAGATCAAAACCAAGTCTACCTTTTCTTTTTGTACGTGTGCCCAACCTGGGAAAATTTTGGTGTTCCTATGATGATTCTTCAGTCGCTGGAATTGTCTTGAGAAGTGAAGTACAAGAGTAAGCGGCCCTTTTCGTTTCTTTGTTTCTTCTGAAGTAAAGCCTTCTTCTTTCCCCCCTGACTTTATTAATTTGTTGTTTGAATTTCATCTTCTAGTTTTATGATCAGTTGCAATAGCAGATATATTGTTTGTAGTTTTTGTGATCAGTTTGTAGGACTGCAAATATATTATTATTCTCTATTTGAAATTAAGGTAATTGTTCTTGTTTAAACTGGAAATATTTGGGGATTTCACCCAAAAAAGAGAAAAAGAAAGGCACAAGCTTTAGGATTTTGGATTCTGAATTTCAGTTTACTGCAATTTGCAGTATATACTTGTGTATCAAGAAGGTTCCTTGAAGCAATTTCTGTCACAAAGTTGTAAAGTTTGCTGGCCAGGAAATAAGATTTTGGTTAGAGAAGCTACTAGAGGCACATGAATTCCCGAATTCTTGCTCAAGACGATTGATTAAATGTGTATTGATGAGCTTCTTATAGTGTTAGTTTGCAATTCTGATTAATTCTGAAGTAATTTTATCATTTGATCAGTTGTTTTGTCCTATTGAGGAGCTTCGGCTAGAATGAATATTTTCTGTTTTTTTGTGCTTAATAAGATGACTTACACTACATTATCCTCTGTGTTGCCTTTCATAGATTAGTCTCTGATTCATAATATTTTCTGCACTAAGACTGACATGGCAATGTCATTGGAGGAGCTTTTAGTGGCAGAGGGATTTAATAAGGGGAAGTTCAGAATATCTTCAAGGAGATCCTTAGGACCAGAAGCAAAAAATATGCAAATTGTCCCTAATCATGGGCCACGCAGACCTGGTTCAGCTGGATCTTCATCTGGTAATAGAAGGACGAGCAGGACTAGGTCTGATGTATCTCGTCATCGTTCAAGAGCTGATAATGTTATGGTTGAAAGAGTTAAAGGTAGGATGTCCATGGATAACTCTTTCAGCCAAGAAAGAGAACCCAAGATTGAGCGACGACAGTCTCACGAAAGAAGAAGTTCTCGGGATTCTGTCAAACCAACCAAATATAATGCCGGTCCAGTTGAAGAGTCATCACGCTATGAAGTAAATGAGACTGCAGAGACTGATGAAATCACTGAGGTGGTAGTACATGAAAGTGGAAAGTATAATGAGATATATTCAAATGATGTTAACATCATTGAAGAAGGAATTGAAGCTCAGGATGACATGAGAATTCAAGAAAATGGAAGCTGTACGCTACCAGAAGAGAAGAAAATAATCTTAGATAAAAGATATAGCCATAACTCAAATGAGAACTTCTCATTCAATACAAGTTTGGATGACTATCCTAAGAAAAGCATGAACAAAACTGGGACTTCTAATAGAAACTCTGAAAATAGCAAAGCTACAGAGCAGAAAAAAGGTAGAAAGAATGCAGATATTGAACAGGACCTGGATATTCCTGCACTGGATGAAGCAGCCACCCTAGCCTTGATATCTATTTTGACCAGTCATCCTAAGCGTTTCCTTAAAGACGAGGAATTTAGAGCTTCACTTCGTCACAGTAGCTTTGCATCCCTCAATTTTATGGCACATGAAGATGCTCTGGACATGGAAGGCAAAGTCGTACAAAATCTTGAAGGTGCAATAGAGACCGTTGAAATGGCAGCTGAGGATCGCGCAGGTACCAAAGAGGTGAAGAAAGCTGCACTGCAGCTTAGTGTTATCACAGGGTTAAAGATCAATGATTTGAAAGACGGACATACATCTGGCATCCCAAATTACAAGTTATCTGCTTGTGCTCATCTCTACCTCAGTGTGATTTATGTGCTTCAGAAGAAAGACAGAATAGCAGCAAAGCATCTTCTTCAGGTGTTGTGTGATTCACCCTTCCAGGCAAGGACAGCTTTGTTGACGGATCTGTGGGACCAAATATTCACTCCGCATCTTTCAGAATTGAAAAACTGGTATAGCAAAGAGGCTGCATCTCTTGTCCATTCGCCAAGTAATGCAAGGAAGCTGACGCTCTTGGAGAAAGTGTTTAATGAAATTTTGGATTCAGGCACTTATCAGCTTGCAGCATATTACAAAGATTGGCTTACTGAGGGGGTTGAAGCTCCTCCACTCCCGTATATACAGATACCATCTATACCTTTTGAACTGACACAGGAGGAAGTTCAAGATAATGATTCTCCCGAAGTGGGTAGTCCTGCTGAAAGTTTGCCTTCTCAAGAAACTGTTAGTAAAAAGTTATACAACGCAGTGTTTCAGCAAACAACTAAAACAGGATCAGAGGACATTGACTGCGAGGAGGAGAGTTTTGAGATAAGCTCGCATTATGCAGCACATGAAGGGAATTCCTCTTCTGGAACTGTCAAGCAGACCGTTCTAGATGTCAAGTACGATGTAGCTTCACATCTGGTTAGTGGTGCTTGATGCTGTAAATACTTTTTTGTTCGTTACTTCTACAAATGATGCTGGTATTTGAATCTCTTGAATTAAGTGCTTTAATATGAGTTAAATCTTTTGATTTTTTTTCCAGATTTCATGCATGTCACAACTTTATCGAATGGCATTAGCTTATGGATTGATCGGATAAAGTTTTCCCATTTTTAAGTCACATTGAACTGCAGTTGATAAGCTTCCATTATATTCCTGGCGTTTAAAAAGTAGTTTCCAATTTGAGGTTGACTTGCAACAACTCTGGAAAACAGATCCTGTGTCTTCAGGATATATGCATTGACAATGCTTTTTACGTTAATTTAAGGTTACTACTGAACTGAAGTATGTTCGGTTTGAGTTTAGAATTTTGGACTTCATAGACCAGGATTTATTTTTGTTGGATCGACGTTCTAAAGATGACTACTTCCTTTGTTATCATAGTGCTGTATTTTCTCATACTAAGTGCCACCTCTTTACTCGATTTTGTAATTCTGAAAGCAATGGAGTAGAGAAAACAGTGAGTAGAAGAGATGTTTTCTTATTACATTTTGGTGGAAGCTACACGTATATAAGTACACAAGGATAGGTCTACCAGTCATATATCCCATGATTATGGGAATTCTACCAAATCTCTATCTTTAACTATGACCATAATTACATCCTACCAAATATTCTATATATAATTACAGGTAAGCGTAACTAGAACATTCTCATCATAATTACCGTAATTATTGGATATTCTAACGCCCCCCTCAAGCTGGAATGTAAATATTTTTTATTCCCAACTTAGTTACAAGGGCTTCAAAACTCGGTTTATGAAAACTTTTGTTAGTACATCTGCTGTTTGATGCTTGGTTGGAATATATGTCATACAGAAGCTTCTATTGTTGATTTTTACTCGAACTAAATGACGATCTATTTTTACATGCTTGGTTCGATAATGATGAACTGGGTAGGCAATGCTAAACGCAACCTTATTGTCACAATATAGCTTTGTAGGGACTGTACTGGATATTCTCAACTCATTTAGCAATATTCTTGGCCAAATGCCCTTACACACACCATGAGCTAGAACGCGAAATTCTGTCTCCGTAATACTTTGCGCAACTACAAGTTGTTTCTTACTATGCCAAGTAACCAAATTACTCCACACATATGTACCATATCCTAAGTTGACCTTCTATCTACGGGAGATCCTGTCCGATTTGCATCAGTGTACAATATCCGGACAGGTATGTGCTAGATAAGTGAGTTTGCCAACCTATCGTTGAATGAGTTTTTGTTGGGATAGAAAGTTTGTACAAGCTTAACAATTGACAAACATCACAATAAAAGCAATGTGGACATTAATTAATGAAGAGTAAGGGAAACATTCATTTGAGATAGTAGAAACTATGATGACCTAATCTACAATGTAATGATAGTACCTCATTATTTGAAGAATAAAAGACGGAAGACACACAATTAGAAAATGAACCTTTGGTGGGTGGGACATGTCTGTCTATACAATTCTCTTCCTCAAAATAATAAAGTTCTCATTTCTCTCTAACAATGCCAATCCTTTTCTCCAATTCCTACTCCTGCATTTGACATGAATTTGTCAAGAAATTAGCAAAACAGTTATCTTAGTGAGTTTGCTTATATAGATCAAGATACAAGTTAACTTTGGTGGGACATGAAGGACATAATGGAGTTTTAGTGATAGGAATAGTTGGGTAGATCCTTTACCAGCCACAAACGAGAATGTTCTATCTGGAATTTTTGTTCTTAAGTTCTCATGATTTGGGACATAAGAGTAAAATAAAGATAAGTTGCCTGTCATATAGTCCGAGACACTTGTATCAAGAATCTAGAGAGTTGTTGCCACATGATTAGCTGTACCTTGGTGAACAACATTGCTGGTTATACAAGGTTCAATTTGTTTTTTTAGAAGTGAACAGTTATTCAAACTGAGCTTGATTAAGGGAGACACGAGTTGGATCATTATTGTCCGTTGATCTCTCCTCAGCAGCGACTTGGAGCCCTCGGCTATAAGCGTGTTTTCTAATCTTGATGTCAGCAGGTTTCCTATGAAGATCCCAACACATATCCTAGGTATGATCCAGCTTATTGCAATGTAGAGCATCTTGGTCGCGAATTAGAATGATTTGAAAGTAGTCCTTGAGGCATATGCAGAAGTTTCAACTGGGCTTTCACCCAAATTTAAGAGTCAGATATTTGCGTTCACCCAGCATCACTCGTCATCTACTCTCCTTCCTTCGAACTTCTGTAAATGCCTCACTGAGAGAGGACAACGGCCTCCTAGAACACGCCCTCTCACCTCATTCATCTCTTTGTTCAGACCGGCAAGAAATTCATACAAACATGTCTTTTTGAGACGTCCCCTTGAATTTAAAGTTACTTTCAAGGTCACCTTAATTTGCATTATAATGCAAGTCCAACTCTTGCCAAAGAGTCTGCAAAGCACTATAATATTCAATGATACCAAGTTCATCTTGCCGAATCTCTTTGAGTTTGTTTTTTTATCACAAAGACTTTGGATGCATTTTCAAGATCAGAGTAATTTTCTTTGATTGCCTCCCAAATGGTTATGGCCATCCGCAGGAAGAGATAAGTCCGCTAATATGTGGCTCCATCGAATTGATGAGGTATGACATCATAAGAGAATCATTGTGTTCCCAATTCGGATACTTTGGGTATGTGATATCGGGACGAGACATGTTACTAGAAATATAATTCAGTTTGCCTCTGTCTCGTAGCACCATCAAGACGACTGAGACCAGAGGAGAAAATTCCTCCTATTCAGTTTGTGATTTGCGATTTCAAGGGATGATTCTTCACTGAAGGATTGTGTGGTGGTGTCTGACGGAGAAACCACCGCAGACTTATCTGTAGAGGAAGCCTATACTGACTCAGAAGTTCCTTGCCCTGAACTCATTGAGATGTCTGAACAATAGGAGCGAGTGGTAAGGATTTCTATGTTAGAGCCGAAGCTCTGATACCATAAAAGCAATGGATTAGAGAAAACAGTGAGCAGAAGAGATGTTTTCATATTACTCTTTTAGTGGGAGCTACACGCATATAAATACACAAGGATAGGTCTACCAATCATATCGCATGATTATGGGGATTCTACCAAATTAGTATCCTTAACTACTACTATAATTACAGCCTATCAAATATTCTCTACATAATTACAGGTTATCATAACTACAAAATGTTCTCATCATAATTACTATAATTACCGGATATTCTAACAAATTTAGAATTAAAGTATGTTGCAAGGCGGTTTAAATCACAGTATCTTGCTTACAAAAATTGTTTTCCTCAGTACTGATTCTTTGAGTCTAATCTTTACGCTACAGTTGAAGTTTCTTTTCCCTATTCTGGTCCACTGAAGGGTTTGTTATATGTCTCTAGGAAATCGAGGAAGCAGAGAGATCAGCGTTAGCGAGTACTTTGGAAAAAGTAACTTCAAGTGCCCTTATCCGCAGCTGGAGTAAAAGGCAAGTGACATCAGGAAACCTCCCCTCCTTTCATGCACTGGCACCTGCAGAAATAAGTGAAATGATACTAAAGAAGTTGGCTAAAGAAATTTTTGAACAGCAACTGTCGGACAAATCCATTGATTCAGCCTGCGGGGAAGTTTTACTGCTTCCTGATTCCATGGTATTGCTTTTATCTTTAAGTTCTTTCTACTCATTTCATGATTATGTATTTCCCTTCTAACAGTTACATTTCGTAGCTGCAGCCAGCAAAATCAGGTTCTCCTGGGGAAGGTAGGAGACTGAAAGATCTCTAAGGCTTTGGTTTCTTTTTTTTTTTCTTGTTTTTGGATTGATGGGGATTGTATGTGGAATCAATATGCTGAACACTTGTTAATAAGATTATTTACAATGCAGAGACTGGAAGCTTTGGGTGTTTCGGTGGTGACACATTTTTCACCGGTGTTCCACAAGACTTTATGTGCCCTCTGACTGAAGTTCTATTTGAAGACCCTGTGACTTTAGAGACTGGCCATACTTTTGAGCGATTCGCCATCACAAACTGGTTTGAAAGAGGGAACATAACATGTCCAATGACAGGGAAACAATTGGAATGTCAATCTGTTCCTCAGACTAATTTAATTTTAAAACGTATCATTGATTCTTGGAGATCAGAACATTACAGGCATTTGATGGAGCTGGCGTCTAACTTAGGAGACAGCGAGGAATCAAAGGATGGAATTGCAGTTTTCATATTGGAACAACTTCTCATGGCTTCGAGTGAGGAAGAAAGAATAAGGAATGTAATGCAGATTGTAACTGGAGGAGGCCTGCAGTTCCTCGTATATAGATTTCATGCTGGAAACATGGAGGAGAAGACTCGTATCTCAACCATTCTGCTGATCTGTATTCTTACAAATACAGAATGCAGAAATTATATTTGTTTGAAGATTGACAGGCTTTCTTTGCTCGATCTACTTCACTGCGAAAATTTGAAGACAAGAACAACTGCAGTATCCCTTCTTACTGAAATAGTTTGCCTGAACAGGTAATTCTTGTTTGATCATAGAACTCTGGTATGTCCTTTCTTGATCAAACTGAATTGTTTACATTGTTTTAGAGATGAAATGGCTATGTCCAGATACTTTAATATGTCTGTGTCGGAAGAATATTCTTTGAGCAAATGACTGCTAAGGAAATTCAACCAACTTTCGAAGAGATAATACTACAAAGGAGACTAGAATCCATAGTGGACTGTATGAAGTATTAAAGGTGCAAGCTACTGAGTATATGTGTTCTTTTCTTCGTGAAATAGTTTGAACATCTCATCTCTCAAATTCCTTGAGCAGTGATATAAAGTGGAGGAAATTAAGCATTGAATTGCAAAAGGGACACTTATATATGTTAATTGTAGCACAGTAGCTTTAATACAAGTTTAGGAAGGTGTGACGGGAAAAAAAGTCAGCACATTGATTTTCCTTTAACTACTATCAGGTGCAGTGTGACCTCACCACAAATTGGCCAAGTAATTATGTAGTTTACGGTTTCTATCACGATTCACATCAGCTTAGGTTTTCACCAGATCTTTCTTGCCTTCATTGGAAATATCAGGAGGAAAGATGCAATGTACTTTTTAGATGGTCTACAAAGGGAGGAAACACTGAGCGCATTGCATGTTTTGCTTATGCTTCTGCAAAGCTGTGAAGCAGACCAAAGACCTCAGGTTGCCGTGCTTCTCTTACACTTTGATCTCCTGGTAAGTGCGAAATCTATATTGCTTCTTTCTCTTGAAAGAATAATTCAATAGGAGAATCCTCTGTTTGCTTTTGTTATTCATGCCGTTACACCATCATTCGTTGTATTTATTAATTTGATAAACTGCTTAGCTGCTTGTACAAATAATGGATTCTGCAGTTCTTGCTATAGCAATGCTTGTTGTACTTGCATTATAGCCTATGGTTCTCAAAAAAGAGAAAATTTACATTTATTTATAAATGACGAGCTCGTGATTTTTCAGAAGCTCGAACAGCATAGTAAGCATTAGCGGCTAATAGTCTTTATCATCTTTTTTTCGGTAGCCAAATTCATTCTGATTCAGTCAAAGTTTCCATTCTCTATCTTGTACCTTGATGAGGCACGTGTTTTAAAGATCAGCTTTAGCAATTTTCCTCTACAAATAGAAGAATAGAAGTTGTTCTGTCAGTGTTCTGTACAGTAAACATGTGGTCTATGTATGTATTCTATGTATGTATGTGTTTATATATGTGTATGCATGCGTACCTGAATGTATATTTATATATGTATATATTTATGTATATTTTCAATTTCTTGGTAAATTTGACGCTGGAAGGTTTTTTCCCCTTGCCATCTGCAGGTGGAGCCACAGAAGTACAGTGTGTACAGAGGGGAGGCTGTTGATGCCATTACACTGGCTCTAGAAAGTAGCTTATTAGATGAAGGCATCCGAGAAAATTGTTGCCGTGCACTCCTTGTTCTGGGAGGTCACTTTTCCTCTGCTGGAAAGATTATGACTGAAGATTGGATCCTGAAGCAAGCTGGATTTCTTGATTGTCCAGCTTATGATTCCCCTGGCCATGTAGAAGCCAATAAGTCAATGGATAGAGCTGTCTCCATGGTAAGTTGTTTCTAACTTAGTCTTAAATGTTTGTGCCTTAACTCTAAAAAAAGAGGTAAGGACTTGGTGTCTCTGTGAAAATCATTTCATGAGTTGCAGTTACGCATCTTAGCTCAATAAGGAAAAGAGGTGGATCATGTACTACAAACTGAGATCAAGCTCATCTCTTTCAAAATATCTTCATCGGTTGCTATAATGTGACTCAAGTGAAAGTCAGAGAGAAATGGGTCAATTGCATTTTACATGGATGCTTAATATTATCCCACAAGTGTTTTGCTGCATTTGAAAGTGAAAGTAAGCTTGCTTTAAATTTAAATGGACAGATAGAGGATTATGACGAAGAGAGTGCCAGAGAGAAGTGGCTGGTGAACCTCTCCGCGTCACTTCTTGGAGATGGTAGCTTGTCTTTTTTAGAAGCTATTTCGACATGTTTGATGGCTGAATCCCCAGACTTGGTCAGGGTTTGTCTAACCACAGTGGCATGGTTGAGCTCTTCACTTGCTTCACTATCTGATGCTGAATTTCAGCTATCTGCATTTTCGGCTCTTATATCTGGGCTGAAAATCTGCCTTGAACATGGGGAGCTCGTAGAACACCGGGTTCTTGCTTCTATGTCCCTTCTAAATTTCAGCAAATTCCCAGGTCAGTTTTTTATTTTTCTTTCTTCACAGTAATCATTAGGTTGTGACCATTAAACTGCATCCAAACAATATTTTTTAGTTTCTTCAAACTCCAGATTTATCATGCTTCAATGTGCCTTTATTGATATCTGAAGCCCGCTTAAATGTTTTAAAGCATTATTTTTTTATTTATTTTTTGTTCTTATTGTTGGATGCAGAATGTAGGCTCCTACTGATGACAATGGCTGAAGATATCGCGCTTGCTCTTGAATGCCTATCAGAAGTAACTTGGACAGCCAAAGAACTCTATGACACAATTTGCAGTTAAGGAAAATGAAGAAACCATTCAAGGGGGAGTTCCATTAAGTTGTATATAATATGTATTTATAAATGTGTTTCCCATACAATATAGCAATGACCCATAAATGCAGCCATTGAGGAAGACTGTGGGGGTGCCCAATGAAGTCTCACAGCTCGCGTGTTGTCCGAAGAATGAGATTGGCGGTTACAGATCATCTTTAGTGATCCCAAATCCTAGACTAGGACTGAAGGAAGGTCCTGTAATATGATGAAAAAGTAGTGCTCCAGGTTTGCATGTATTTTGCAGGAATCGAGATATATTTGTTATGTTCATTCTGTATTTAGGTTAAAGAGGGGATTTTTCTCCCTTCCCCTGACGAAATAGTTCTTCCATGTAAGGCGTTTTCCAGATCATGCTGTTGCTGATTTATTTTGCATGATCTAACGGTTCTGAAAGTCGGAACGGGGACCATTTCGCCTAGTGGAGGGAAAGAGAAACATTGTGTCCTATTTGCAATTGGTTCAGTTGCTTACTCAATTTCCTTAAGAGTGTGTGTGTGTATTAAATGTAAGGTGAAATCAAGAAAACGATAGAAACATATTATTGACAGTCTTTAACATGGAATGTCATTGGGAAAACTTGTCCAAAATCGTACAATCAAAGCCGTTGTTTGTTCTCATAATAAAAGAAATAATCATAATATAATACAGAGGAGTTCTTTTTTATATTTTAAAAATATTCTAACACATTAAGTATATCAGACCTCTTTTTATGCAGTGCAGTCATACAGTCTCTAAAGCATGGATAAATGTCGTATTAATATCACTACAATATAAAGCCGCAATGCATTCACTTGTATCAAAAATTACTTGAAACTGTGATGCTAAATTACTTGAAAATTCTTAGCTAACTACCAGAATTCTTTACTACAAATCATTTGCTTAGATAACTGGCAGGAGAAATTATGAGATGTCTGAAATGAAGCATTGAACAGAAATTATTACAGAGTTCCAGAACACACAAGCATGGCTTTTGATGAAGACTCGATGTTTACACCACCACCAACACTATCTTAAGGATGCAATTTCACAGACATGATAAGGAAAGCCAATTCTAAGACTCAGGACACGGTTACTGACGCCGGGACTCTCTAATGATCAATGTCTCTGCTGTCTCAAAACTTGTTCTTGTACCAGAAAACACCCTTGCCCCCTTCATCCGGCTCGACATAGAGGCATTCTCTTGCTTCCCTCCACATGGCTTGGTAGAAAGGAGTACCATCAAACTGGTAGTACTTTCCGAGCAACCGCTTAATCGCCTTGGTGGCCTCCATTGCATGATAATGTGGCATTGTCGAGAAGAGATGGTGAGCCACATGTGTGTCTGTGATGTTATGGAACACTTTGTTTAGAACTCCATAGTCCCTATCTACAGTTGCCAAAGCTCCCCTCAGCCAATCCCATTCGGATGAGTCGTAATGGGGTAATGAAGGATGTGTGTGTTGGAGGTACGTGATAATGACGAGGAACGCGTTAACGATCAGCAAAGGGACTCCATAGACACATACCAACCAGGCTAGACCTTTAGCCAACGCGACACGATATAGCAAGTAACCAGCTCCAAGAAGTCCAGCATCTGATATGAATATCTGCAGCCTCTCGCGATTGTTGTAAATCGGGCTATAAGGATCATAATGGCACGCGAAACGATCATATGGTCTGCCAGAGACATTGCAGATCAAATACAGAGGCCAACCTAGAGTAAGGGTGATCACAAGAGTTGCAATTCTGCCAAGAGGGTTGTTGAGGTACTTGGAGTACCATGCCATTTTGGATTTAGGCTTTGGAACGAACACCTCATCACGTTCGAGGGATCCTGTGTTCGAGTGGTGGCGACGATGGCTGTATTTCCATGAGAAATATGGGACCATAAGGGCAGAATGGAGGATTAGGCCAACAGTATCGTCCACCCATTGGTAGTCACTAAATGCATGATGACCACATTCATGTGCAATCACCCATACACCAGTGCAAACACAACCTTGAAAGGTCCAGTAAATTGGCCAGGAAATGTAGCGATACGGAGACGGTATGAGAGGGATGTAACTAGTCGCAAGGTAGTAGAAGAGGCTGACCAAAATGAGGTCGTACACAACATAAGAGAACGAGTGCAGGAGCGAACGCTGGAAGCAATGAGGTGGAATGGCTTTCTTGATATCACCAACAGTGAATGGGGGCTTTGTGTATGGCACTCTTTTCATTGAGCC
This sequence comes from Eustoma russellianum, assembly GCA_036186865.1. Taxonomy (NCBI): domain Eukaryota; kingdom Viridiplantae; phylum Streptophyta; class Magnoliopsida; order Gentianales; family Gentianaceae; genus Eustoma; species Eustoma russellianum. The sequence goes on along the minus strand of AP025075.1, from coordinate 28,398,319 downwards.
CTTCTCCTGTTCAGGCTTGGTTGTTTGGGCTAAGCTGCAGCCTCCGGCTCCCATTTCGCGTCCCGGTTCAAATGATGCACCTTAGTCTGAAAAGGGCAGGCAGCAAAAATTTTTGAAGCAAGTTTATAAACATTAGGACAGGTCCATAGAAATGTGTTCAGAATATAAATATGCAATTAAATGCAAACTCATTTCTTAAGTACATAAAAAGGACAGGATGTAGCATCAGATTAGTGGTAATGAAGTTGGTGAAAATGATGGAAGCACAGGCACTAAATTGTCCGTACAAAGCGCAAATTTATTGCTCAAGGTCTAACGAAGAAGTTACGCATTGTGTCCAGTTTATATCAGTCCCCATGTCTTGATACTAATACGAAAAAAGCATCATGCAAATTCATGTTGAGTTCTATATCAACTATATATGACTTGGGTAGTAGGTTTCTTTTATGTTTATGTCATGTCTTGAAGAGTGCTTCATTCTCTTTGTGCTAACACGTGATGCATGATGCAGATTTACCTCAAGGCTTTTCTGTATCAAATTACTTCTCCCTTCGTCTGTCATGAAGAGAGGTTCAAGGTCCCTAGTCTTTGAGCAATTATGAAAACAGAATTTAAGGTATAAAACAGTAAATGGCTCAAGAATTTAAGGAAAAGAATCTTTCTCTAAGCATGATGGGAATCCAAACTAGTGAACAGAGGTGGTCCATATTTTCTTCTGGGTACACCAATGGTCCAAAAACACATCAGCTCAAATTCCACCTTCTATCATCAACTTAAGGTCCATATCAGCAGGGGCCACCAATATGCAGCGGCTGGAACCTCACCAGCCGTTCTCTCAAAGCATCTATTGTAACCACTGCACATGTATAAAAGCTTAAAAACATGTAGCCCCTCATGTATTCAGTTCTGACCATACATGTGACTATGTCTCGATTTCTCTGCATGTATAAGAGGGATGAGATCTCTTCACCGCCGGAACCATCACCCCCTTCCCCCACCGCCCGACACGTGGCAGCAGGGATGGTAAGCCTAGATGCGGGTGACCCTCATCTAGCCTTACCACCCCTGCTGCCACGTGTCGGACAGTGGGGAAAGGGGTGATGGTTCTGGCTGTGTGGATATCCCATCTCTATATAAGATGTGTCAAATTTACTACCTATAAGATTTACAGCGCATTTGTCCAACATGCTCTTCATCTCCCTCCATACGATCTTAAGTTACAAAATAGGATCAACAAACATCCGGTAGATGATGAATAGAATAGCGACTAAATTTACTATTTGGCGTAACCAAATATTAACTTGTTTATATGCTAGAAAGGGTAAAAATAAGTCCAGTCGAGTTGAGATGAAGAAGACCGACCTGAACAAAGAAGGAAGAAAGTGACTAAGTCTATTAGCCGAGCTGAACTGGATAAGGGGACTGAACTGAAGAGATGAAGACAAAATAAGACCGGATTGAACTGAAGGAGACAGACGGGCAGATGTGAAAGAAGAGCTGAGGAGAAGCAGAACCAAAGTGAAGAAGTGATGAGTCGAGGTACTGAGGCGAAGCAATAATGAGGCAGCAATGCTAAGGCTGAGTTGTTATATTTAGTCTTGTAAATATTGTAATTTTACTGCATATAGCTGCGGAACATGTAAGTAGCCGTTACCTTAGACGTTAGAATTCACTGTAGATAAACGGTAACCACTGTGTAATTGGTAAAATAGTTCTGTTAGACAGAAAGACACCCCTATAAATAGAGAACAACCATGTAAATCTTTTTTAAAATTGAATGAATGCAAATTCTTTCAACACTCGACATAAAACAACGAGAAAGGGCAAAGGTTTATTGCGAATTATTTCAATCTAAACTATTCTATTCATGTATAAGTATTATGAGGGGTTTATTTCAGACGGCAAAGCTGACATGACATACCTGGAACTGACGACCGCTTCAATACAGATCAGATTCGTAACGTTTTTCTTTTATTCTTTTAGTAGACAAGTATTTATGGCCTATTAGTATCTGAAAATTATATAGAAAACATAAAAAGATGTGACGCTTGCGAATCTTTTATTAATCAAAAACTTTATATCCTAATGTTTCCGTCCTTAATTATGCAGATGCCGGTGCAACGGCGAGGAGTTCAAAAACGTTATCCACCTTCTACAAAAGTCTCTGATTTTCCTTTTTCTTTCTAAGAAACTATTCAACAACAACACGTATATCCCAACGACAACAAAAGTTATCGCTAGGATATGAGGAGGGTGAAAGACAGTCAAACAATACCTCCAACCAAAGGATAGAGACTTTGCTTCCAGTGAGACGTCCGGCTCTATAAGTAACTGTATAAATGACATAATAATAGGAATATGGTGTGCTAGTGTGTTAATGAAGGAGTTTAATGAATAAAAATAGAATATTTCCGATATTAATTATGCTTACTTCTAACCTCATTCCTGAAAATAACCAACAAAGAAAATGCATTCATAGTAAACAACGAATAAATCAATGGGTGAAACTAAAAATTAGAGATAGTTTTGATGAAATAAGTTAGACAATATTTATTTTCAATTTAGTGCTTTGAAGTTAGAGTAATAAAGTGACATAGAAGGAGTAGTCCTGTTTGTGGACGGTTGAAATAATACTGTGTTGAAAAGGCAAAAGTCCTAAACTAAAAATTTGACCGGCCCGTTTGTACTCTGACTTAACGGTAGACGTCCTTCCTAAACGTACCTATAAAAATACCTTCATTTTCAAAACAACCCACGTGCAAGACATGCAAGTAAAATCATTAACCAGGACAAAACCACCTCGTACAAATGTACATATCAAAACGCTTAACCAAACAAATCTCCTCACCTACTCAACAAGACATTGTTTTTCATCTATCAAAAATTGATCAATTTAACTTGCATCAAAAACGTTTTGGGCAAGTTTCCGGTGTATTAGACTTTGGGGTTTCGCAGAGTCTGGAAAAAGGCTGGATTACTTCGTGATCTGATACACGCATCCTTACACTACATATTATGCAAGATAATGTTTTTCTAAAATGCCAAAATCGAACATAGTGGACAAGACTAAAGTTTATACCCCACATATGGATCAATCGATGCTAGGCTATGTACTCCCTCCTGTCTCAGTTTCAATTTGTTTGGAGGAAAGACGCATGCAGATTTGTTATAAGCTATTAAGTTTTACAAGTCATTTTGTAGGTAAGAAACAATTAAATAGTAAATAGAGACACAAAGGATTGAATGCGAACGTGACACCCAGTGAAAGAAAGAGTGTATCACACCCACCCTCATCCCCCACACACCAAAACGGGTCTCGTTTTACATCCTCATCAATGCACACAAAAGCCAAAAATATCAATAGGCAAGGAGGGGGAGGAAGAAACTTGAAAACAAAATCTCAAGCAAAGCAAAGCAAATATATTCATATAGGAATGCAATACATAAGGCTGCAAGAACATAGATCTGCCCAAAACAAATGGCAATGCAGGTTCTAAGATGATCCATGAAAAGAAATCTGGATAATTCAATAATGCTTAATGCAATATTAACAATCTCAAAAAGAAAAAGAGGGAGGCAGGTAAATGGAAAAAACCATAAGAGGTACCTTAAAGAAACGAAAGAGAGAAGAACTCCTTCAGGGGGAAGAAGCTCTCAGCTTCTCTCTCTCTTTCTTTCTGGTTTTGCAGTCTTCTCAAGAATAAGAAAGCAAGGAGAGAAGTGAGGAGATATCGTGGTGAACAAGCGGTATTTGATAAGCTGATGCAGAAAATGTTCTTTCTATAAATACGCATTCTTCCTTATTTTGAATTAGGATGTAATAAAGTAAAATGACTCATTAAATTATCTACGTTTATTATATTGTGAAGTAACAGTTGATCGACACAGCTTCACGCAATTTTCATTATAGGCTATCGAAAAACAACCTCTGTATGTTTTTAATACATGTGTATGGTTGTATACATCCGACCCTTCCGTACCCACCATAGACAAGAGCCTCCAAAACAATAGGATAATGTTGTTGTTGTATATTCTATATATATAATTGGTCCCAAAGCCATTAATCATATTTGTTTCAAGACCATTGAGATCTACATAATCTTCTATTCGATAACATAGCATTTACCATGAGGAGGTGACACGTATATGAATTTTGTGCTAAAAGGATTTTCTTTAATAATCAATAATCTTTCTTTTATATTCATTTTCATGTATACTGTATATAGATTTCAAACCATATGATGAATATATAATATCTCGAAAAATGTTGCGAGATAGAGCGCAATATAAAAAATTTGCTGCTAAAATTGTTTCAAAAAAATTTAATTGTGGGCTAAAACCAATTTTGAAGAGCGAAGCAACGATCAAAAATTAGGAAAACGACATTTGAGAGTATGATATTTATTTTTCTTTTGATATTGATTATTATGAAGTTAGTTACAACGTTCTTTCTTGTAATGTAACTCATATATCACAAGCTTTATCAATTCGGTATTAGACTAGTCCAGCACGTTTGTAGAAAAGCTTTGTCCATACACTCATTTTCACATAAACTGATTCAAAGATGTGGAAAAAGTGGTTTAGTTCTCTTCTCTAAATAAGACATTATGCATCTAAGTTTGACACGTAAATTGCCAATTTTGCATGCAATTGTTTTGTTGGATTTTTAAAGTCGCAGAGTATGAAGCGGATCGAAACAAGTGAATAAAGCATTTGTGAAAACACACATTGTAAAATATAGAAGTTAAAATTGTAAAATACAAGAGTAAAATTTTGGAGACTGAACAATTAAAATTTTATTCATTCTTCTTCAAAACTTCCACACGAGTTCTTCACTTTGAATGTATATGAGTTTGCCTTTTATAAGGTTTGAATAGGTAAGAAACCTCAAGCCACCAACGGCTATAATAATGGCTATATTCTATTTACATTTGTTTAATCCACTAAGTTAGTGGATGTATGTACAATATATTCATATAAATACATGAGCTCTGCTTTTCTTGTATTTTCTGGATAGTGCCTTTGCTCTGTTCGTCTCTTTAGTGTTGTCTTTGAGATTCATGTATTTTTCTAAATGTTTTAGCTCGACAGTGCAATCTCTTGTTATTGCTGTCAATCTCCTTCTTCTACTGTATTGTTGTTGTGCTCAGCACAGCTTGACACATCTACTTGTTCATTTATTTGTGTTCACCTCGTCTCCTCAGCTGTGCATTCACTTCGTCACTTCGACCCTCCTCATTTTAGCTCATCTCGGAACTTCTTATTTTGACTTGGTATTGTATCTCGATTCTAACACTTTTCATCTCGGTGCTTTATCTTATCACCTCGTCATTGTATTGTTTCACCCTGGCATTGCATCATGTCACCTCGGCACTGCATATTTTAGGTCGGCACTTCATCTCCTTAACTCGAGTACTTTTACTTCTGTCTTCACCTCGGTTTGCCACCTCGGCTCGAGACTTCTGCTTCACATAGCATCACATTTTGGCACTCCATGTTTGTCTGCCCTCATCTTTGATCATCACCTCAATATGACACATCGACTCGATAATCCTTTTGCTCCTCTTCACTTCAGCTAGATACCTCAGTTATCACACCTTGACTAGTTTGTTTTGTTTATTTCTAGAGACTTATTCTTCCATATGTTGCATATGAAAAGACCCGTGAGGACATCGTCTTTCAATTTTGATAAATTATCAACCGCTTAGTTGGAGGAGGTTTGTTAAAAATCAACTTCAAACTTTTATGAGATGTTCCTGTTTCCTGATTTTAGAAAACATCATGGAACAAACTTGAAAGCAATGTTTACTTAAGAGCATCAAAACCAACTTCTGATGCTTCCTTTGCAATTAAGTCCATATGAAATCTTTATGGCCAATCTATAATATTCTCGGATTATTTCTTATTGGTGTTAATACTGTCATTTTTTTTCAATCTATAATAGCTTCTCTAAAGATATGTATTCGCAAAGCAAAATTATTTTTGCTTGCAGTTTGAGCTGCAAAAAAAAAAAAAAAAAAAAAGGCTTAAAACTCGAACGTTTGAAGGGAATCAGAACTTAAGATAAAATTGCAAGGAGAAAGTCGTCATAGGAAAAAAGAAGTTAATTGTCAAAAACTCCTCTAATGTATCGTGAATTCGTTGAAAACTCGTGTCTGTGTCTGGGACTATTGCTAATGGTTCGTTTCCGTTAAAATGTCCGTTTAAAAAGTAAATTTCCCGTTATAACCTTCTACAAAATATTGAGATCATTTTTTCAAAAAAAATAACAACCATAGTTAATATATCCCAACAAAATAAAAAAAATTTCTTAGTGGTCTGAGAGATTATAACATTCTACAAAATATTAAAATCATTTTTTCCGCGAAAATACAAAAATCATACAACAACATTAAAAAATATCGCTAAGGTCTGGAGAAGATAAGAGACACAAACAATATATCTATTCCTTAACACCTAGCTCTATTTGTAAAGCATACATGACACAATAATAGAAATATAGTGTATTATATTTTAATATCATTCCTAAAAGAATTTCTACTTAAATATATTAAATGTAAAAAAGGAAAAACAATATATCTTAGCTATGTGTTCCCATTGGTTATATTATCACAATATTTTTATAACGATACTCAATTTATGACCAAATGAGTATCGCTTCCAACCTTTTCTAGAGGCTGTAATTGATGAAATAAAATCCTTGCAAAAGATGATTTCTGTCTTCTTGCGTGATACAAACTGAAATTCGACAAGCCCAAATGCTATTTTTTCTTCTTCTTTTGGATAAATGCAATTTGTATGTACACAACATAAAATTAGGGAAACTACCACAAGATTTTCCAAAATGCTATTTCTTCCCTTTCCCTGTCAGATTCAGATTCAACTGTTGAACGAAATTCCACACTTTTTGCCTCATATGCCATCTAGAGTAAGATCATCAAGCTGCCTTTCCTTTAGACTTGACATTTGAGTAGAGTCTTCAAGATTAATACCTCTATACCATTTAGCACAAAACACATATATCACAAAATCAATTGCAGTTAGCCCCGCAATCATAAAGTAAAATCTATCAACATGTCCATCATTCAAATTCTCAGGAATCCATCCAGGGCTATCCTCGTTTGCTGTGACCTCCATCACAATCTTCACTAACATGCTACTGACAAAATTCCCCATCGAAATCGACGCCATGCACAAAGAACTCCCAAAGCTTTTAATCCCATCAGGTGCTTGACCATTAAAGAAATCTAGTTGACCAACATACATAAATACCTCAGAAGCTCCCACAAGAACATATTGTGGGATCTGCCAAAATATGACTAAAGAGCTTGATTTCTGATCTGGGATTGCCCGTTTTAGCCTTTCAATCTCTGTCAGACCGGCCACGACCATCGCTAACATTCCTATTATTAGGCCAGTCCCCATTCTTTGGAGGTCAGTTAGTCCTTCGGGATTTTTGTTCAACTTTCTTGCTATAGGCACGAGGAGTTTGCGATAGAGACCGGTGCATAGGAGGACGCTACAGATGTCAAATGCCGACATACTTGCAGCTGGGATGTGGAATTTGCCAACTTTTCGATCCATTACTGCACCTTGCTCGACGAATAAGGAAGCCATTTGAGTGAAGATCACAGAGTATATGATGGTGCATAGCCAAATGGGTAGCATTCTAAGTATGCATTTTACTTCTTCAATTTGAGTGACGGTACATAGCCTCCATGGATTTGCTAGACCTCTTCTAATATCTTCTTCAGTTACTATTGCCCCCTTGTCCAAGCACCTATAACAAAAGATAGTATACAAAAATCCAATAAGATAGCAAATTAATGACCAGTGTTTTATGCACACACGTGACTCTTTTCTCATCATGGCTGGCATATATCCTTGGACAGAGTATAATTAAATTATGTGACATGAATTCTAAGCTTGTGACGAATGTAATGATTAACACATTCAACGCATTTATGCATATCACCCAATGCATGATATGGTTAATAGATGTTACACGGAACCAAATGGACAAGTACTCACACGAACTCATTGGTGTGAAGAATTTTTCTACTTCCTTTGACAGCAGACTCGAGCCCCTCAACCTCGTAGAGACCATGACTATCAGGAAGCGTCACAAGGCTGCATTTCCTAGCTGCAGCCACAAATACTTGAGCAACACGAGTTAAAGGATTTCCACTAGGCTTAACGTATCGATAACCCGAAGAACCAACAAGGAATGACAATAATGCTACAACAGCTGCTATTGTGGACGCCCAAAATCCAACTGTCCATCGACCAGTGTCCTCATAGTATACCAGTATAGTATTTGAGAACAATGAACCGAAATTAAGAGCAAAGTAGAAGTAACCAAAGAAAGCAATTTTGGAGGAGCTCTCTTCAGGGTTCATCGCATCAAATTGGTCCGATCCAAAGGTTGCAATGGTAGGTTGGTGCCCTCCATAACCCAAGGCAACTAAATAGATAGCCAAGTAAAACATTACTGTGCTAGTTAGCGTGGTGGGCTGGCACATTTGTATTCCATCTCCACATCCTGCTGGTTTAATCAAGAAAAGCCATGATGAAAGCGATAGCAATGCGAGCCCCTAGATCAAGCCACAAGGTTAGTTAAAACATTGCTCACAATGTAGTGATCACCATGTTATACACTAATAATGCATAGTAAATGATTGACCAATAAAATAATGACTGGTTCTGTAATACACACTTACACTTATAAAGAATAAGTGTAACTACAACATGTTAGGATTGACCAATAAAATCATGACTGGTTCTGTAACAACAACATGTTAGGATTGAAACAAGAGTTTGACAATTACCAGAACAAGGATTAGTTGAAAGATTACACATGTCAAGTAACGACCCAGATATGAATCACTGAGGAATGCTGCAATAAGCGAGCAGAAATAAACTGTTCCCGTCCACTTGCTGACATTGTTGGCTGCTGGAGCATTATCGATGCCAAGAACTCTGGTAAAGAACAGAACCAGGTTCACGCTGACACCAAAGAAAGACAATGTTGCAAGGCCTTGGTTTACTAGATACAACACCAAAGAAAAAAAAGGAAGCAGTCAAATCCATTAGAAAGATAGGTATAACTTCTGCATTTCCCTCTACATTCTTGTAGAAACATTTTATGAGCTCAATCAAACATTTAATGCATTAAGTCCTTATTTTCTTTTTCTTGTTAGTTATGGTAAGTAATAATACCCAATAAGAGAAATGCTGAGCTCCAGCCCCCGGAGCTCTTCCTTTGAAAGCATTTGCCGCATCCTTTGTTACTTTCATCCTCCTTCGTAGCCATTTTTATGTCCTGTCAGAAGTGACATGATTAAACTAAAGGTTACATAATCCGATATGATGAAAACGAATGCTATATATTATCCTTAGTTTACATTTCCACGGCTTTCATATTAATTTTTGGACATTAACTGTAAAACTTCACCGTGAATTATTGTTAATCTGTTGAAAAACTTAACTTTTCAAAGATGTCATAGCTTGCAACCATCCTTCCTCCTTCGCAGTTTACTTCCTCTTTTATATGTGTGTGTGTATGTGCAGTATACGTGTGTGTATAGAGAGTGTGTTGAGGGGGGGGGGGGGGGGGGGGGGGAATGTGAAATGTGTACAGGTGATCACAGTTCTGCGCCTATGTATATATGTATTATGCATCCATATGCATGTCTGACTATATATGTACACGCATTAATATTGAATAGTACATTGATCACCCTATAGAATGATAATGGTGATAATGATATATATATATATATATATATATATATATATCATAAGGGAAGCAGAACGAGAAAGAGGAAAAGATTTTTACCTTTAGCGTGCTCTTGCTAAGCGAGTCCTTTGCACTTTGATATTTGCTCTGTACAATTCACAGCATAAAACTATGAACTTTCTGTTCTAGTTTTAATTAGCAGATACAAGCATACTTAAGTTACCAATCGATGGAAATTAGAAAAAACTTGTTTATCTTGAAGAAGCTATAGAGTAGCGAATATACATATTCCCATGTAGGCCCTAAAATTTTTATTACATTGTCATAAAATAATTTGTTCGAGTCCCAAACTTATACATACAAACTGAAAACTTAGTGAATACCATTCGGAATCTACAAACTTCTAGACAAAATAGACTTTATAATTTGACATAAGATCCAATAAAAAAATTCTTCAATCATTAAATAAATGTATTCTTGTCTTTTCATGTTAATGGCATGGCATGCAATGCAATCCATCATAAGAAATCGATCTCGCTGATGAAAATTGCGAAAAATTTTGTAGTTCATCTAATAATAGAGAAATGTTTTTTTAAGCTTCAAAATATTTTCACTTTGGGAATACGACAGAAAGTGAATACATGCATGCAATAGTTCCCTATCCAAAGAGCAATATGTTAAAAAAAAAAAACATTTTAAGTGCAAAAAGCCTACAATTATTCAAACCTTTGAAGAAAGTGGGTGCGGAGAAAACGAGGAGAAACGGACAGCTCCGGCGACGGAGAAGAAGTGGTATCGACGGCAACAAACGGTGGCGTGGATAGAAAAATAGTCTGAGGGATCACCGGAAAAAGAGAGCCGGTAAAAGCTATAGTCATTTATGGTGGTACAAGAATTCACAGGAATTCACTAGACTTCCTAAACACGAAGCAAAAAATAAATATATGTGTATGTTTTGGCAGAAAAAAGAAGGGGAAGAAGAATGGGTAATATATAGAGTGCATTTAATTTAAGGTTTGAAGAATTCCAAGGCTGTAACAAATTGTCTAGAGATACGGGAGAATAGGTTGCATGAGATTCCCAAGAATTTGAAAGTTTCTCCAACTTCTAATTTTCCAAATTTTTACGTACAAGTATTAACATTCAGTTATGTGATTTATAACGTTCAAGATATCACTAAAAGAACAATAAAAGCATTATATCGTAAATTTCCAGGTTCTTTATTTCTGTATTTAATTTTCACCATTATGTTGGTCTTGGTTTAGTTAGCATAAATACTTTGTCTCAAAAGACGAATGCTTTCAAGTACGTATTAATCTTGGTGGCAAAGTATATACATTGGTACTGTTCTAGTTCCAAACAACATTGTGGATGATGTAAATTATAAACTCAACAGCTTTTTGGGTTGTGAGGATTAATTTTACTCAACAAACTACACAATGTGTCCTTCTTAAAACACAGCGTGTCCCTAAAATCGAACTCAGAAGATCCTTTCAGTTGGTTAGAAGTTAATTACATGAGTTTGAAACTAAAATTTTTTTGGATTCATAATCCGTTTTATTTAGGTTTATCTTTTTCCCCACCGTCAGAACACTTTTTTCAGCAATTTTATTTACCGAAATAAAAAAGGGGCTGGAAAATGAAGCTATGCGACTAGAAATTGATCCCTACTATCGAAGTTATATACTCTACAATATAACTCTTGGTAACAAATTCAATCCGAATAACAACTAAGCTATGTTCTGAAAACGTACTTATTAATCTATTCCCATATGAGTGGGACCGGATCTCTTCACTCCCACACCATCACCCTCCTGTCCACCGCCTGTCACGTGGCAGTAAAGGAGTGGAGAAGCTAGATACGAGTGACACTCATCTAGCCTCACCACCCCTTTACTACTACGTGGTAGGCGGTGGACAAGAAGATGATGGTGTAGCAGGTGAGTAAATTCCATCTCCATATGAGTTGAAGGACGGGGGAGGGGTGACATATCAGCTTCTTCGATAAATGGCTTGTCTTATCAATTATCATCACCCGCGTACCATTCTGTACTCTTTTTCTCTTTCTTTCCATTTAATTAATTTTTGTTATTGCTGTTCTGTCTTACAGAGGTCAATACTATTAAAACAACGAGAACTATATTTAATATATTCTAACCTCAACAAAAACTATCTTTAAAATCCAGGAGAGATGAAAAGTAGACAAACAATACCTTCATCAGAACTGATATATAATTTGTTTCCAGTGACACAATAATAAGAATATGTACATGCATATAGACTTCCGGCTCTATATGTACATGTATATATGACACAATAATAAGAATATAGTATGCTAATATACTATGTTTCCATTTCTAAAGAAGTTAAAGACACACTCTTTCTTGACTTTAGAATATAATGTAATAAAGCAAAATGACTCACTAAATTGGCTAGCAGTTGATCAACACAGCTTGACGATTTTCATTATGAGTTATCAAAAAATAACCTCTGTGTGTTTCTAACATATGGGTATAGTTGCGTACATCCGATTCCTATATGTCTCGCCATAGACGGAAACCTCTAAAACAACATGATAATGTTGTTGTTATATGCTAGTATAGCAGTAAATGAATTTAGTAAATAAAAATAGAAAGATTAACCGATCTATTGAGTGTTATTATACTTTCTAACTGTTTGACCGAAGAAAATGAGCACAACAACTTGTGCATGTAACTCGGTTTGCAGTTCATGTTCAAAACCCCCCCAATATGATTTTGCTTATTTCAAGGTACACTAATCGCAAATTCAAAATTGAGATAAAATTAATAGTTAATTTGACTCTATCTATACTTGGGATAATAACAACGTCTTTTACCCTCCTCTATGTAAAACTTTTGTTATTCACTGCTACTACTTTAAACACACTACAAAGAAACATTTATCTGTTAGATTAGACATCTGATCGACAAGTTATAGTATCATAATTATTATTTGACTGTTTTATATGATAATAGTACTAAGATAAAATATCAGACTTGGGGGAGGGGGAGGGCGACAATCACAATTCACAAGGGTTGCATGATATGGCTATTCAGATCACCACTGGATATCGGTCACAATTAATGAAGGAAGAGTTATGATAAGCTCTCTATCTCATTTGAACACAACCATTTGTTTTTATTAAATGGCGTTCTCGTGCAGTAAGTTTTTTCGTTTATATAGGGTTTAGAATAGAGTTGAATCGCTTCGCAATTTGATATATACAGTCTTACCTTACATTTTGTGTAAAATGTTGTCTCCTCCCACTGTACAGAAGTAGTAGTATTAGCTACGGAAAGTAGTAGAAAAATATTGTATCTGCAGTATAAACATTTTTTCTCACATCACTACTACTTTTTACATAAATATATTATCATTCCAAAAAATTTCTATCATCATGTTCAAAATAGTGTTTATATCAAACAAAGATGTAGTATACTCAAATTAAACATATTTTAAGTTCGAACATGTTTATGATCTAATGAATCAAAAATCAACATGCTCAACATTAGGAGCAAACGATATGAGACAATCAAAACATTTAACTTATAGAGTCATTCTTTTTAAGATTTTACGAACTTAAGCTTATGCACGGTCTTTATATGTCATTCCATTTCAAGTCGAGCTCGAGCGTCCTTGAACTCATGTCAAATTTGAGTATCATTCTAGTAAAAGTACATATAGTTTTTTTTATTACAAAATTGTAGGTACAAAATATGCATCTTTAGCTGATACTATGGAAACATTATTAGTTTTTGACACGTAAACTTGTTATTATTTTAACAATTAACAGTTATCACGTATAGTTTATTTTTTCATGAAATAAATATCTTAATAAAACATCATATGATTCATATCGTGTATAATATTTATATATATTATAAGTTACTCAGGAGCTAATGCTTCGATCATAAATTCAAGATGGACTTGCTAAAATACTTGGGTAGATTTCAATCTTGAGTGTTATGGAGACCCGAACAAATCAAGTCAAATCTCAAACAAAACTCAATCGAGTCATGAATCGTTTGACCCATTTGCACCTCTCCCATGTTAAAGGCTGGATAGGGGCGAGTTTCAATTTCGATGTTTATCAAAGCTGAATAAAAACCTAAATCAGTCAGCATATCGCCCAAATTTCATGGCGAGGATCCACAAGTAGCCCATCTGGTTAATATCGACTTTCATCGCAATCCATAAAGCAAATAGCAGGTCTGAAATGTAAAGTAGCTCATCTCGTTAGTATCGACATTCAGCCCAGCTGATGAAGCAGTTCATCCCCCAGACCACTCTCTAAGAAAACCCAGCAAACATAGTTTTCCCCGGAACGACATCGATTTCATCGAACACTCACGTCTTTCTTGTGTTATATACTCACGCTTCCAACTGGGATTTCTGCAACAAGCACATTGACCCACATTGGCGATTTCCATTCTCTCCAGTTACTCCTCATTCTCTTTCTAGCATTTTTGATTCACTTTTCTTTAGCTGGGTTGTGATTCTTGATCTTATTAGCTTGGTAAAGTCTGTATTTTTCGAGGGGTTTTTGTTCCTCCTTAAACCGTAAGTCAACTTAATTTGTGTTTAGAAAATTTGCTGTTGACTTTTTCTTTTTCTCTTTTCTTGTTTCAAGAATGATTTAATGTCTAGGATGGGGGAATGAAGAGCTTCTGATTCAGTCTCTAGTTTTAGTTTTCTTCTCACTTGGGATCTCAAATGTGTTCAATTCTGTGTGATTTGCAATGTCAAGATCCTAGCTGTGAGAAAGAATGAGATCATGAAGGAGATAATCCTTGACAGTTTTCCAGGAAAAAAAAATCTTGGCTTGATTCCATGGTTTTCTTCATTAATTGGAAGTCTTGTATGATGTGTCTGAAATTGGTAGCAATGGTCCTACTATTCATAAGGCTTAAAACTTGAATTAGAATTCTAGGAATTACCTGCTAATTGGCACTTATCCCTATCATAGTTTGTTCTGTCTAATTAGTATTAATTCAGACACACTTGCAGGTCAATATTTGCTCCCGCAGCACTACAATTGTTGGAAATGGCATTACCTGCAGCTACCAGTCTCCAGATTGCTGCAGCTGCTACATCCTGTGTCTCGTCTCGCACAATGTGGGGACCTGCCATTACTAGTGTTGGACAAGAATGTAATGGCCAGTCATTGTTGAAAGTTTCAAACTTTTTTCGTTTGTCATCTGTACAACAGTTCCAACGCAACTTCATGTCATCTGCCCCAAGATTTGAGAGTGTAGTAACCAAGGCTACATCTCAGCCTGGAGAAAGTCAGGCTTCAGCAGGATTATCCATTGATTTAAGAGGTCTGCGTTTTCTTTCTCTTGATATTTTTGACTGCCTGTCTTTTTCCATTATGGTATTAAAATAGCTGGCATATCGGTGTTGTGAATGGTTCTTGTGAAAACACAAGAGGGTGAAACTATAAAGAAAGTGGAGGCAGTTACATTCATGCAAAGATTTCTAAGATTTAGGAGTGATCGCCACTTTTTCTTACCGCTAGATAAACATTAACATGGAAACTATCTGGTCTCTGTTTGTAAAATAAGCTAGCATGTGCATGTTACTGATTTGCATCTGCAAATTTTAATGGATCTGAATTTTCAGATCATCTAACTTTTCTGTTCGGACTAGTGTATTTTGCATTGTATCAAGTTCTTATGTAGCGTGTAATGATTCTAAACTAAGCTGTCAAAGGATTTCTCTTTTATGTGCAAGTCTAAAGTCACAAGTTCGGTGTTTTACGGATACATAATCTGATAGTGTACTATTAACTTGTTTTCGTCCATAAAATATGTTGGATTGCAGGTAAAAGAGCATTTATTGCTGGTGTTGCTGATGACAACGGGTATGGCTGGGCTATTGCAAAATCCTTGGCTGCTGCTGGTGCTGAAATTCTTGTTGGTACCTGGGTCCCGGTGAGCAAACGGCTGAAATTCTGAGGCAGCTTAAGTACTTGTTTCAATCGAGTGTTTTTCTTTTTTGTAATTTAAAATTTTATAGATAGATCATTGGAAATTTAAAAAGCTGCACACCATGAGTAGGTGTTTGCAGTAGAGCCGCAAGAGGGCTGTACGCAAAATATAAAAAGGACAGTTTCATTACAAAGAGTGCAAGATACCTAAATCAAATGTTTTTCTACTCATTAGCAAATCAACTTTCAGGCATTGAACATCTTTGAGACAAGTTTGCGGCGTGGTAAATTCGATGAATCACGGGTGTAAGATCTCAATCACTTGTTGCACCATTTTCATTGCAAGAAGACATTTGTGCTTAAGGGTGGTTTTTGTTACTGAATAATATTTTTCTCAGTTTGCCAGATGGTTCTTTGATGGAGGTCACGAAAATATATCCACTTGATGCTGTTTTTGACAGCCCTGAGGACGTACCTGAAGATGTAACCTCAGTAAACTTGATATTCATTTTGCTATACTAATTACCTAGCAGATCATTTGATTCTTTGCTCGACTTCTTGCAGGTAAAGGCGAATAAGCGTTATGCTGGATCCAATAATTGGACTGTTAAGGTACTTGTCCCTTTAGTGTATATATGCCATGTAGATGTAAAACTTTCCAGCATCTGATGAGAGTTCACGTCCCCTATTGATAGTGAGTCAAAACATTAAAATCTTTGTTCATGTACTTCGTAAACTTAAGGTAAGTCTGCACACTTAAGGCCTTAGTGGTTCGTCTCCATCCTCAGCCCTGCATGGCATGCTTCTGTGCACTGGGCTGACCTTTTTTAGTTAAATTGCTCGTAATCAAATTCGGATGTCTCGTTGAATGTGTTTGCTTGTAAGAAGAAACCCTTGTTACACTAATTATAGTGGAAGAATTATCGATCTTTCAGCTGCCACCTTACTCTTTCATCTTTAGAACACAGTTTCTGTCACTGAGAGAATATGGTAACATAATAGTTCGGATGTCGGAGAACAATGAAATCTTTATATCATTTTGTTTTCCCCTTCTGCAGCTGGCGTATTTAGTGTGTTAATATAGATGCATGCATATTTTCTGCAATTACTTGTAAATCATTTTCCCGCTGCATGAAATGGGTTCAGTTTGGGAGCTATCTTTTTTTTTTCAAAAAAAATCTATTTTCGCATGTTCATTGGGCTGCTCACCTTTTCTTGGAAGAATGGGTGTTAACCTTTTCCGTCAAATATTTGCTCCAGGAAGTTGCTGAATCTGTGAAAAAGGATTTTGGAAGCATAGATATTCTTGTGCACTCGCTTGCTAATGGTCCGGAGGTAAAATTTTGATGTGAATGTGAAGCATATTAGCTATTTGGCCAAACGCTTGACATTTTCTGTTATAACAAATGCTTTGACAAATTTATATTGTCTGTTAGGTGACTAAGCCTCTTTTGGAGACTTCGAGGAATGGATACCTTGCAGCTATCTCAGCGTCTAGTTATTCCTATGTGTCTTTGCTAAAGCATTTTGTCCCAATTATGAACCCAGGCATGCACTTTACCTAAATGCTGTTGAAGTCTTTATTTCATTGACTTTCGACCGCAATGAACACTACTTCTCCATCACGCCTATTTACGCCCTCATGGTCCTTTATGGCAGGCGGATCTTCGATATCTCTTACTTATATAGCTTCTGAAAGGATCATTCCAGGGTAAGTACATTCATCACTTGCTAAGTTGAACCAACAGGATAGTTTCCTAATGATTTCTAACAAGCAGGTATGGAGGGGGCATGAGCTCGGCAAAAGCAGCACTCGAGAGCGACACAAGAGTGAGTTATCAGATCCCCTGCAATCTTCTGCTTGGCTGACTAGAACTTGTACTTCTATAACATATTCCACTTCAGGTGCTTGCATTTGAAGCAGGAAGAAAACATAACGTCAGGGTCAACACAATATCTGCTGGTATTTTTTCTGCTTCTCTAAACAAATGTTTCTTAGCCGACCC
Source organism: Eustoma russellianum (assembly GCA_036186865.1). NCBI lineage: Eukaryota > Viridiplantae > Streptophyta > Magnoliopsida > Gentianales > Gentianaceae > Eustoma > Eustoma russellianum. The sequence continues at coordinate 28,380,624 of AP025075.1, read as the reverse complement.
CATATAGTAGGAAAAACCTTGAGTATTGTTGTCTAAACATATATTTCTCTACTCCGAACTGTGATCCTCGCCGTGGTAGTTAGGACTGGTGGTTTATGTGCTAGATTTCCCTAACTGACATCAATAGTGAACTCTATAGACTGGTAAACATCTGATTTCTGGAATTGCAGTGTGCTTTGTTTGTTGAATCTTGTTCCGGTCCAAGTTTCGTGCTCGTAATCTCTGTACATCTTTTCTTCCTATAACCAATGTTTCGTGTAGTGATCAACTCCAAGTGAAACTCATACTTCTGCCTCTCATATTATGTAGGTTAGAAAGTAACAGATATGCAGCTCTTTAGCTTGCTTTTTGTCTCCTTTATCTTGGCCCTAATCCATGAGATTAGCAGCAAGGAAGTTCTATAGCATGTATACGTATCCGCTCTAATTGGCAATATGATGTTGCACTGATCAATTACAGTTGAGAATATGAGGAGATACTTATAGAACGTGTTGTCTTTCCTGCATGGAATACTTATAGCTATTCAATACTGATTCAATTTTACTTAGGATATATCATATATCTCATGGCCCAGAAATGACTTACTGAGTACATTTTTCATATGATCCAGGACCATTAAGAAGTCGCGCAGCAAAAGCTATTGGATTCATTGACATGATGATCGATTACTCTTTGGAAAATGCACCTCTTCAGAAGGAGCTCTCTGCAGGTGAATCTTTGAAACGACTTTCTGCTCAATCAAAACGCTCAATTTATCTTTCACTCTCCTTATCATTCTTGAGTATGATTATTCTTATTTTTATATTCCTGAGTATGATTATGCTTAATGTGGTAACAATTTGAACAGAGGAAATTGGAAATACAGCTGCCTTCCTCGCTTCGCCTCTGGCTTCAGCTATCACAGGTGCTGTTGTGTATGTGGATAACGGACTTAACGCCATGGGTGTTGGTGTTGACAGCCCTGCATTTGAAAACCTTGATATTCCAAGGGCCAAATAAACGCGTAGAATCGCGGCTTTTTAACAACTCTGTAAAATGTTTGTTTTTCACATCCTCTGAGTTTATAGACTAGAATGATTTGCCAGCGGCAGAAACATATTCGAGAATTTCATATGCATATGAATTTTCTTCACATCCTATCTGAGAATGCGGAGGAACTTTGTTGTAGTATGTTTCTTGCATAAATGGTGGTGTCTTCTATTTACAAATTCTCTCACACAAGTGATACAACAACACATACTCAGTATATTCCATCGACAGCAAAAGCTATCGTTAGGCTCTCATATAAGCGATGATATGATGAAATGCTGTTTTTGACTGATTTAACATTGGAGAAGAGAATCGCCCTACTTAACAAGGGATGGTTTGTTTCACTGATCTTACACTTGGCAATGATTTTTGTAAGTTTAGTGGTTATTTTTCTCATTTAACAGGACAGACAGATGGAAGATAACGTTACATAAGTCAGATTGGACTTTTCATATTTATTTAGACAAGGGGTCACTGTTATGTTATCCATTTGGTAGCTAATAATTACCCATTAACTGTTTCAAAATTTAGGCAACATGGTGTTGACTCATAGTTATAAAATCTCTCTTGGCTCAGACATCCACCTGATTGTATTGATGGCTAGACTATTGTCACATAGCCAAGTGTGACCATCTCCTATTCCACTATAATTCATGTCTTAATTGTCTATCTACAACGTGAACTTTTGTTGATCAATTGTTGACCATCAACTACGAAATATCATGTTGATATCACACTTTCTGATTGACGGACGACACCAGTCAAAAAAAAAGGTACATAAGCAGACCATGTCTGTTAGCATGGAGGTGTTTTCTATTGAAAATCAAGTGAAGAATGTCCTTTGATTCTTTTTTTTTTTTTAAAAGGAAAATATGTGCAGCGGTAACAATTTTGGATTATTCACGTCAAAATATATCAACCTTTTCTATGGGCGGCCGCAAGCTAGCCGGGTTCAGCAAAGATTTTGTTGCTCTTCCTTCCTTTTGGCTTTTGCGCCTTGTGAACTACTCTCGTTTTTTTATTTCTTCAGGAAAAGAAGAAAGTTTTGAATATTTATTGGGTATTTTGTCTTTTTGTTGGATTGAAGATCTGACAATTCGCGGACTTTTATATATTAAATGGCAAGACTATATCCTTTTGCAATATGTGACGGTTTTACAAGCATGGTAATCGACTTGAAGAAATCAATTTATCGATAGCCATCTCATTCTTGGACGGTGGATCACCAGAACTGACGGCTCTTTCTTCTTCATTCCAAGCTCCTAATTGAAGTTGCCACATAGCATCGCCTTACAGCAGGTAATTTGATCTCATTGGATATGATATAGTCGCCGTGTTTTCCGAGTCCTTGGTTCATGGTGGTGCCTGTTAATTTTTTGATGAAATGACTCAATGTTCAGCCATGGGGAACTGAGAATGTTACGTTGGTTTCAAAATGAAGAAAAGAATAGAGTTTGCAAGTAGAAAACATTTTGGTGCAAAGTTTTGCATTCTAGAGTCTCCTCTCTCTCTCTAGCTCTTTGAGTTTCTCATGTTATTTTGATATGTCTACGGACTTTGTTGATATCCTTTCTACTTCTGTTTCTGTTAACGTGCTAAAGATTATCTGCTTTTGTCACAAAATCTGGTATTTGTTAACTTGCATCTTCTCATTGTACAAAACGGTGCTGATATTATAGTTAAAGACTTTTAGGTTCTTCTACTAAGTGATATAGGACAAGCAGTTATTTTTATTTGTATTATTTGTTAATTAGCTTTACATGGTTTGCGCCACGGGTTAGTTTGAGTCGGGCAAACTAGAAATCCTTTGTAAATTCTTGGTTTCTTAGTAAAACATAAGAATAAAGATACATGAATCTGGCAGTGCAAGTTAATGGCGTTGAACTTGAAGCCAATCTATTGCAGTAAATGGTGGTTTCAAGAAGCCTTGTGGTCTGGAGGATGGGCACTGTGAATTACTTGGATGCTCTGAAGCTACAGAGCAAGTTGGTTTCTGACCGGAAGTCCGGAAAGATAATTGATACTGTTCTCTCCTTACAACATCCACCTACTTATACTGTTGGTAAAAGGCGAACCGTTCACAACCTCTTAGTTTCAGAGTGGGAGCTCAAAGAGATGGGTGCAGCACTCCACTATACTGAAAGAGGGGGTGACATAACATTCCATGGCCCACACCAGGCTATCCTGTATCCCATTATATCCTTGAAGGATATTGGACTTGGGGCTCGAAAATATGTAGAGAAACTTGAGTTAACGATGATTGAATTAGCTTCTTTATATGGTTTGAAGGCTCGTGCTGGACAAACTGGCGAGACAGGTGTTTGGATTTCCGAGAATAAGATTGGTGCAATTGGTGTCCGTATTTCATCTGGAATTACATCACATGGATTGGCATTCAACATTGATCCTGATTTAAGTTACTTCAGGCATATTGTCCCTTGTGGAATTTCAGATAAAGGAGTTACATCGTTGAGAAAAGAGGTAGGTATAACTCTTCCTTCTGAAGAGTTGATTAATGAGCAGCTGATTTCATGTTTTACCAAAGTATTTGGCTACAACGACATTATACACAAGGAGGATACATGAATCTCATTGGAGGATTTTCACACCTGAGGATGGTATACATCATGCACTATCATGTAAGATTTTTGTTGTGTCTATGATTGAGTTGGTTGAGGTCATGCCTCTTTGTTTTAACGTAGCTTTTTCTCTTCTTCTTTTTTTTTTTCTCATGTTGTGAAGCAAACTTTAGAGCAAGCAAATATGTAGTGGATGTAGGAGTTTTATTATCACGGGGAAATAATCATGGAGACGAAGTTTGTAGATAAGTATCTATGAGGCGATGCATAGAGCAATAAATCTCTTTGATGATATAGTTTGAAATACATGGCCCATATTCTAGTAGAGAAATCTAACCATACCTGGTGACCTTTGAGGATGAAATTTCAAATCACGCAATTTTTCATATCATGATGACAAACCTTTTTATTTTGCCTCTTGAAACTTGCCGGTGGTTTAATCAGGTTTTTGCGAGTAGTACAGGATTGTTGGACCCATCATGGCTGGAGCCATCTCATCTGTGTAAGAAATCCTGTAGCTTCTAAGTTCGTCAGAGGTTGGAGCAGATGGTCTGATCATTTCCTTAGTATGTGCAGACCTCCAGTAACACACCATAAGTTATTTGTTTCTAACGAAATTAAATTTTAATTAGCAATGCTGCAATCCTATTGGGTTCCCCCCCCCCCCCCCCTCCCCGAACTGTTCCCACGTTTTCTGCACAAAAAAAAACTACTTAAAAGAATGTCATTAGCTTACCATCCAAACATGAAACGAAGCGCTCGTTGTGCTGCTTTTATATATTAATGAGAGTCCGAATATGGGACTTGCCAATTGGTTAAATTGACACCCCTTAGTTTGGCCTGCACAAAGCATTTTCAAGAATCCCTTGACCGTATTATATGGATATCTGGTGTATTCAAGCTTCGTAAAATTAACTATTCAATGATTAGATAGACATGGCAAAGAATCAAGTTCTTTGTGTGACAAGGTACAAAATTTTTGGTTCTCGACCTGATATCACCTGTACAATTTCACAGCAGTCGAATGAGCCAGAAGTTGCAATATATGGCTCAGTTTTAGGGTTCCCATTTGTTGGGGGTTTAGTCCATGGCGTCTTAGGAGTAGCTCGAAAAAAAGGGAAGAAATTCTTCATTTCACTTCTGGGTTCCTTACTAGCAGCACCGCTACCCGGTCCGAAAGTTCCCGATGAATAACCACCAAGGGCAAAGCTCCATGGCTCGTTAAATGTCGTCCAATGTTTCACCCCATCTCCAAACAACTCGAACCACAAGTCCGCGTAGTCGTAGAATTAATTTATTTCAATGATGATCAAAGATACATTTAAAAATGAAAAGAAAAGGAAGTTTTGAAGTGTCTGGATATGATAAGTTAAAAAAAAATTAATTTATTTCAATGATGATCAAAGATACACAATAGCAACAGGAATGCCAAAGAGGTATCATACTTGTGGACTCTGCACACATATGATACTTGTTTCTTCTTTTTTACTAACATTATCTGCAGTCCAAAGCAGTTAATCTATTGCATGATTATACTCAAAACACTTCTCCCAACTAGGGTATCCCACCAAGGATATACTAATGCAAAAGAAAACAGACAGATTTTAATCTAACTGATGGAGCTGATGAAAGATGATGGATTTGGAGGAACAGACACCAAGACTGATCCTTCAAGCATCTGCACAACTCTTTTCATGTTAGGCCTTAGAGATGGATCCTCTTGAATGCACCAAAGAGCAATGCTCACAAATTTCTCAACCCTTTTAAAGTCATCTTGAGCCTCCTCATCATCCACAATTAGCAAGTGAATTTTCCCCTCATCATGGCAATCATACGCCCAATCCGAAAGTATGACCTCTTTCTCATCCTCTACATCCAACTCAATGTTTTTCCTGCAGCATACGAGCTCAAGAAGTAGGATACCAAAGCTGTAAACGTCCACCTTCGTGGTGATCGGCATGCTTCTGAACCATTCTGGTGCTACATATCCGCGAGTCCCCCTTATCCCTGTCATGGTTTTGGTTTGATCTTGCTTGAGAAGTTTGGCCAATCCAAAGTCCGATATTTTCGCGCTCATAGACTCGTCAAGGAGAACATTTTGTGGCTTAATGTCACAATGTATGATTTGTGAACTACATTCTTCATGCAAGTAGCAGAGCCCTCTTGCAGTAGTAGAAGCTATCTGCACCCTCTTGTACCAATTAGGCCTTGGACTAACAAACAGATAGCTCGCCAAGGATCCGTTACTCATATACTCGTACACCAAAAGCCGGTGTTGACCCTCATTGCAATACCCCAGCAGTTGCACCAAATTTTTGTGGTTAGTTCTACTGATTGACCTAACTTCTGCATTGAATTCTTGCTCACCTTCCATTGCCATGTTATGTAATTTTTTGACCGCGACAATTTTCATTCCCTCGTATTTGAGAGTTCCTTTATAGACCACAGAGCATGCACCTTTTCCCAATTCTTCCTTGAATCCATTTGTAGCTTCCTCTAGTTCATTGTAAGTGAAACTCCTTATGTTCAACCCTGGAGGGACCGAATCGTGCAGCAAAAAGTTGCCATACTTCTTGCTAGACCTATGTCCAAAGAAAAAGGTTGCTAGAAATAGAAGTATGTTCACTATAACAGAGATGCCTAACAGAACTGATCCAACAATTATAACAACCGAATTAACTTTATTTTTGGTTTTACTTCCACCAGGAGACACTGTTGATTCCGAGTGTCTTATTTTAATCAAAGCTTTACCACCAACACTTGAATCGATTCGTCCATTTGACAGAGGGTTTTTCTTCTTCCAACAATTTGTACCCCTGAAAATAGCAACAGCACAGAAACAATCATCAAGACAAACCTGTCTGCACCAGTCTTCATTAACCTGCTGGAAAGACTCGAAATCAGAAAGAGGCCAATCAGCATTAGGCATGTCAAAATACCCAAAATCCCCTGCTTCAGTCAAGTTATTGTCACAGCTTTGTGGCAAGAAATCCGCCTTACATCCACCCATCCAATCATTAGGGTCTATGAGAGAATAACCATGCGGACATTGACAGGCGGGCTTTTGATCACTCCCCAATGAACACAAGCTGTTGAAACCACAAACACCCCCACCAGTATCCTGACTTACACTCAAACATATATTGGGAGGCAAGAACTCGAGTATCGACCAAGCCATAGGCCTTCCATCACTAAAGTCAGATGATTTTGGGTACACATAATGCCTAAGTACTCCGTCAAAATCAAGAGTCATGCGCTGATACAAATGATTCGATGACAAAACACCTGAAAACACTGAACTGAGCAAAGTACCATTTGGCGCAAAAACCGAAACAGATCCCGATTGATTGAATGCAACCTGGAAATCATTTCCAAATGTTCTGGTTGCCCAATAAGGACTATTTGTAGCATCCTGAGGGTAATTTCTTGTGTAAAGAACAAAATTCCCATCTTTTTGCAAAGTCAGCTCAAATCTTCCATTAGAATAATTACTTTCTGACAAGCTGGAAACAAGGACGTCATCTACCGACATCTTCTGGGATGGCAATAAAGTATCAGTTAGGGTATCAGAACTCTGCCACAATGTCACTGAAGCGTTGTTGCTGGATAACACGAAACTGCCGGTATCCAGCATGGCGCCGTAGGCAACTCCAGCACCCCCTGTATTGGCATCCCATATGCTCTGCCCTTTTGGATCACTTAAAATGAATCTTCCATCTTGAAAAAGATCCAGTCTTGATCCTTGAGGAGCTAAATTATTCCTGTTGGCTGACCAAACAACGGTTTTTTCGGGTATTTTGTTGAACCAAATGGCTAGTAGGTAGCCTCCATTTGTGTCTGGTTGGATGAATCCAAAAGCAAATTCTCCTGAAGGCGAGTTCCAATAATTGTTACCATTTTTGGCAGTCAGGGATGATCCTAGTGTTACATTACGAGACAGCTGAGATGAAACAGTAAGTGGGAGTAGAAATATGAGAAATATTACATGATGCAACATAGCTAAAAACTTGTGATTCAATTTGAAATTTGGCAAGAAAGTTTTTGGTTATGAGTATGAATTTTTGATGCTTTAAAAGCTGAGTAGCTTGACTTCATTTTGATGTTGAAAGTCGTTGGAAGATACTGAAAGAATTGGTGCGTACAGTGGTAGATGAAAGGTCGGTATCAAACTTAATAGAATATACTCAAAAAAAGAAATTTTTTAAAATAAAAAAAACCTTAATAGTATTAGTAATACAAAATCGGAGAACTGTTTATTCGGTTAACCCAATGGGAAAAAAAATAGAGGGAGGAGACAGTTTAGCGGGGTTTGGGATTTCCTCACCCCAACTTTCCTCACCCCTTTGTGACCACGCGACATGTGGCAGCAAAGGAGGGTGGTGAGGCTAGATTATGACCACGCGATATGTGGCAGCAAGGGAGGGTGGTGAGGCTAGATGAGGATGACCTTCATCTAGCCTCACCACCTCTCTTGCTGCCACGTGTTGTGCGGTTTGTTCAATCAAGAAAGATAACTCAGAAACCAACGTTTTGGCCTTTATTATTTCTTCATGGTTTTTGTATATGAAAGCATTTAAAAAATTAATACAAAATAACGAATAAAAATATATTAAAAAAATAGTCAAACTCTTACAATCTAAATTCAGTGAATAAAGTTTCGGTAGGTTAAAACTTAGAAGGATGATGGAAAAACAAGGGGTTTGAACAACCGGTACAGATATGAGAGGCTAAATATAAGGCAAAATAAGAGATCTCCAATCACGAGTCATCACGTATAAAAAATCAGCTTTTTAAAGAAGTGGTGTTGCTCTCTTTTTTTGGAAAAAAAAAAGCTATTCTTTTACACGTGACAACGCATGATTAGAAGATTCATATTTTGTTTCATCTTTAACCTCCTTACGTCTAAACCGACCCGGCATGTTCTCGTTTCTTCTTTCTCCTTTTCATTCTTTTTTTTTTCTTTATGCACTTTCTCTCTTATCCTCCTCACAAAATGGAAGACAGAACCAAAACCAGATTGCACTTCGTTGTGTTGACTTTTAGACCAAGACTTTCGTGCGTCCATACAATATCTACCCAAAATTGATCGGGCACCCTCTTTGTTCCAACAAGTGTTTGCATATGAAAACAAATATATATATATATATATATATATATATATATATATGTATGTATGTATATAGAAAACTACTGCTGAAATGATTAAAAGTAATTAATACATCATAATAAATGTACATAGCATTCTGACGATTGCGTAGATTTTCTCCATTAGATATCGCATTTTATGACCCATTAAATTACGATCATACTATATATATATGTATGTATGTATGTATATATATATATATATATATATATATATATATATCAATTTTTTTGGAAAAGAAGAATCCTTACGACTTGTTTTGGTTAACTGGCTTAAAAGATAGGTAGAAAATGTGTTAGACCACGTTTTCTGCATTCTAATTATTCTAACGCGTGAAGGACGGCGGGACGGTCATCAAAGTTTAGAAGTTAAATTCGATAAAGAATTGTTAAATTAGATTCTTGATTGTGAAAATTAAAATGTATAAATAGAAGAATCCTAAAATTTTGAAGATTGTCTTTTATGATATTTTGGAAAAACTTTTCAGGTATTCGTAGAATTTCTTCCTTTTATTTCTTTTTTCTTTTTTCCTTTGGTATTAAATACATCAAATAACACAAGTTTAATCTTCTTGTTATAGAGCAAACAAAAAGAAGAAGTCGTTATATCCTAGAATGCGTTTTCCATGTAGTCTATTTTGTTCAATGATGGAAGCAAAATTATTTTAAGAGCACTAACATTTGTTACATTTTGTCTATTTTTTTTCTTTTCTTTGTTACCATATCCTTGTCATACTTTTGAAAATTCTATAGTAAGGGAAAAATCTAACAAAGGAGACAGATTCAATAGTTTGCTTTCATACTTTTGAAAATAGACATTTTTATTGAAAATAAAATAGCTAACACAAGTTATTTTTGTGATTTCATGATAATACATACATGAAGATTACTAGTCTTGGGTATTTTATATCTTTATGGTTGTGGATATGCTAAAAATGTTTTCTTGAAAAACCTAGAAATCATTTAAGATAAATTTCTAAGTTTGGATGTTAGCATTTAAATCAACTTTATATAATTGTTATGAGGTGGACTTATTCACCCAAGTTGTTATTTATAGAATATATTTCAAGAATGACACTTGGTCTACTTGGACATGATTTTAAAATCAATAGTTGAATTAATAATTGACATTTGTCATTTAATTAACAAGCAATAAATTTAATCATGAGCACGAATAAGGTGTAAAAAAAGAGGAATTAGTGGATATTATGATATCTAGAATATTTCTTGTCTGAAAATTTTATGAATATTATACAAATGTAATTCAAGAAAGTATATAAACTTGTATATAGCTTATTGCATGTTTACACCTATATAAGATAGTAGAGAGGTTTATTGATGTCTATTCTGTCAACAATTTTTTTTTTTAAAAAAAAAAAAGCTTTAGCCACTTATTTTAGTATTAGCATGGATTGCATGTAACTGTACAAATACGTTTGTAAATGGTCCAGTCAATTGAAAGCTTTCAATTGGTTAAATTAGGCTACAACTGTACTTATATATACAAGTAATGCAATATAGAAAATATGGAATAAAAAGAAAATAAGAATTAGAAGATAAAATGTATTTTATTTTCTTATTCAAATGTGTGTATAAAATATCTAACAAAATATCATATTTATAGAACTTTGGAGATGAAGATACATTGAATGAGTTAATACCCTTTGTTGTTCTTTTGGATACATTTGGATTGGTATAACTTTTGTTGTTCTCAAGAATACATTCGGCATCCACAATTTTATATTTATCATAACATTCACTTCATTGAAGCTATAAGAATATGCATAACTTTGTTTAGAAAGATTTCATATTCAATTGCAGAACTTAAGAGGAAATTCGTATGAGTTTTACAGAAAAAAAAAAACACATGCATTAGTGATCCATTAGCATGGTTTTGACTGAGATATGAGTCTTTGGCTATAAATATCATTTTCTTCTAATCCTGTTGCCATGAAGCTTCTGAGGTAATGACTTCTTCTTATTTTCCTTTTTTCTTTTTCCACCATAAAACCTTATACATTTGATGCTTTGACAAAGAAACTCAGTGAACCAAAGGCTATGGGACTTTTGGTTTTTGTATATTTCATAAAAGTCTTCTTGGGCACTTAATTTGAGCTTGCAAAATTCAAAAACCCTTTTTTGATTTTCTTCTTTTATTCTTTATTTTGAAAAAAAAATAATAAAGAAATAGAAAGTGAGATTTGGTCAAATAATGCTTGGTTGAATGAGTACGATTCATAACACCTCTTAGTAGTAGGGTATATGATAAGTAGGGCTGTTGAACGAACCGAACTGTCCGCAAACTGTTCGAGTTCGGTAATTATTTGTTAACAAGTCGAATTCGAACAGGTATTCAGGTACGTCTAGTTAAACGAGTCGAACTGTTTGCAAACTGTTCGATTCGTTTAAACAGTTATGACTTTATCAAGCCGATCTCGAACCAATTTTAAAGCTCGTTTAGCTAAACGAATCTGAAATCGAAAACAAATATTCGATTCGGCTCGGTTCATTAACACCCTAATAATAAGCCCTTTATTAGGCATAAAAAGTGAATCTACAGTCGGGATGATTACGCTTCAAAGAATGTGTGGAAGATATTGAAAGTCTAGTGGGATATTCTTGTCACTGTCTACTATTGCTATACCATTTCAAATTTGGAACCACAAGAAACAGTAGACGTGTAATAAACCAGAAATTTTCTCCCTCAAGCTAGAAATCAATCCCGACTCAATTAGAAATTTCTAAGGCAAGGACTGGAGGGATTATGACATGTGTTCATATTTCCTTTCTTCTTCCTTCATTTGCCAAGGAAAACACATCTTTTCACCCAACTTGGCTGGTCCAATTGCTTTAAGGAGACTTTGTTACTTTATTATCTCATATTTTGTCTTACTTTCTGTCTCTCTTGATATGAAACGGTCTGACATGAGTCATGTGCGGATATGTACAACATTATACCAAAACAAAGACGTGATCATGAGTTTCAGAAAATAACTTTCAAAAGAAAGTTTAGCAATTAAAATAACGAGACAACGGTAAATAGGTTTACTGAAGAAAAGAAAAGTAAATACAAAAACACGTCGATAACTAGTTTCTAACAAGAAGGCTTCTAAATATATCGAGTAACATTAGAAGACTAGTACAAAGAAAATTAATATAACAATAAATTAACTTTTCTTTAAGTATCTGGGAGAGACTTCCTTTGGTGTGTAGATTTGGTTCAGTATGCATAATGTTGGTCAAGTATTGTCTAAACGTTAAAAAAAAAAAAAAAAGTAAATTCATACCCAGGACTTATTATTACTTTACCCAATCTTTACAAGCAATCTTTTTGTCGTATTCAATCAACAAGAGACGTTTTCGGTGTCAAAAAAAAAAAGGAATAGAGTCATTGTTTACCTTAAATGTTTGAAGCACATTCTTTTGTTCAAATAATCAATCATTTCCTCATTTGGTATTAGGTTATTTGAAGAGTAAATTCTCTACCATAAAAAGGTTACTGAACAACAATAGCTACTCCTAGTACTGGCTTTTAGGCACATGGAGAATATGTATTCTTTCCGAATTAAATTTCGCACAAATTAGCCCATACTGTATGTGTTTAGAAATATAAATCCCTTTTAAGTTAAGTTCCACTTTGGGACAGAGAGGGTAGAAACAACATATATAATCTAATCAATACAGCGTGGTCGTTTGGGCCTTTTGTCATTTCCGTATGCCGAAGCAGATTTAAGTCTGTAAACTTTATAGATACCAAATCATGAACCTTTTATATAGAAGACGGTTGAGTAATTTTGATTTGTATCCTTTGATAGACTTATGAAACTAGACAGTAAGGACCTCATAGTCATGATACAACCCTATTCCATCTAAAACTTTATCATATATTGTGTAATTTTGCATTTATCAGATATCGTGTAGTTTTTTTTTTTTTTTTTTTTTTAGCTAATATGTTTTGATCGGACGAAACATTGTTGAGGTATCCCAAGTGAGGCCACCGGAAGTTCCAATCAATATATTTTTAGTTTTCCATTACTCATGCATTCTGAAGACGTCGACAAGAATATCAGTACCCTCTTAAATCAGGGAGAGGATCTCCTAACCCCTTTCAAAGGGGTATTAAATGACCCCCGCCACGTGGCACACAGGGGGTGGTGAGGCTGGATGGGGTCACCCGCATCCAGCCTCACCACCCCCTGTGTGCCACGTGGCGGGCGGTCTCAAAGGGGGTGAGGAGTTGAGGGTTAGAGGATATCAATCCCTTAAATCAACCCAGGAGTTGGAATTGTTGAAACACTGGAGTTCCCAAAATGAGTAATTTACAGTAGAGCAAATCAAATATAGCATCTCATCTGTCCATGCTTCCACAGTTCGTATCACATATACACCTATATAGCCATTTTCCTCCTGGTCGAGGCAAAAATGAGAACTGGAACAAACCGAATACTGTGCTGCAGTTCAAGACACTGATGAATTTGGGTCCTCACCAGCATTCCACCAAAAGCTAACTGAAAAACTAGTAGTCAGGGATCTCACATAATGCCACCATTTTGGAGGGACATACAGCATTTCGCCTTCCTCCAATATGCAGTCCAAAAACTCCAGGTCGAGCACCCCTGGAAACTCTTTCTCGTCCACATGATCCAGATCAACCTTCAAGAAAAATCTAGCAGTCATTATACCCATAACGCAACAAACACTGGTCTTAGTTTTCTCTTATCTGAATTTTGAGTGCCTCGCAAAAACAAAGATATTATTAAACATATAAAGAAGCCATCATCGTAAACAGTGTCAAAATAACTTGGTAGTACTTTTAGGTGTACATGAGCACTTAGAAGTTAGAACTTACCCATTGCTCATTAAACGAGGACAGACTATCATGTCATGCATTGGACTATTGTCTCTGACGCTAGCAGTCAATCGAAAACTAAAATCTCAGGTCAGACACAAAAGAGAGGTTCTACATTGACATTAGCAGCGTCCTGTCTTCAAACTTTGAAGCATTTCTTCAAACTTTGAAGCATTTCTTCAAACTTTGAAGCATTTCTATGCCTCTCGTCATGTAACGTATAGTCAGAGGATGGAAAAGTTTACGAACGGAAGTATAGAAGGGGCAAAACAAATAACGACATAATGGGGGGACTCGGTAAAAGAGAAGTCAAAAAGATTATAGCTAGTATCATACCAAGTACGATGTATTTCATTCTTCCTCGGTTCCCAAGTATTTACCGCAATCTATTGAGTGAAGTAGAAAAGTAGACAAAAGATGAACCCTGACCGAATGTTATCCTTTATCCACCGGTATTTCATATGACTATGTCATCATTTTCACCAACAAGGTATTTAATGCAAAACAAGATGTCAACATATATATATATATATATATATATATATATATATATATATATTCCCTATCTGCATTCCAATAGGATAAATCCTAGAATATATGTGGACCATCGTTCTATGCGCATCATAGATGAAACATCAAGACTGCTTAATCAACAGGTTTTTTTTTTTTTTTTTTTTTTTTTTTTGCAATTTATAAATTGCAAACACCATAAAACAAGAAGCAAATAAACAGGGAGACTAGAGTTGAGGAATAAGGCCAGCATCAAATGCTACACCATCAAACCTATTGCATCTGCATTACCAGTGCACTAATTAGCCAGAGAACAAAAAAGAATAAAAAGGAAGAATCTTTATAACCAAGGCTTCAATTAGCAACTACAAGGAAACCACAGGTTGAGACCAAATACACGTTTGGCCAACTGTAACACAAATTGACCAGGGAAAGGTGACAATAGGCAACTTCTTCTGGATTAGTTCTTGCATATTCCTATTCTTCACATGCATAGAGAAAAGAAGACGTACACACTTGCAATTTGATGCAACACCTTTTGTGCCAAACAAGGACTTGTCAAGATTAGATTCATATTTAAAAGAATAAACAAATAAAGAACATCTTAAATTTTAAGCGAAGGATAAAAGATTGGCAATGTTTAGAGGTGTGAATACAAAGAAGAAAGAACAAAGCCACATAATCTAAATGAACGTGTAAACCCAATAATACTGTATAATAAATCAGATATTGCATTTTTTTCAGGCATACGAAAAAGCATTTGTCCAAATGCATTTTACATTTTATGCAAACGGGCAGCCAGCACACCCAGAATCATCTGAATCATCAAGCGATCAACGTCTGCATTCAGTCAACGACAACATTAAGTTCCAACTAGCAGTGATATCTTCACCCCCAAAACCTTTAAATATACTAAGATGACACCCAAGTTCAGGGGTGTTGATAAAACAAGCTTCAATTTGTAAACATTTTAATTTACCAAGTATTACGCAAAGCACTGTGCTCAAACAATGCATTAGTATATGCCAGCAATCAGGTCCAGCAACTGAAGACTTGTTTTATTGGTATGCCTAGTACGGTACTTGTAGAATTTCTACAATAGTATTCCAGCAACAAATGCAAAACTTTCATAAGAGTTAAAGGACACAAATGAAAGGACAACAAAAGCAAGAAAGAAATTTAGTTCTATTTGCATCACAAAAACATAACAATGATAGACACTCAAAAATCAAGAAGATCAAGCTACCTGGCTAGAATTGCTAAGCATAGATTCGGCATGAGGGTATAGTCCGTGCGACAAAGAAGCAGAGTAAAGCCTAATATACTTTTTTCCAACAACCTGAACAGACAACACAAAATTTCACTTAAGACAAGCAAAAACAGAAAGACAATCCACAGATAAACACGGACAACAGAACCAATGAACAAAACAATAATACGCTCGACAACAAAAAAGGGTGTCACTGCACATCATTATGGCAACCAAAAGGCATAAATTGCTAAGAGGACCCATGATAGCACTGCACACGTGCCACACAGACGTCTACACGTGGTCTACATAGATAAATACATATTACACATGCACACATAGACGTGTACACAAAAGTGCGCATTCCTGTTGGTGAATTATGTTTACAGAAAGGATTTCTGTATGAACAAGCGTTACTTCGTAACATTCAATTTAAACATAGTGGAGGAGAAGAGTAATAATCTGTGTCTAGACCACAAAGTCTTTACCTTAACCTTCTTTTTACCAATTGCCACTGCCTCACAGAGAACCAAAGACCAGCTAATCAATCAAAAATGCTACTGTTCTTCCATTAAGCAAATTTTTAATTATAAAATCCCTTAGAAAGGGTTGAATGGCTTACACAACCTCTGTAAAGTAGATCCTGGCAAACAGTACACTGCACAAGAATCCAGATTCGTGCAATAAGCATGTTGAAGCACGTCATTGTAAGGGGTAAAACTACTTTTTTTTCACAAGGAAAAGACAACTACAGAAGTTTGTTTCAGGTTAAATGTAGACCTTTACCAGTTTGAACACTCTTTAACCAAAATTACTGAACAAGTACAATGCAATACAAAATTTCAAGATATTAGCAAACACCGTAGGTCATCTGTATTTTCCTTTGTCTTAAACAATTTTAAGCAGAAACTTAAATTAACATAAATAAAGCAGTACCTCAAAAGATAGAATATGAAACAAAGCAAAGACGTAAGCAGAATGACACAGTGAAGAAACAGAGAGGATTCAGTTATTTTCGCATGGACAATGATGCATTACAAAAATAAGAAATGATAAGGATTTGAGATTTTAGCTTGTAATACTAATCTCCTTCAACAATTAGTTTGCACATCATACCTGAGCCAATATATTATGGTGAGGATCATGATGCAGTGGTGTCACAGTCCCAGGAGGACCAAACCAAGCATTAAGGGATCTCATCTCTCCACCACCCACAAAACAATAATCAGGAATAATAATGTCGTGCCGTAACTCTTGTATCTACGATTTAACTCATATGTCATGAAATGAACAGATGTATATATTTAACACATGTAGAAAGTAAAAAATAAAAATAAAAATAAAACCACATGCTTGCCTGATCAAACAATGGATGCTGAGCTAAATATGTAGTCTCACCCGATCTACTGTCATTTGACTGAATCTTCTCAAGGAAGTCAGAAAATGTAATCAGCTCTTGCTTCCATTCTGGGCACAAATAGTTCTTCCCAACCTGTCAGAATTTGCACATTGTTCAGATCTTGCACCACCAGAGTGGTGAAAAACAGAAAGCCTAGAGCAATCATTGTTCACGAGGAGTAGTTCATGATTCGTGTGCATCTTTTTGGGTTTTTGACATAGAAAAGCCTATCGGGCATCGGTATTGCTCATGACTTGTATTGTAGTCGGTCCTAGAAAGGATTTAGTTCATAAGTCAGCCACTCAAAGGAAACCACCAATCCACTAATAAATTCACGAGGTAAAACAGGCATGCATGGTCGTTCTTTCCACATCATACATCGCTTTGCACCAGACTGTTCAAGTGCAAAATATCTTTTGCCACAATTTACTTCAGGTTTTCTCAAGTCTCTCCCACCTCTTCTATACTAGAATAACTTATTCCAATCTAACATAAAATGCTCTAAGAGGCGCCCCTTATCCACATGACCAATAACCTAAAGCATCTTCTTCTCATCTTTCATTAACAGCATCAACTCTAGAAATACAGTCAAAAATCAGAGAAACAAATAACCATAAGACTCTTCCTTTTAATTTTCTTAAAATCATTCGACTGAGCTAGTTGACTTCCATTTCCAACTGACCTTTTTAAACACTTGTTCTTTAGGGGTTTCAGTTGTACCGAAATTTAGCCACTGAAAAATCTAAAAACCATGCATTGAACATTCAAAAAAAAAGTGACAATCCATTCTTTAAAAAAAGGTCTTAAGCAAAACAAATACTTACAGAAAATATTAGCTAAAAAAACAATGGTTATTCACCTCAACTGGAACAGTGCGAAATCCTGCGACCCGCTTTAGGTAATTCATGTCATTCCACTTGCTTCTGGCAGGCCAGTGAGTCATAGCATCACAAATTACAACCGGAAGACCAGGCAGAATATAGTCTCTCAAGAATGCCTCCAAGGACAGTGAGGACCTTTTATCTATTATCTTACATGAGAGTGACTTGACAGGTAACTGCAATCGTACCTACATGTTGAATGGCAAAAGGAAAACGAGAAGGACAAGAAATTTCACGTTGTTTTCCAACAAGACAAGGTATCTCAAAACAACAAAAAAATTCTCAAACATTTCCTTTTTCGACATCATATCTCGAAATAAAAATACTAAAGCACTTGAACTTTCCGACATGGAGGATGCTCTGAATAAACAGTTGACATATAAAGCTCCTAAAAATTAGAGGACAACTTCGATTAGCTAAGACAAATTCTAAACGTCTCTAATGCCGTAATAAATAGCAAGACAACGAACGGGGTAATACATAATCATCAAACAAAAAGAAATTGTCAAGAATATAAACTGCTGTTCTTTATACAAACTTAAGATCTTAGAACACCAAGACTAAGACGTCCTCGGTTCGAATATTGCTGCCGCACTTTCCGCAAATTAATATTACTGCTCTTTACAAGCTCAAGCTTTGCAAGTCCACAGCTGAAGCAACGCGTTAAGCGCATAAGCTGTGAATCTATATGCGAGCTTTTTTTTTTTTTGTAAGTATCTTTATGCGAGCTTAAGAGTGACCAGTCCACCAAACAGAAACATATTTTTTTTACAGGATTAAGTTTTTAAATGAGATTGTAATTGCGCAGAAACATTTTTTTTCCCAATTCAACAGAAACATTAAAGAAAAATAAAGAAACCGGGGAAAAAGGCGGAACCGCACCTCCTCTATGTCAACTTCATCAGGAACAACTTTGCTAGGTCCAGAAGATGCCAAAGTAAATAAAGACGCTTTCTCGGCAGCTTTACTGATTGCGGAATTCAAATCATCCCGCAACTTCAAACCACCCATAATGAGCCCCAAGTCGAGATCTCGAAGAGCAAGAGCAAACTCACCGGCCTTATAATGCAGCTTCGCCACGTGTAAACACGCCATTGCATAAGCATCTCTCCATACAGGAACAACCGAATGCCAAGGTCCGGAGTGCAACTGTTCCCACGCCATCTCCTTCGCCGCCTCCGCCGCCCTCATGTCTCCTCCGGCAGCTAGCGACTCCATCCTAACGTAAGCATAGCCGCCTTCCTCTGATATCAGCTGGAGTAACCTCAGCCTCTCCTGGTCTAGAATTGGAGTGTCGAGAACATCGTCTTCCCCGGCGGCGCAGGCGGCGGACATCGGCGGGGAAGGAAGAGTGTCCAGAAAGTTCGACGGGTCAGATATTTTTTCGTTGAGTTGCACTTTTTGAGCCGAGTGTGAAAGATTTTGAAGGAGGAAAATATCTTTGGAAGATCTAATAAGCGGTGGGGTCTATATTAATAAAGAAAAGAGAATGAAAGTCCAACAAATATCTGACACGTCACCATACCGAAACTTTATAAAATGTCATTACGATAACGAAGGGGTTAGATGGGAAGGCGTGTGACAGATATAACGTATCACACATGAGAGAATAATAAGGATAAACAACATCATAACATTGTTTTAAAGAATTCCGAATATGACGGGTATAAGAGGATGGAATGTATGCAAATATATTTATGTTAGAAACATACTGAGGTTTTTTCTCAATGATCCATAATAAAAATTACGTCAAGATATTTTGATCAACTACTACCTCACAATATAAGAAGTGTATCCAATTTAGTTAACAGATCTAATTTTGACAACATAGTTTTCATTTGTGAGAAGTGATTATAAAGCTACCAATGATATTAGGAATTTTTCTTCTAATCAAACTATTTTTATTTCTCTTTTAATCGATTAATTGATTTTAATTAAAATAGTAGTATGAATTTTTGTTAAAATGTATTATAAAATTTTTAAGTATTAATGCATTCTTATCTTTAGAAAGTGAATAATAGTTTTTAAACAAATTCATATCGATGCTAAAATCATGTTTTTAAATTATTTTTTAATACAAATAGGCTATTTAATTATCACAAATTTTAAAAGGGTCAAGGGGTAAGTATGATTAGTTGATCCATGACCAATGAAATGTGTAAAATATTTATGGGTCCCTTGTTTTGGTTAATCACCCCTTGCTTGCATGTAGATAAAGCTTATTTGTCATTATTTTATTGGAACACTAGTTGCTCCATGAATACAATAATATTACTGTTTAATTATTATATGACATTACTTAAAATTTCTGAACTTTAATGCTTTGAAAACTACTAAATTCCTGATATTTACTTACCAAAACAAAAAAAAGGATTCCCTTATATTTAAAAATAAATAAAAAAGAGAAGAAGAGAAAGGAGGGAAACTGGGAATGTACTTAAGCAGAAATAAACATTCCTCAATCAGTTGGAGCATTCAACACTGAAAAAATGCAGAAACCCGATAAATTAGCCTTTCCGAACACTACCTCTTGTTGACATGGGAAGATTAGCTCAAACTCATAGTGGAGAGTAATATGATGACTCTGTTGGAAAAATACTTAAAAGTATTTTAAATCTTGTGATCCAACCTTGTATAATATTATGTAACCTATTGATAGGAGATTGGATGAAGTTTGGAGTGTTTTATGAACAATGGAAGGAAATGGGGGTGTTCCAAACACTTTAAGCGCCTAATGTAGGCGTTCGAAGTGTTCTGGAACACTTCCAGAACACTTGAAGCGCCTCATGTAGGCGTTCGAAGTGTTCGGGGACACTTCCAGAACACTTCGAACGCCTTGTAGGCGTTCAATGTCACATGAAGCGCCTAATGTGATTTTGTACAGTCGTTCAATGTCACATGAAGCGCCTAATGTCATTTTGCACAGTCGTTCGATGTCACATGAAGCTCCTATGTCATTTTGTACAGTCGTTCGATGTCATTTTGTACAGTCGTTCGAAGTGACATGAGACGCCTAATGTGCCCCGACTGTTCATAAAAGATGCATCTTCTCCTCCAAATGACATCTCCTTTCATATTGAACGTTCATGGCCGATCCTAGGGGGGAAAAACTGCAGAAAATGGTCTTTTAAACCTGTGCTTTGAAAACCAAAAGCCTATATATATTGGGCTTTGCTATCTTCAACATATACATGAAAAACTCTTGAAAAATATTGAATTTTCTGCAGTACTTTCTTCTCTCATTCTCTCTACTATCAATCTCTTCTACCATCAAGTTCAAACTCTCTAGTAGAGCAAACTAAAGAGAGTAAGTCGTTATATCTTGGGAAGCATTAGCCATTGCAGTCTACCTTGCTCACCGGTAGAGGCTAAATTGCTTTAAGAACAGAGTTATCTCGAAACTCGTCTCGGCTTTCATTGTCTTTTTTGTTTGGTTTTACTGTGCCATATACATATTTTCTAACAGACTCTTGTTGACTAACGTATTTTTCAACCTGTTGATCTTCAACTCTTTTAAGTCATTTCCGAACACTAACTTTTGCATTACGTGTTTCCACTATGATTATTGAGAAATAAAGTCAGAAAAAATGAAGAAATAAAACTTCAACAGTTACAAAAACTCCTTCAGCCGAGTGCAATTTTCAGTGGAGGGGTGGCTCATTTTTCATAATGGACTTATGATAATTCAACATGCTTAATAGAGGAAACATTTGAAGCTTTTAAGAAATAGGCATGAAGCTAAATACTTAAAACTTTTGCGACATTGAGGCGGTAAACTTGTAAAATAGACTTGGAGTATTGTTGAATGAACCTATAAGTTGAATTAATTCTTAAAAAAATGCAGCAGTTTGAGGTCTCCGTAATTTTTCTCTATGAGAATCCTCCAACGATCAAAATAGTTAAGGAATTTTTAAGCGAACAAAACTCGACTCGTTTAAGTAACATTAACGAACAAACTCGCGAATAAGTTCTTTTTTTTTGTCCTACTTTTTGGTATTTTTAATTCCTGGACAGAAAAAATTATATGTGAAGGGTTTGTACATTGACGTGGAAATCACTTGAAACGATGAATCTATTTGAGCCAATCCATCGACAAAGGCGTTAACCCACAGTTTTCTTTTGGGCCACTTGATCTCACCAAACCAACAAACACACTAGCTTACATTTTGTCTTTTTTACACACATTACAATAATGCACCATATATGCACACCATCGTACATAATTTTCTACATGTATTTGCACCGACAATTCCATTGTATGAAATCGAACCTTAAGTTTTCTATCTAAACATGTTAAAGAAAATCCATATCTGATCTTGGCATTACACATTGTGCAACCATAGTTTACCTGTCTCATCCGGTCCTCAAGCTTTTTAGCTAGCTTTTGAGCAAGTACAGTTTGCACGTTTTTCAGCAAGTGCCTGTGGAGTTAGAAAAGAGGAAATAAGAGTTTAATAACAAAGAAAAGATGGGTATCAAGCTTTTGTCTTGCAAAAGGAATTCATTGAGGGACTGTTTAAAATGGGTTTGGATCATTCGTCCAAGTAAGTGTATAAATTGGTATACTATTTATTAAATTTAGAAAGATAATGGTAAGACCACCCTTTATAAATAAGAAGGGTATACCCTAATATACTATTACAACAACAACATTACTTTATTGGCTTAGAGGCTTCCGCCTATAGCGGGGTACGAGGGATCAGATGTACACAAGTGTATCCATGTGTTAGAAACACACAGGGTTGATTCCTGATAACCCATTGATAACCCATGATGAAAATTGCGTCAAACTGTGTCGGTCAACCGTTACTTCACAATATAAGAAGCGCAAACAATTTAGTAAGTCATTTTGCTTTATTCCATCATATTCCAAAGTCAAATAAAAATGTGTCATTGACTCCATTGTAAATGGAAAGAAAGCAACTTCTTAAACACCATTACCATAATACCTAGGGTAGCTTATGAGAATGAATTACCTTGACTTGGAATTGGAGACCTTTAATGTAGTCCACTGCCAAATCAAGCATATCTGATGTGTTTGTTTGCTGCAAAAAAACAAGTTCCATCAATGAGGAAACTAAAACCTTTCATATAACCCAATGGACTGAACTTCCAAGTCAGTAGTCTACCTTGTCCATGTTAGGTACAATTTCTTGAAGCCTTCTCATTCGATCGCTTATTCTTGTTCTCCTGACCTGAAGTTAAAATAAACTTGTCTTGAAGAAGAATTTGAAGAAATCTGACTCCGTTTCTAATAGACTCAATGACACATTCTTTATTGACTTTAGAATATGATGAAATAAAGCAAAATGACTCGCTAAATTGGCTGCGTTTATTCTAACGTGAAGTAGCAGTTGATCGACACAGCTTGACGTACTTTTTATTATTGGTCATCGGAAAACTACCTCTGTGTGTTTCTAACACGTGCGTATGGTTGCATACATCCGACCCTCCAATACCCCGTCATAGGCGAAAGCCTCTAAGGCAATGGGGTTATGGGTCATTGGAAAACAACCTCTGTGTGTTTCTAATACACGCGTATGGTTGCGTACATCCGACCCCAATACCTCGTCATAGGCGGCAGCCCAATGGGGTAATGTTGTTGTTGTCGATATAAAAAAAATGTGGAATCTTGACATTTATGAGAGATTACCCTTTCAGCAATGCTACGTGGATGGGTAGCACAACCCCTCTTAGCCCGAAGCTTGCAGAGTACCGAGTCTTGCATTAGTGTCTCAACAGCAGACATCTCTGCTGAGGTCTTTGGCAAACTCAAATGGCGCGACAATGGTGTTGGAGGGCCTTTCTGAACTTCATTGTCCTGGCACGCGGAACGACTCACGATTTAAATCATAATAATTAGACAGTAACATGATATGTACATCAACGCGAAATACGAAACCTGATTGTCTGATCCAACAGCATTGTAAAATGATTGGCTGTCAATATGTCCTAGCCCTTTCAAGAATCTATCAGACAAGATTGAGGATTCATCCCAAGATGCATCGGACATTTCGGTTATGTAAGCACCAACATTTCTATGAGTTTGCCCATCCACAAAACTTATGTTGTTGGGATTACGTTCTCCCATGGCCTTGGTATGTATTTCGGATAAAGAAGGCATTAAACCTGAAGATTGTTGGCCTGATGAAAATCCATGATACCTGCTTGTAGAAGAAAATGATGCCTCTGCATTATCATTATTAGCAACTCCAGAATTTCCCATGCCTCTCATTGCACCATATTCTGTAATTGGCTAAACACAATTCAGTAGCGCTTCAAAACTCCAACCACAAAATTACAGCAGAACACTATTGACTAAATGCTTAAAACGAAGCAACATGACTGCAAGAACCAAAATAAAGACAAATATAAACAAGAATCTAAGGTCACATAAACAATCACACAGTAAAACTACTTTAGCTCAAGGTACAAAACCATGCAGTTTGAGCCAGAAAAGAGTACCCTTTCCAATAGTAACATTAGCTGATAGTCCAGCAGGCAGACTGTTGTATCGAATTAGATTCGAATTTTCGGCACCTCTATCCAATGGATTCGAATTCATTGAACTCAAAAATCCAGATGAATCATCCACTAAAGAAGCAGCATTTGCAACCACAGGATTAAAACTGTGCTGATCTTGAGGCTGAACATCAACAAGGCTAGAACTACTCTGCTTCAGTAGATGCTGTGATTGCACTTGCACAACCATTTGTTTTCCTTTCATTGATCTCAAGTTGTTGTTTGAGATTGAACCATGTTCTAAACCACTTATGTTATCGCTAGGCATAAGACTATGGAGAAAATTATCAAGATCATCTTCTAGATAATGACCAGCTCTAATACTATTGCTTTTAAGACTAGTATTATCATCAAGAAAGCTAGCAAAATAGGAGCTTGGAGCCGATCGATATCGCGCCAAACCAGCATTTATCTGCTGCTTTGGCTGTTGCTGCTGCTGTTGATTTTGATGAATATGCTGAAAATCCATGGAACTTTAAGCTAATTTATAAGTAGGATGCTTGTAACAGAGAAACAAAATTATATAGGATGCACACAAGATTTTCAAAATTGGGAAGTGGGATTTTGGTTATTGGGAATAATCAAATGCAAAAATTAGAAAATCCCATCTTGATTCAAATGCAAGAATGAAGAAAAACAACAACTTTATCAAGATCCTTCCTTTTTTTCTTCTATATTTTTTTAGGAAGGTTCATACTTGTGACTATTGAGCACCAAAAAAAAGGGGAAGAGAAGAAGTGAATCACTTTTTCAAGCAAAAGGGGATAATGAAAGCCACGTAGGAATTGAACAAAAAAAAATAGTATGATAATTCAAGAAAGTGGAGAAATGCTCACAAGAAGCATAAGGAGAAGTAAAGGAAAAAAGTGTGTAAACTTTGTCTAGAGAAAAAATAGGCTTATGAAATTTCTTGCTTTTTGAAAGGGAACTGCTTTATTTAATGTAAGTGGGGAAATGGGCTAAGTGGAAGTGGAGGCATAGGTGGAGGAAGAAGTAAAGGAAAGATGGGGAAGAAAACAACTAGAGGAAATTGGATATCCAATGAAAACTTGAGGTTTCCCTAAAAAAATAATATATAAAAATAGTAATAAGTAGAAAGGGAAAGAAACAATAATACTTGAGGAGCCCAGGGAAATTGGCATTCAGGGCATAAACAGGGAAAGAGTGCCAGACTAGTGTTTGGCCATATGAGGAAAAGACAAACAAACAAAAATAAAATAAATTTATTTTTGAGCATGTCTCTTGTTTCATCATGTAGACAATCCTTTTGTCGGTCATTAGGTAAGCATTCCCAAAGTAAATTCACAAATTTTAAAATAGGTTTCATAGGTAACTATGTGACATTTTAATAGTAACTTGAAATGAAATATACAAGTTTTATTTGAATTTTTCGTGCTTCTTTTTCTCATCTAAAGGATTTGATTTAGAGATTAAACTTGTTTTACACGAATGTGATTACTAACCAAGTCCTGTATTATAATTCTGCTTTACCTCAGTACAGTTATACAAACAAGATCTTTGAAGGACAGTTAATTTGTAAAATTAAAGACCAAATTAGTCATATACCAATAATTAAAAGACAATCACAATGTTTACCGTAACTTAATACTATCTATGAATTAAAACACAAAGGAATTTATTCACATTTTAGTCCTATATAAGATATGCAGCTGGAGTTAATATTGAAGACATAAAGCAAAAAAGTCATTTTGAGAGCAACAGTCATACTAAGAGAAAACAAATTCCGTATGTTTTTAACACATGGTTATAGACAGGAGTCTTTAAGCCAATAAAGTAATGTTGTTGTAGTCATAGTAAGAGAAAACATATTAATGGATGATGAAAGCCATAAGGGATACATTTATTTGTAATAGATCCCTGAGCTACCCCCATCATAACTATATTAAACTAATCCATTAAACTACCTTAAACTGAAGTAGTAAAATTGAAATAAACAGTGTAGGATTCATCCCTCAAACTAAGCAATGGAGATAGTAGACAGCTTCTATTCTTCCCCTTGGCAATAAAGCTAATGGGATGTATTGGCTCACTCCTTGTTCCAAATTAAAGCTCACAGCATGCTTGAAATTTTCATCTGATTTACTTGCACCACAAGCAAGCTTCACGGTTGCAGCGCCATGTTTCGCGCTTTTAAGCTCACAGTCTCATGGTCCAGTCCAGCACGCAGGTGGAACAAGGATGCTTCACCGTCATCATGGAAATTCTCCATGGTGATTGAATCTGATTTACTCGATTTTGAAAGAACGAAATTTGTGCCCTGGAATGCTTGGGAAAGAGTGATTATCATTGTAGTCCTTTGCAATCGGCGTGATCCAGCTTGTAGGCGATTTTCCGGCCTCTCTCGTGAATTCTCATGGACAGAAAGACAGGCCACCAAGAAGGTATACTTTCTTTAACATTGTCTACTTATATTTTGAGACATCAACGCCAAAGCAGAAACATAGACTTATAAAATGGAGACGGACGAGTATCATTTTTCCACCAACCAAAGTGAGGCTTTAATAATGACTTAGGGTGCCAGACATCATACAGGAGAAAATAGTACAAGTGACTGCATATGAGGATAAGGCACTTTAGCATTTAACTGAGGCTTTAATACTGACTTTGCTGTTCTACAGCAACCAGGAGACAGATATCATAACTAATCAGGCACATCAACTAAAAAGGAATATACAAAATCAGGATTAAATTATCGGGAAAAACCGAGCTGATCATATAACCATTTAACTTTTCCAAAATATCAACAAGCTCTGGAAAACGATATACAGAAGAAGGTAATATATTCAATGAGGATTCCAAAATCCCCAACACAGACCCAGAGCTCAGTTTATGCCTCAGCTGCAAGCATGTGTGATAGATATTCAGGTCCATGGTCCAACATTATATCAGATTCTGAAGGCGGCACAACCCTTTTACGCATCAGTGATTCTACAGCTGGATACTTCCTTTTCCGGCCACCCCTTGGTCTTGATCTGAATTGTTCGTCTGATTCTATAAAATCCCCCTGAAACTCAACATAATATTCATGATCAGTTCCACAATGAGTTGAGTGTAACAAGTATTTCTCCAGTCCAAATAGTTCTGAAAAGACCAAAAGACCAAGCCCCTTAGCTGCAAACTTACATCTGAATACACATGGACACTAGATTTCTCATGGTGATCTCTCACGTGTTTGAATGAAAAGGTCATGCCACATCCAGAGAAGCTACATCTGAAAGGCTTCACCTCCAAGTGGACAGCTTTGACATGCTGATTTAAGTTTGATTTCTGTAGGTTTATTAAATACATATTATTGCAGTTAGGGTAAAGGAAGAACAAAGAGAGAGACTGAGAGTCGCCATTCTTAGATGGATAGTTCTTTGGAGAAACAAAACATCATACACAGAGCAAGCCAACTCACAGTGGAAAATGTATGAAGACATCCATCAAAGCTGCATTTAATTCTCTCTGTCGACACAACTGCATCGTGCACTCGTAGATGACGCTTAAAGTTCTTTTTCAGCTGTCTGGTTCCACAAATGTCACAAATTATGTGCTGGTGACATTCTTGAACATGTTTCTTCAAGCATAGTTCATTTGTAAAATACTTCATACAACCAGGATATGAACATAGAGCCTCCACCGTCTCCAACTTAACTGAAATCAACAATAATTGCAGCAAAAATTAGTCTAACAGCTCATGGAACTTCACAACAACATAACCCAGGAAACACTTAATCCACATAAAAAAAAATATATCATAATAAACAACAAAATCAGAACATTACAATATTATACAAACCTCCCTCTGCTATAATTAACCACCTTACCATGAGATTCCTCATGCTTGCGGAGTTTAGATGCATATTTGAACACTTTTCCACATCCACTTTCGGGGCAGACATGTTGCTTTGGGCTCTCATCAGAGCTTGATGAACATTCCTCATGGAATTCTTGGACATGCCGCTTCATGTTACCTTGAAAAGAGAATCTCTTTTTGCATGTATCAACAGGACACTCAAATAGTTTTCCTTGATGCTGAAGCAAGTGCCTGGTCAGGTGATCCTTCCTTCGGTAACATGACGGGCAATCATCCACAGGACAAGCAAAGGGTCTCTGTCAAAACCAATATCACAAAATTTTTTGAGTCTCACACCATCACCAACTTCTCAAGAAAGTCCAAAAAGACCAAATAACACTTTGGGCAAACCTCAAACCGAAAAAAAAAAGCGTGAGGGAGGCTTGCCTGAAGGATCTTCTCAGGAGGTCCCCCTACCTGATACTAATCCACCCACGAAGCCTCGCGCATTTTGGAGTTCTGCATATTTTGGGATCCAATGCTTCACGCCTCATAGGATTTCATAGATCTAATGAAGAAACAGCGCTTTATTAACAAATCCACTACCGCAATACTCAAGTCCACAAACATCTTAAGCACCCAAAATAATCATCAAAACACATGCTTTAAATACAGAATTTATGGAACTATAAACATCTAACAAGTAGATTTAGCCAAGAAAAGAACTTGATACAATCTGGTACCATGAATTAGCCAAAAAGACACTTAAATGAAAGAAATAGAAATTGTGACAATTATACCTCAAGTGAGTGGCTTTGCATATGCTGCCGCAAGTAAGCAGGCTTCTTAAAGCTTATACCACATTCTTCACAACTATTTACCTCCGTTTCCTTTTGGCTATTTTCCTCCATTTCCTTCTCCTTCATCTCCTCCTATGGATCAAATAAAGAAAAACATTATTTCTCTCTACTAACCAAAAATTTTTGGGTCCCTTTTTACCAATGGTTTCCTGAGGATTAAAACTTATATAATAACACGATATAATATATAGATCAAAAGTCCAGGACAGAAATCAATTCTCCAGAAATACTTGAAGATCCAATAAAGAAAAGGAGCTGACCTGATGGTGGGAAAGGATGTGGGATGACAAGAGTGACTTCTTGGATCGGCAAATTCCACAGAATTCGCACTTGTACCTTCTTATATCTATGAATATCGGTTCCCTCCGCTTCGTTTCAACCATCTCTGCAGAATCGGAGAGGAATCTATGAGCTTTCCCCGTAGAAATTATTCCGCCGCCAAGTGAGTATGGAGTAATTTTCCAGTTCGACTCTAGCGGGGAGTGGAAGGGTTTTATATGGATGTTTGGGCTGATAGGTTTGGGCTTTGCTTCCCTTTCTACTGGGCTATCAATGGTTAGTGCGTTTAGTCAAATCCAACTTTAAGCTAGAAAAGAATTAAGGATTATTTTTTCAAAACATAAAGGATGAATAGATAATTTTTTTTTTTAACTTTTTATTGCTAAACATAAAAGGTGAAAGAAGACACTTATTAACGTTTCATTGTAAGGTTGACCTTATCCTCAAATTAGTTCTTAGCCTTAATTGTAAAGTTAATGCTTTTTTATTTCACCTTCCTATATGCTTTCATCCGTGAGGATGGTCTTGCAACAACTAGTAAGGTTGCTGCTTTGTGACTTTGAGGTAATGAGTTCGAGCTGCGGAAACAGCTTCTGTAGGATAAAGCTATGTATATCAGATCGCTTTTCGAGCCGTGAAAACAACCTCTTGCATAAAATGTAGAGTAAAGTTGCGTGCATTACATTGCAAAACGATCCGACCTCTCTCAAGGCCTTTTACAACCGCGAAAGCCCAGTATACCGAAACCGTCCTTTTATTTTCTTTCATTAGTCATTCCTCGTCTTCTTGTCCTTGTTTGCATTAAGTCAAAGCTACAAAAGGTATGGTACCAATAAAATGTAAAATTTATAAATCTAGACCTAAATCACTCAATTTAAGATGTCAAACCATCAATCACTAAAACTGACACATATACACAAAACTTGTCTCTAACATATTTGATATCATTTTATAGATATGGGATCTCCTCACCGTCTTCACTCTCATTTCATTGCCCATCGTCCGACACGTGGCGACAAGAGAGGTGGTGATGCTAGATGCAGATGACACTCATCTAGATTC
The DNA here is from genome assembly GCA_036186865.1 of Eustoma russellianum. Lineage (NCBI taxonomy): Eukaryota > Viridiplantae > Streptophyta > Magnoliopsida > Gentianales > Gentianaceae > Eustoma > Eustoma russellianum. Next base: position 28,350,461 of record AP025075.1, on the reverse strand, counting down.
ACCACCCTCCTTTGCTGCCACGTGTTGGGCGGTGGACACTGGAGTGAAGGTGGAGACAGTGAGAAGATCCAGGATAGGTATCCATCAAATATAAAATAAATGCTTATAGGAAACAAAATGGTAATGAAAAAGTCCTGTCGTTATATATTTAATGCTAAATATTGCTGCCAGCTACTGTGCAACGAATCACTTAAAAGGTCAAACAAACATATAAATAAGTTCCAAACAAAGATAATAACAAGACATCTGAATTAACAATTAACCTTTAATGTGAAACAGAAGACAATTGGTGGTCAAACCTTAAAAATCTACTTATTTTCTTCCAACGTTATATTAAAGCACAGGTCTATATATGTCCCTCGTAGCCGCTCAATATCACAAATATTTTTATTCAGGCGGCTCTCGCAACATTATAATATATAATCACAAAATGTTGTAATAAAATTAAAAAAGGAAACGTAAACCAAAAGGATAATACAACTACAGCCATTATGATGAACCTGAAATGACAACAATAACCTTGCTCCCGTATCAGATTTACAATAAAAAGGTTCCCGTCCTCTCACGTGCCTCCCCCCACCACCCACGCGCCTACAACAACCGACGGAATCGTCTCTCCCATGACATTTGAGCTGAGTTAACTCATGAAGAACTTGATGGGATGTAAATTTCCACGCATTTTTCATCAGACTTTAAGAATCTTAGATGCTTTGACCACAGGATTTTCTCTGGCGATTGCTTCACGGCCGGCCGCCTTGTAATCGAAACTGCAACCATGCCGATCGGAATATCTATGGTCGGAGCAGAACATATCGCCGCACCGGCATCGGAATCCCATTAATCCTATTTTCCTCTTGCAATCAGGTCCGGAGCATCTATTCCCATCCCTCGACCTTTTCAGAGGTCGACTTAGATTCATTTCCCTCGTCTTCTTCTTGTGAGAAGAATCAAGATTCGATCTTTCCGGCGTCCTGTCGTGGATTGAGCTAGAAATATATCCGTCGTCGCTAGGGAGATTGGGATCTGGCCTAGAGAAGGCTGAGAGCTGAGAAGGCGGGGACGAGACGGGGATGTGTGAAGAAGGGGAGGAGCGAAGGGAGAGGGTTTCCGGGACTTTGAGCTCGGTTTCTTCTTTGTCCCTCTTCTGTGCCATGGTGGTTATTATTGGTGGCGGCTGGGTGGTGATCGGGGAAGAGACAATAAATGAGGTCAAGTGTAATAAAGGAAAAGGTTAGAGATGAAAATTGGGAGATGGTGGATGGTTGGAATTTATGAGATTAGAAAGGAGACAAACAAATGTGCCCCAAAGAAAAGCCGTGTGTGGTGGATTGTTGTAGAATGGTATGCTGATCTACATGAACGATTTAGTAATGTAAGCTAATTTAAAAAATATTGACATCGTCTATGTTTAAAATATGAAAGAAGAGCTTACTACATCTTTAGATACAAAATCTATTTAATAATCAATTAGATTGGGGAATGCACGTCAGCAAAATCCTTCTACTTAAAACTGTGAATCACACTTTTCATTTATCCATCTCTAAGTAAAAAATAACTAGTAGCTTCCATTAGTAACTTTTTATGAAGAAAGAATACTTATTAGTGGTGATGAGATTTTCTCACCGCGCGGTGAGTCACCGTGCGACCCAGGACGCGGCACGTGGCAGCAGTTGGGTGTGGTGAGGTTGGATAAGGGTTACCGTCACCCAGCCTCACCGCCCTCCCTTTTTGCCACGTGTCGCGCGGTCACACACGCGGTGTGGGGGAACGGTGAGGGGATCTTATCCCTTATTAGTGAATCATGTCTTTTGGGTCTGAATCGTTTTAGACACGCTGGACTATAAAGCTTGACTTAACATTCAAAAGCTTAGGCTTCCAAAACTTAGTCAACAACAATATTACCACATTGCTTTAGAAGCTCTCGTTTATGACGAGGACTATGTGTTAGACACACACAGAATTTGTTTCTCAATGACCCATGATGAAAATTGAGTCAAGCTGTGTCAATCAAATGATACTTCATAATATAAAAAACGCAGTCAATTTAATGAATCATTTTGCTTTACTACATTATATTCTAAAGTTAAAGAAAAACATATCGTTAACTATTAGAAATGGAAGTAAAAAGATGGAGTACTTCCAAAACTTAAAGTCTCGGGTACAATTCCGTGCGAGTGCCACAATCTCTCTATTTCGACTATTGATTTATTTCTCTATCGTAGTAGTTGTATGCTCTTCAATAGAACGGTGGCATCACTTAAAAAGGCTTTTTGGTGCGAAGTCGGATCCATTAAACTAATCAAAAGGATATACAACGGGCTGGCCCAAACACACAATACCCAGCGGCCCTCCTGCAGAAGGCCTTAAAGACTAAAGGCTAAATATCTACACAAACATCCCAATCGAATTAACACCCATTATTACAATCAACCTACCCCCACCCTTTTCGAAACAGCAGTAAATGCACCTCCATCCTTTGGTCTTCCTCTGAGCACTGCACCTGCAACGGTGGCATTCTTTCCAACTAAGATTCTAGCCCGCTCTTCTTGCGTTTCACCATAGTCATCATCATCGTGATCACATACACCCATCGCATGTTGTTGCTCAGTGGCGTCTTTCCTGATCTGTTCCACAATGGAAACTGTGGGTTGGTGACGGTCCACAATGCCATACAGAATCTGGTTCCTTTCGAACCAGATTTTCTTGATGCTGGCCCGAAAGAGGATTGGCCAGGCATCCTTATCCCCTGTTCCTGCGAATTTCCTGGTAAGGTTGGCATCAACCCAGTCCTCCACCTTCGTAATACCAAAGAATTCTGTTTGCTTCTCTTTGGGAAGTAGTTTCCTCCAAATTCTATTAGCCCACTCACAATCCCTGATTGCATGCAGGTTTGAATCCTCTTTATGCTGGCAGAAGGTACATGCAGCACAATCCAAGATGTTCCTTTTAAAGAGTTCAGAGGCAGTCATCAGTCTCCCATGCCGAATCTGCCAGATAAGTAAATTCCCCACTTGGGGTCCTTTAATCTTCCAGATCCTTTTCCAGTTTGCGCATTGAGTAGTATCACCCTCACTCTGTTGTATCTTGTAGGCTTCAGCCACGTTAAATCGGTTTGCCGGGAACCCACAGGCCTTAAAGCTCGCAATCGAGTCTAAGTGTTGATCTGTACAGGTATTTTTCTGTCTGCATCTTCTCTTTAATATACTGAGGGCATATCTAATGCTTCTCCAGACATATGAGGCACTGTTCTGGGTTTTGGTATTGGCCAGAGGGTTGCCATACTTAGCCCAAAGAACAGAGGCCCAAAGGGCCTCCTTCCGTTGCATTGCTCTCTAGCCTAGCTTGATTAGGAGCGATATGTTCATAAGACTCAGGTTTTTCACCCCAAGGCCCCCCTCCGCTCTAGGCTTGCAAACCGTCTGCCATTTCATTGGGTGGATCTTCTTTTTCTCCTTTGAGCTTCACCACAGAAAGTCTATATTCAATCGTTCCAGCTCTTTGATTGTAGCCTCCGGTATCTTCACAGTTTGCATTGTATACAATGGCACTGTTGACATCACAGTTTGGATAAGTATAGTTCTTGCAATCTTAGAAAGTAAACTCCTCTTCCAATTTGCATGTTTCAGTTTAACTTTCTCCACAATACATTGGTACGTGTGTCTGTTAACCCTTCCTTGGATAATTGGAGTCCCAAGATATTGGCCAAAGTGGTGTGTACTTGGGATTTTAAAGGTATTGCTTAGTTCCTGTTGTACCCCTTTTGGGGTGTTAGCAGAGAAGAACACTTTGGATTTGCCCACATTAACCTTCTGGCCGGACCAGGTACAGAACTTGTGTAATGTGGCCTGCATAACCTCGGCCTGCTTCGTAGTAGCCTCACCATACAATATTAGGTCGTCTGCGAACATTAGGTGGGAGATACTTAGTCCCTTCCTGGAAACCCTCACAGCCCGCCACTCGCTCTGAGTCACCTTTTGATGTATAAGTTGTCCTAGCACTTACATGCATAACACAAAAAGGTATGGTGCGAGGGGGTCGCCTTGCCTCAGCCCCCTAGTGGGCTGGAACTCCTCAAGTTGCGCCCCGTTCCACAGCACTTTGATCCTGGCAGAACTCAAACAAAAGAGAATTAGGTTTATCAGATGTTCGCCTATTCCAACTTCTCTCAGCACTCTCTCAAGGAACCTCCATTCAAGTCTGTCATATGCTTTTTCTAGGTCGATCTTCACTGCCATGAGACCCTTCCTGCCCCTTTTCTGTTTCATACTGTGTATCATTTCTTGCGCAATAATCATATTGTCCACACCTTGCCGTCCAGGTATGAAGCTACACTGGTTTTCTTTTAATAAATCAGGGAGGGCAAGTGTCAATCTATTAGCCACCACCTTAGTAATAATCTTCACCACACTATTGCACAAAGAAATAGGCCTGAACTGAGTAATATTTTCGGGCACACTGGTCTTAGGGATAAGTGTTAAAAGAATTTCGTTCATCCTGCTATCAAACTTCCCATAAACAAAGCCATCTCTGACAAAGTCAAGCACCTCAGAGCCAACCAAATGCCAATACTTCTGATAGAAGATAGTTGGTATTCCATCAGGGCCCGGCGACTTGTAGGGACCCATCTAAAAAACCGCTGTAGCAATCTCTGCGTCAGTCACATTTGCATTCAAACTATCCACCACGTTTCTCCTCAATTCCGGAAACTGACACTCCCAATCAGACCAATCAACCGTGGGCTCCGATTTATAAAGGGTCCTATAGAAATTCACAGCAATATCTTGTAGCTCCCGTTGGTTTTCCGTCCATTCCCCTTGCGTATTCATGAGCCTTACCACCTTATTTCTCCTTCTTCTATTGATTGCAGTCATATGGAAGTATCGGGTATTCCGTTCCCCAGCAACCCTCCACTCCAGCCTAGACTTCTGAAACCAGAATGTTTCTTCCTGGTTTAGTACCTCATCATATTCCCTTAGGAGTTTTTCCTCTAGCCTTTGCAGGAAAGTTGAACCCCTTCTAGCCCTAGCCTCTTGGATCCCTCTAAGTCTAGCAAGGTATCTTGTCTTTTTTTGGAAGATGTTCCCAAAAACTTGGACATTCCAATACCTACTCCTCTCTCTGAATTCATGGATGCAGTTAAGAATAGGTTTACCTCTATCCCACTGGGTTCTGACAAATTCCTCAAAGTCTTGATGTTGCATACAGACCATTTGGAACCGGTAGGGTTTATTCTCCTGAAATGGCATCAAGCTGTAGAGGTGGAGGCACAATGGGTAATGGTCTGAGTGTGTTCTTGGGAGGTGATGCAGTTGGGCCTCCTGAAACTTGAATTGCCAGGCTCTGTTCACCCACATTCTGTCCAACCTTTCGTATATTTCAGCCTCCTCATCCTGTAGATTCGTCCAAGTGTATGGTGGGCCTGAGAACCCGATGTCAATGAGTTCCCCTTTATTAATCATAGTCCAGATGTCCCCCTCTAAATGAGTCTTGACTTTTCTGCCACCCTGTTTATCTTCTTGGGTCAAAACTTCATTGCAGTCCCCTATAATACACCACGGTAGGTCCATTCTAGGGCCAATTTTCTGGAGATACTGCCATAGTTTCTGTCTTTCATTCTTCTCGGGAGATGCATATATCATCGTTAAGACCCAGTCCACCCTATCACCTTTCATAATTGCCACATTCAGGTATTGATTACTAAAATTAATAACCCGTATCTCAACTTGGCTATCGTCTCAGAAACACCAGATTCCCCATTTAAACCCCTGTGCTTCCACCGCGATCAGGTTAGTAAAATAGAGGGACTTAAGGATTCTATTTGCCTTTGAGCTTTTGTTTCTAGTTTCAACTAAGCATATAATACATGGCCTATGTGCAGTGACCAAATCTTTAAAGTGGCGGAAAAATGTAGGAGAGCCCGCCCCTCTGCAGTTCCAGACGATGACTTTCATTGATACACGAGTAAGTTATTGTTGCAGGAGCACCTGCTCTTCTACCATGCAGTCTTCTTCTGCAAATCTAGGCTTCCTCCCAAAGCCATTCTCATGCTTCCCCGTAGCACTATCCTTTCCCATATCATCCTCCACCTCCATTTGTTTCGTACTTGATTGTCCTGAGTTCCTCTCATCCGGTGGGTGTTCTTTGGTATTCCTCTTATTTCCAGCTGTTATGATCGGATTTGGGCTTTAGTTAAAGGTTTCAGTGAGTAACGTGTCACCTTGCTGTGTCTTATATGTCTGTACGTTAGGTTGGTTGTTTAACATAAGGCTGTCAGGGGCCTGGTCTATGGGCTCCAACCTGTTTGTTAATATTCTACTTTGTATGTTTGGGTTCTTGTTTTGGTTTTGGTTAGGTGGTTGTATGTGCTTGGTATGTTCTTGTATTTGTGTTGGGGTATTCAGAGCTGCTACTATTTTGGCCTTGGGCCTAGGCCTAACATGTACGCCCTTTTTGGACTTTGGGGAACTCTGGCCCATTTTAGCCTTTGTTGCGAAACTTATATTTGCTTGAGGGCCTTCGGTCTGGGCTTCAGTAAAACTCTGGATTAAGTCATCCATTTCCAGCTGGCGGATCCCAGATCCGCTCTCCTCCTCCAGTACACTGAAACGGGACCCCCCCTAACTGGGTCCTGGTCTTGTTTCTAGCTAGCATGGTCCCACTCAGATTCAGGGGACCTCCTGTCCCATTACCCTTAGGTCCCAATTCCTCAGTTGTCCTATTCCAGGTCTGCCTGCTGCTTGTACCTTGTACCTCACTTGGCAGAGTCTGCCCTACCTCCTGTTGTCTTGCTGCATTTGACAATGATGGTCGTCTTCTTCGGTTATTCGCCGGTATCAGCCATGGTCCAAATGGCTTCTCTGGTGTTGGGATCCTCCCTTCCCTGCTATTGTCAGTCCCCTCCACCACAGTTGTCTCTTCCCCGTTATTCTTATCAGGACACTCCTCCTCCTTGTGGCCATAGCATCCACATCCAAAGCAAATCACATATAGACCTTCATACTCAATTTTCTGGAGCTGATTCCGTGGTCCCTTGAGTTTTACCTGCGGGATCAACTTCTTAGATAGATCCAGCTCCACGCAAACCCTTGTGTATTTCCCTCGATTTGCTTTAAGTGTGTGCTCATCAATCTTTACCGCCTTTCCCACCATGTTTCCAATTTCCATTAGCAGCTCCTTCTCAAAAAATTCAATGGGGAGATTCGGTAATCTCAACCAAACCAGTGTACTCAGGACCTTATTATGGCAGGGGTTGAAGTAAGGTTGCCACTTCATAACCGTTAGGTAATGGCCCAGGACAGTCCATGGACCATGATCCAAGACGTAACAGTAGTCTTGCATCTCATAGAACCTAACCATGAAATAGTTCTCCTCTAAATCTGTCAGTTCAAAGCCTTTCTTTAGCTTCCACAGGTCGTTCAGCCTGTCCGTCAGCACCTTGAAATTAATGTTCTTCCCTAAGAGCTTGATGATTAACGCTCTCCTCCATGGCTGCCAAAGGGATAGGCACCGGCTGCTGGAAATTTCCACGGCAGGCCACTCCTCCTCCGTACTTTCTTCACCGAGTTTCTCCAGATACATTTGGTCTAACATCTCAGTCTCCCAATACTCATCTTCCTCCTGACCGCAATAAATGGGCCTTTTGATTTCCACTTCCCTTAGAGCTTCGGCAAAGCTCCTAGTGCCCCACAAGTTTTGGGGGGGGGGAGGTGTACCTTGTCCCCCATCAAATCTCTTGACAAAGTGTCCGGTTGTGTCCTTTTTTTTTTCGTGCTCCGCCAGAGAAGATATTGTTCTTCCGGTGAGGGTTCCGGTGGTTGTGACATCAGTTATCCTGGTGCAGTCGGCCTAGAGAGAGGCCAGAGAGAAACATAAAATTGATTTCCCACCATGTTCTCACAATTGTTTAAAGTACGAGCAAATTCCTGTATGAAATACTCTTTCCAAATTCCGCTTGAAACAAAAAGGGTCTCGTTTGAGAATTGTGGTGTGTTTCTATTTCAAATGGAGTTAAAAAGACACTCTTATTTAATTTTAGAATATAATAGAATAAAGCAAAATGACTCACTAAATTGGCTACAATTCTTATATTGAGAAGTATCAGTTGATCGACACAGCTTGACGCAATTTTTATTATGGGTCATTGGAAAACATCATTTGTGACGCATGAACATGGTTACATATATCCGACTCTTCCATATCCCGCCATAAGCGGAAGCCTCTAAGGTAATGAGGTAATGTTGTTGTTTTAACTCCAAAAACAACCCCTATCAGTCTATTAAGCTCCAAAGACATACCCAACACTTTTCAACTATAGCACATTATGCACATATGGACTATCTACATGAGATCATAATTAAGTGATCTTCCATGATAAACGCATTTCCACAGTACTTGCGAAAGCCGATAAGAGTACACAAGGCGACGTCTTACACTGTTCTCACAGGAAGAAATATGTAGCATAATGAAATCAAGACCAATCATATCAGAAAGATTAATCCAAGCGAACACATTGAAAGGTGACATGGATATTAACCAAGCAGCATAATCCACAACCTAGAAGCAATATTAGATGACCATAGCTTCAAATCGATAAGGTGCTTAAAGCTTCTCCAACATAAGAAGCACTCAGTAGATAACATAACCAACACCGACTGACATAAGAAACAAACCACGTGAAACAACCAAAACAAAATGAATCAATTGGCATTCAGGGCTAATTACTAAAAGGCAGCAGAGCAATGCAGATGATCACACTGAAAGGCAAGACTGTTGATAACATAGAAAAGATGTTTGGAAACCAATGCATCCCAACCAACCCTCAACATCCACTGTCTAGGACTCGAAGCATTGTAAGACTTCCAATATTCAAGCCCAATTCAGTTGAAGACACTTAAAAACCCATAGTTTCAGCACATCCATACTTAAACCACCTAGATTTTATCAAGCTTTTCTGCCTTGACAACTGGATTGGCCTTGGCGATGGCTTCCTGCGAGGCTGCTAGATAATCAAATTGGCAGTCATGCTTGTCTGAATACCGGTGTGCTCCACAGAAGATGTTGCCACACCTACACTTAAAACCAGTCAAGCCAACCTTTCTCTTGCAAGTTCCGCAGCGACTTGGACCTTCCTTAGCCACAGGTGCACCTGTCTCAATGGTGCTTGAAGCCTGGGACGATGCAGACCCTAAGTTCAAAACTTTCACAGGAACAGCTTCCTTCTCAACAACATCAGCAACAATATGTTTCTTTTCATCGGTAGTAACTGATGCTCCATTTGCAAGATTCTCAATCGACAAGGCAGCAAGTTTAGATCTCTCTTCTTTCTGCATCAAATCCTTGTAGCATACCGAGCACAAGTTCATGTTAGCGGCACTTCCAAAGAAGCCACAGTTGTTAGCGCACAAGATAGGACCCTCTGGAGGCGGGTGGCATCCTGTTTCATCATGGTCCATTGTGGCTGTTTTCCTGCAAAAGAAGTGCAATGCACCGTAGAGAGTTTTATACTACAGTTATTCCAAAACCTTATATACAGAGCCCTACAAATACAAACGAAAGGCATCCCTATCTGTCTCCAATAACAACAAAAAGAAAAGGCGAGACAGCACCATCTTGAACAAAGGAAAAACAACAGAGAAACTAAAGCATGCTTACATATTATCCTCATAACCAATTAGATGGACATGTAACCATCAACCTAATAGCCAAAACAAAAAGCCCAGATAAAGAAAAAAAAAATATCTTTTCTGCAAAAAAAAAAAATGAAAAATATCATGTTAAGTAAAAAAGTTCCAATGTAGAAAAGAAAGGATAAGTAGTTTTACACACACACACACACAGATATATGTATGTGTATATATATGTATATGTATGTATACATATATATATATATATATATATATATGTATATGTGTGTGTGTATATAATGTATATATGTATGTATGTGTATATATATATCTGTGTGTGTGTGTGTATGTATATAACTCACGAATTCAACGTGCGATAGAAAAGGAGAAGAAAATCATAGATTACTGAAAAGAAAGCACAACCTGAATCAAAGCCCTACAAAATCCTGCAATCGAGAATCACATAATTCATCAATGAAAAATCATTTACTCTAACACAAAAGTCACAAACTTCACACAGAAAGTCGCCACCTTTACCTTCACTAAAAAGTTCCAAACAATCCCCACAAAATCCATGGACAAAAAACCCCTGTTTCACTGAGAAAAACTAAAAAGCGAAATCATCCCTCCACAAGCCCAACAATTAACTAAATCCAAAAGGGAATTAACGAAACCACGGGAACATCCCAATTACAATAAAAACCTAATCTTTCAAAGATCAATTATCCCTTCAATAATCCTACCACCAAATAACAATTAATCCTGCCGATTAAGCATAAATCAGCAAAACCAAAAAGAAAAAGCGAAGAAGGAGAAAGAACTGACCGCCGAGGTGAGGAAGTACCGTCTGAGGAGAGAGGGAAAAACGAGGGTTTATATTATGGTGATGAAAATATAATACTATAATACTGCTAATATAAGTACACTTTGTTTATTATTTGGAAGAGCAATCAGCCGTTTCAGTAACAATTTTATTGATTAATCGGTCAATTAATAAATAGATATAAAATATGGTTATTTCTATCAATTCTTTATAAAAAGAATTATGTGCGCACTACACGTTTCCATATGGCTTTTGGTATAATTAGTTTCATAACTTGAGGGAAATACTTAAATCTCTATTTGTTGTAGTCATTGGAATACACATATATACATACATAGTATTCTAGTAAAAAAAGATAAAAGAATAGAAAGTATTATTAACACAGTACTCAGAATCATCAGGTGGTATTCATGTTAAATGGAGCAAAAAGCTATTTCTAGCTCTGAAGGCCCAACCGTCTCAGCGTCAAAGAGTATTGTGGAATATGCAAATCAGTGGTCCAGCAGTCTTTTAAGTTGGGTGAGGACTTACGCAGTGACTCATACAAAGTGTCTCCAGCAAACTAGGCATTTGGCCTAGCAGCAGTGGAACAATCACAATGTGTATGTCTTTGGATTCGAATTCTTAACATCTTAAAACAAATCTCAAGTGGAATACTGAATAGTGGGTCTTCATGTTAAATGTTAAGGGGCGTGTAGGGAAACAAATATTCTGACACATCATTTTGAATTATAAAATATTCTGACACTTCATAATCATCAAATATATATTAGGAAACAAACAAAAAGTTGGACTCCTTAAACCTGAGAATGCTTTGGACACATCTGGAAAAGAGAATATGATGAAAATATCTGAAGGATATAGGAATATGGAATATAAAGGATATCAAAACGGAGTACCAAACTCATGTATATTTTCTAACTTATTTAAAACATTCCTAAACAATAGATTTTGCATTCGTTCGGATATACTGGGTATGACCGTCATTGGTTGTTGTTGTATTAACCAATTTTATGTTTTTGGAAACTTGTTAAACTTATACACTACAAGTTAAATACGCGACCTAACAAAATTTTAATGAAACTAATGCTGTGAAAAATAGAACTATTTTGTCCCTGAAATCAAGAAAGATCAATAACCAAGTATCTCACGGCTCATAGATGCAAGAAAGATTTTTTTTTTTTTAAAAAAAAAGCAAGTAGTAATAAAAAGAAATACATGCTTGTCTATTAGGATAACCAATTAGAAACTTGAATTGGGTTATGCAACAAATCTCGGAACATTAAACTTTCGCGTTTACACAGCGTTCAAGTAAAGGTCTGATTGCTTCGCTATATGATGTACACAGCCTTATCTTACAGTTTACACAAAAGGCTATTTTCGCAGTTCGAACTCACGACCTCAAGGTTTCAAAGCATTAACTTTATTAGTTGAGTTGAATCATGCAAGAATTCTTAAAATACTTGTCTAATCCATCTTACTTAAATCAAAGGACATACATGCTTGTGATATATCAATTGCCAAGCTAATCACACATAAGTCCTCACCACGCCCTACTAGCTAGGTTACAGTCTAAATTACAAGTGATCAATGCTACCACTTAATTAGTATACAACAAGTAATCATTATGATTACTAGGTATTTATGGTATTTTTTAGGATTAACGTCATTTCAAGATAATCACTTTTAATAAATAAACAATTAGGTCGTGACTTTATAAATCAATCATTTATCTCTCCCTCTTCCAGGTTAAACATGATAAAATTATGCAGTCTTTTGTATTAATTATTAATGAACTGGCGCTTAAGAGCTAAATTCATCAGCCATTAACTATTGTCAGATAGATTTAATATATTTTTGCCTCTAATTGTTATAAACGAGCAATTAAAATCTGAACAAGAATTTCTTATTTGCTGCTATTGTTTGCCTTTGAGTTCAAGTTTTATACCCTCAATCAGAGCTGTTAAACGAACCGAACGGTTTCCGAACTGTTCGAATTTGGTTCGAGTTCGTTTGTTAATTCTACTAAAACGAACCGAATTCAAATACATATCCAGGTTTATTTAGTTAAACAAGCCGAACTGTTCGACTCGTTTAAACAGTTATAGAGTTATTGAGCCGAACTCCAACCAATTTTAAAACTTGTTTAGCTAAACGAACCGAATTGAATAGTTCGTTTAACAATACAAATCCGAATTTGAAAACCTAGTATTTGGCTCGGTTCGTTAACATCCCTACTTAAATCATCTCAATTTGATGACGTAACAGTGAATGAGAAGCCCGATCAGTTACCTAGAAAACTTGGGACCTCCTCTTCTTTTATAATTGCTTCCTATCAAAGAGATACTTACGTTAGAGGGAGTTGCGAGTTTATCACACTAATTATGTTAATTGGTTGTTGAACATAAATATTTTAATGGAGATATATAGACATTGATGTAGTTATTTCATGAATATCTTAAACCATTATGCATATCTTTTTATTGGGAAGGATCCTACATCAATTACATGCTCCATGTGTGAGAAGGGTAACGAGGTTTAAACAGGATATAGGTGTTATGATAGTTTGTAAAGGCAATGGAATGAAGAATGGATGTTTGAGATCAAAGATGAAGGTGAAATGGTATTGGAATAAGCAAGAATAACTTGACTCGTGACTTGGATTGATCCATGTATCAAATGGATAGATCTATGTGGCTTGAAAATGAAGTTGAGTATTCTGTCGGACATAAATCGATGACATCGATCGATCGATGTACATAGATCGATCACATCGATCGATCGATGTGTCCTGGGTGCAAAGTTGAAACTTTCTGTTTAACATAGATCAATCATATAGATCGATCGAAGTGACTTCGATCGATCGATGTGACAGATCGATGTTGGTCAGAATGGAAATGGAACTTACTGTGAGACATCGATCGATGTCTTGACAGAGATGACTTTTCATGGAAATTCACATCTTATGCACCAAGAGACATGCCCTATCACCATGCAACGGCCTCCAACGTCTTCCTGGAGTTTAAGAGCCTATAAATAGGCTGTTAACACCCATTAGAAGACTGGTCTTGCAATCTATATTATACAAGCATTCTACATTCTTCTCCTTCGCTAAAACCACTTTTGTTATCAGAAAGTTCATAGTTTCTCAATCCTTTTTGTTGAGGATTAGAGATTGTTGGTTGTTATATCCTAGGAGGAAGTTTGCCTATAACCCTGCAGCATCTAGTGGGGGCAAATATTCCTTACGGAAAGTGTATTTTGCACGCCTCAAGCCAAGTTCATTCGTTGTTTGCTCTCTTCTTGTTGTCTTGCTTCCTTATTTTTCTATCAATAGGACACCTTAGAATATATTTAAAGTCTTAGATACTCTATACACTTTAGGTCTACTTTGCATTTTTTTTGTTTTTGTTTTTGTCTTTCATTATTCGTGCATATATACGGTTATGACTATTTTAATATCGAAAGCTTTCTATTTGTATTTACTAAATTCATTCATTAATACAATAGCACACCATATTGCTATTAGTGTGTCATCCAATACACGTACATATAGATTCGGGGGTCTCATTGGAAGCAAACTCTATCATTTGGGATGGAGGTATTGTTTATCTGACTCTCACCCTTCCCAAACTCTAATGATGGTTTTTGATGTCGTTAGAATATACTGGGTATGTATTCTTGTTGTGGTGTGTGTGTATAAGCTTATGTGTTACTGCATACCTTCACCTAATAAAACTCTCTCATTGGATGAAATTGATGTAGTTCTTGTTGTATCATAGTCTATGTATAACGGTTCTATTACTAGGTAAGGTAATGATAGATGTATTAGAATAATATTACATATAATACGATCTTACTTAATTTGATAGAAGTTTGTATATCCCTTCAACAACATAATCAATTTAAAGCCCTCATGACATAGTCCAGTTGGTATTCAGGTTGAGGATTGAGAACAAGAGGATTTTGAATTCAGGGACGCGCACATTGTGAGTATTCCTCTGCTACCAGGCCAAATGCTTGGTTTGTGGGAGGACACATTGTATGGGTAACTGTATAAGATCTCACCCAATCTAGAAGGCCGCTGGACTCCTGATTTACATACTCCACGCAGCTCCTTGAAGGTGGTACAGTGGAGGTTCTTTGGGTTTGGCTTCAACCTTTTGCCAACAACATAATCAATTTAAAGATCTACAAATTCCTTTACAAAAGTTATATTATTAATAAATTGCACAAATAGTTTGGACCTCATCATCTGCAACGGCTCTATGACCACTGCACCTTCCACAGCTTTCTAAATCGAACGTTATGAATTGTAACGTTAATAAAGTTGAAAAACAAATCAAAACAAAAGTTATATCCCAATGCATAATACAACAAGATTTAATCAATCAAGTTTTCCGACCGTTGGGAAATCTCAACGGCTATATATACCAATCCTCTCCAGTAAATCTCTTCATTCCACCATATACCATTCTGCTTCCACTCTCAACTTCACAGAAGATTTCTATTCTCTACTTCTTCTCCAATCTTCTAATTCTTCTTTTCAGTACTTTCTAAATCTAATGGCACAAATGGGCATCTCCAAAGCTGCTGTTTTAGCTGTTTTGGCAGTTGCATTCATGGCTTCCTTTGCTGCTGCTGCACACAAAAGCAAGATTCTTCACGCTCCGGCACCGGCGCCGAGCTTGCCTTCCCCGATATTGGCAACGGCACCAGCACCAGCACCAGGGCCTTCTACGATGGAAACCGGAGATGGGTTTTCTGTTGCGATTTCGAGCACTTCCGTTTGCGTCTCTTTGCTCTTGTCAATCATCGGACTTTTATTGAACTAGAGATCAAGAGAGTGAAGGCTGGGAGAGAACATTAGTATGGAACAGAGGAAAGTGGATGGTTTTCAGAGGCTCAGAGCTACTATATTCTATTGGATTTTATTTTTTACCCTAAAGTTTTATTGGGGTTCCAATTTTATTAATTTTATGGTTGTTTGTGTGGAATTTACTTAATGAAATATCTATGTTCACTTAATTTTTTTATACTATATGATTTTGTTGTTGCATCTTGTTGACTCTGTTTAGTTGGCATATAGATGTGTTTCATTGTGTCAATCTAACAATAAAAGGCATAGGGGGATGGGGTAAATTTAACACCTCTAGATCTCTATAGTGCAAAATGATCCGACGCTGTTGCAATATTACTTCTTCCAATTTCCACTGTAACCACAATTAATTAAAAGGTGCAATAATATTACTTTCCAATAAGTAACACGTAAAGAAAAGTCAAAACATCATAACCCCTAGCTTCCCTCGACGCTGACACTGTATGCATATGGCAAAGTGTTCAGGAGCAAGCACTCTTGTGAGGGTGCTTGGGTGATTTTGATTGCCTCGGCAAAAGAAAAGAGGACACAATCACGAAGCGATCTGGCCACCCTCTGAACATTGCACAAAAGCAGGGTCGCGATCTGATCCGTCTCTGAACATTGCGCAAAAGCGAGAGATCCAGTGTACCGAGAACGTCATTTTTACTTCATTCCCTTGTAATCCATTACATCAACATTTGTACCAAAGATCGACATAAAAGGTGATAGAAGATCCATTAGTTTATCACATAATGATATTAAACTTTCCCAGGGATGGAAAATATCCACATACAGATGTGAATACAATCATTTCTAAAGTTAAAGGACTCTTTAAGAGAGCCAAAACCTAAACAGGGGGCAAAGTATCTTGACTAACAAGAAGTTCACAAGTATCATTGTTACACAAGTTGTAAATTTTCCTCAGATGCCCAGAACTTCAGTACATTGTTTTGTTGTCTGGTACCTCCATCCGCAACCGCCAATAATCCAGCTTTAGATAGTTAAAGCTAGTTTGTAGCTATCGCCCGCCACAAAGCTTTTCAATTTTCCAACTATAAGCTCATGTCCTCCGGCAAGCTGACTTGAAGAAAGTACAGGCTGCAAAGCATGGAATCACTGAGCATTAGGACACAAATAGTGTAGTTATACCGGGGTGCGGGAGAAACTATGGAAATATTTGTTTCGTTGAATTAAATTTGGGGGACAGTCCATGCGTGGTTCTCCGAGCTGAAGGAGGAAACTGGTTTACCTTGCAGACATGAATGCCATGCCAAAGAACACGGCTTTCACAGCTTGCTTTTGGCCCGCGTAATCAAAAGCCAAAGGAAGCATTTCATGCAGGGTAAGAAAAGCCATCACTCCGCCGACTGAAAATCACAAGAGTTCAATGAGATATTGTTTGCATATGTGATGGAGTTTCTTTTTGCTATAAATTTTGGAAGAAACTTTTTTTTTTCACCTGATCCTAAAAGGCCTTCCAGTATTTCAGGATTTAAGCTGCTGGGGAACAGATATGCTGCAATTCTCAAAGAAATGAAAAAGGATTTTAAGTTTCATGCAAATGTTTTTATAATAGGGAATCTGATATTCTTCTATCCCAATGAGTAGAAACGAACCTACGATAATCACGCCTAGAGGCTCAGCAAGGCCAGATAGTGTTGCCAGTTTGAACGCCTGCCATTTGCTGTAACCGGAAAACAGAAAAAGAAGGGGGAGACAGAGAGAGAAGAACAAACAGTTTAGCTGGCTGAACAGGTTTTCCAAGCGCAACCGGAAAAGTTCTCTTGCAACTCGATTTTCCACGTCAAGACAACACGGACTTAATACCTCTGTGTTGCAAAATAAACAGGAAGTGCAACAGCGACACCCTGTACAATGAAAACAAAATAAACACAATTTGATTTTGAAGGAAGCACATTGTGCAATGTGTTCTAATAGGTAGTTCCTCAGCTCCATATTAAGTGGCGTCATTTATCAATTCCACACTTTAAAAGAAAACAAAGTAAAGGGAATTGTATGCTCTTGATTACAATGGCTCTTCCTTTCCTTTACCACAAGCAGTAAATGGACTTAAAAAATCGTCCATGTCTTTGGAGGACATAAAAAACACACAGCATTTAATACTTGAGTCACCCAAGAGTAATATGCGTGAAGTTACATGAGAGGAAAATGAAAGCATTGGGCAGGTAATGACCACCAAGAGCTTCATCAAAAATCAATTGACTACATAATCAATCAAGAGCTTCATCAAAAATCCATTGACTACATAATGAGAACCACGATCTCATGTTTTCATGGTAAGATGGTTGGCATTCATCTTATGGCCTGAAAAGCTGAAACACCATGATAAAGCTATGCATACCAGACTGTTTAAGACTTGGAAGTGCCAGAAAATCTGCCCCTTCACCCTTTCCATGTTGCCCATTTATAGCATCTTTGCGCAATTACCAGAGGAAAACAGATTCCTGACTGCCTAAGTGCTCACCTAGCATAATCTAAATTCTAGTTGGACTCGCAAATCACAAGGAATTTTCAAGTTGACATTGAAAAAAGACGTTTGCCTCTCATTAACTTTCGACGGCAGCATTTAATCATGTACAATAATTGCATACAATTAAGTGGCTAATCAACCACATGTTGCATATCCATACCTAATATCTGTCATCTTCGAAGAAAATTATGTAGAACACTGTTAATTGCCATGTCACTTTATCGACTTACCAAACTCCAAAAAGAACAACGAAAATATAGGAATTTAATCACAATCCCTGTGTAAGAACAGAAGCCTGCTCATTGTCGCCATCACTCAAAACCTAGAACTGTGAAGACGTAATCCAAACCATCTCACTTGTCATCATGACTCATAGGGACATGGTAGCAGAGAGAACACTAGAAAGCAGTAACTGCATCCAAGTCATACCTCTGGAATGTTATGCAAAGCAATTGCGAGTGCCAGGTTTAAACCCACTCGAAGACCCTGCAAAAAGTGAGTGACAAAATAAACACATGGTTCACCAAAACCAAGTCCAGTCAGTTTCAAAGCAACAAACCACAAGCAGGTTTGATGACATTCAACATTATTTTCCACTTAACGGTCAATACGAATCCAATCGAAGTGTAAGAGAGTTGTATGAAAATTACCTAACAACAATGCAGCAGAACAAAATGATAACCCACTAAACGAACAATAAGTTGAAGTAATAGTATCAAGATGTCATACTAAAGTTTAAAGCAATCTTACTTAATAATGAGGGTTCAGTTTGTTAGATGGAGCGGACAGTAAGTTGAACATACTAGTAAGAATCAGAGGAAAGTCATACTAAAGAGTCAAATATGACCATACGTATATGGTGTCCATTAGCAGACACCTTCCAGAAGGAGCTGTCAGAAAGCATGGCATCTCCAACAAGAAGACAGAGAGAGAGAGAGAGAGAGAGAGAGAGAGAGAGAGAGAGAGAGAGAGAGCACTTGATTGCACTTGATTGCCTAGGGAAAAAGAAGTACCTTAACTGAACCAAGAAATACTGCCATTCCTTCAGGAAAATTGTGTAAGCTTATGCCTACAAATAACAGTACAGGACATAAGCAATTTTCCAGTTCTAAACCAACAACAGAAGAGGACTGAAACACCTCCAGCATTTCTATTTAAAATTAACTACCTCACTACAATTACCAAAATAAAGACACAGTAAAGATAATTGAAACAAACAGCAATCAAACTATTTTACATTGATTTTTTCAGGCACCGAAGGCTGAAAAAGATCATTAACATGAAATATCAACACTAGATATAACAAAACATCAAGTTTGTTGCCATTATGAAATTAGGGAGGACAAAAGACACCCAATCCTATCAGTACCTGAACAATAATTGCATCAGAATTGTTTATGGACGCAGGTGATAAGTGGTGTACCACTTCTGTATGACTTAAATGTGGGTGCCAGACACAGACAAAAAGTAAAAGTACATGGTGGATACATATGGTGGAACGACCTGACCAACAATTTTCGGGGTACTCGGACATGGTATAGTGAACTTAAAAGGAAAACATAAAGGAAGAGGACAAACTGAGGAACAACCTGACCGCCTAAACACATGATGTGACAAGAAATGATATTAGATTATACATCATTTGCTAGATAGGGAAAGAAATGCAGATCCACACTCTTAAGCCAGAGTCACTATAGCACATATCAATAGAGATAGTCAATGATGTTACACCATCCATGCAGTATCCTCAACTAGCAGTAGTTGTATTCTCCCTTTTTTTTTATCATTTTCAAACAGATGGAGACGCATGTGGCCACAATACAAAAAGATAGTATCTCACAGAGAACACTACATGAGATTGCAAGAATTTAGAAACGGAAACAAGATCAGAACTTCAAAAATCAGCTTAACCAGCCCAAACAACTATTTTAACCCCCCAAATAAACACTAGAGTAAGCAACATATGGATCAAGGCCAAATAGAATCATTAGCTCAAATCCCAAATTCCAGCTATACAGAAAAACAATGAGAAAATATCATCATCCAGTCAAGGCCTTTGGAGAAGGTCAACAGACTCAAAAGTAAACTCACCTATTGCAGTGATGATTCCACTAAACAAGACTTGGCGTCTGTGCTTTTTCATAATATCTTTCCCCCCTTCATCATCATTCTTCTGCGCTAGCAAGATGTATAGATAAACCAAGGATCATAATCTAGTTTCAAGCTGTTAACTAAATTAGTCAGAAGCATCATGCCAGACCTTCTTGTTTTTTGCATCAGGAGCAGGAACAAGAGTTGGTTCTGGTATAAAGCTTGATATGATTGCAAAGAATACAACTCCTGCATAGAACTGTCAATCAACAATCAATCAATAAACAGCTCAAGAAAATTTTGTCGAATCAATAACAAGACAATCTCAAAGACATATCTAACCCAAAGATTGCCTTTCAAAAAGCCAATGGTGTTAAGAGCATTATGAGCCAAATCCAAGAAGGAAATGCTCAACATGAGACCAGCAGCAAACCCCTGCATTACAAAAATCCTCAGGACAAATAAGCACTAAACAATCTCTACTGAAATGTCAAAATGTTTCCCTGAAAAACTAAACTGATTTTTTTTTTTGGGTAAATAACTAAACTATATGTTTGTGATCGTAAACTAATGTTTTAATAGTATTGGCTTGCTAATGGGTGAAATGTATTAATTTCCTAATTCCGACTTCAACAAATTATGCTCCAAACAAGCTGCATTATATCTTGATTTCCATAGCAATAAACCCGGAGACATCATGGTCGGAGATTGAATAACAGATTAAACTTGGATAAAGAAAGGAGAATCAAGCATCACCTGTAAAAGTCCAAGCATCTTCAAGTTCGGGGCCTGATTCAGAACCACCACAAGTGCACCTGCTCAATACATGTAAACTAATTAGGATTCAAACGGTAATACAAGCACCAAAACAGGATCACCAAACCTTTACAATTACAGACTACTGCGATGCAGATGGTTAGCTAATGCAAATTTCGTCAAATATAATTGCACATAAACTCGTCAGATAAGAAATTATCAAGTTTGCCGACTTCATTTATAAATCATCCATAAGTATATCAAAACAACTCGCAACATCAAAAGCAAAGGGTAGAAACAGCTATTTTGCTTCCAAAACAATTAGAACAACAGAAAAATACTCTCACATTTCAAATAGACATCCAATTGAACTTAAAGCACCAAACGTTAGCATCCAGGATGAAAAGAAAACAATCCTGCTTTTTAAACTAAACTAAAGGACAAAAAGGTCAACACAAACTCAACATCCGCACAAACGCAGAAAGCTAGGCTGCTTCATAGCAAACTTTTCCTCCACTACAAGTAATCATCAAAATTTTGCCAATCAATTAATATGCCATTTAGTTCAAAAGCCACTTGCACTTTCGGTAGTTATCAGGGGAAACAGGAAACAGATAAACAGAAGGATGAAAAGGAAAAAATGTAAAAACAGCCAGATTTTATAAGATAACGTCAAATTCAAGAAAAATCGAAGAAGATGGTCTCCCCAAAAAACCTGATACTAAGCATAACATCAAGAAACGGTCACAAAATTGTGCAATGTTATGCCTAATGCTAGCTTAACCTCTATATGTGAAGTAGGTGGCTGTAATTGTTGTCTCTTCTACCTTACATTGTTTTGTATTAGAAGGTAGGACTTAGCAGGCATATGGATAGTTGCACTCTGCTTAAAGGCAGCAGTTTAACCTATGTTTCAGCTGTGGGCAGGATAAAGTGTTGGATTTGTATGTACTTCACCTGGATATGCGCAGTGTTTTTGTACATGTACTCACTTTCGTAATATACAGTTTACATTTTACCCAAAAAAGAACAAGAAAAAATAAACGGTCAAACATTACAACAAAGTAAACGAAGAAACTGCAAAGCCATTGTTGAACACGGAAAAAGCCCACAAGAAATAATTATAAATTCAAAAGAAAAAAAATCAAGGGCACAGAGATAACAACGACAAAATCGGCTCTTACCTATGGAAGTACTTGCTCCACCGATAAGTGAAAGGCCAAGAGCAATCAAAAGTTGAGAATCCATCGAATTCTTGCTACCAAAATCCCAACAAACAGCAGACCTGGGCAGATTAATAAGAACCCTGAAACCCGGGGGAAAAGGGGTGGTTGAGAGCTGCGGTTACTTCAGTTCGGAAATGGGCAGAACTCTGGAAGTTAATTTTCTCTCCAGCAATTTCGCTTTTGGGTTTTGGGTTTTTCAGTTTTTGTCCATACTCTAACTGCCAAGAGGGAAGAACAAATTCTAATAAGACATCGAAGCTGTGTGAGTATCGAATTTCAGGTTATTATTCAAGCAAAAATGCTTATAAATGCATAAATTATGCAACAGGTTTCTTACAAAAAAGAAGCTACTTTTTCAAACGAGGAATGTGTGTGAAAGAAGAAAAGGATTGTTTGTAACTGTGGATGAAGAAAAAATCGATACTTTTAGCTGAGTTAAAACGCTGGAAAAGTGGAAATCAAGAGCAAGAGTTTGCCTTCTTCAGAATCAGATGCCTGCACAGTATCTAATCAGCTTCAGATGTATAGTCGAATGTTAGTCGTTGACGTGGAAAATTATTTAATAAAATTGTATTAAGTGATAAGTAGCCGTGGTTGATACAATTTGATACAATTTTCATTATAGGTCATTAAAAAACAACCTCTATGTTGCTTCTAACATATAAATATGTTTGTGTGTATCCGACCAGAGTAATGTTGTTGTTATTGTAAGTGATATAAGTCCTAAAAGTTCACTATCACAACACACATACCTGCTTATTTGGACTCTAACCAATCAAAACGCATCATCAAAGTCAGTAATAAGATTTCTATTCAATCAGAGTCGTAGATGGCGGATATGAATGTTAAAATACTTTTAAACTAAATAACTATATGACATTTTTCTTCTAAACCAAATTCACTATTGATGATACCAGAAAATTTACCCGTTAGTCAATAACGGTCAACGTGCAGTAAGATTAAGTGCCGCAGGTCGGCCTGAAGAAAATTGACTACGCGAACAAATATTCCATCTCGGCCATGGAGGTCCCTGGTCATCTCGGCCACAGGGTCAGCACCCTACTGAAGCTAAGGGTTCCACCTCGGCCCAAAGGTTTCACCTTGGCTGTGGTTTTACCACGGCCAATGGATCTTATCTCGGCTACAGTCATCAACTGGAATAGTCTGGCCAGAACCTTGGCCCAAACATTGTATCACAAGACCTCGGCATTTCTGCCCTGCAGAATAGCACCTCGGCCATAGTAACTACCTCAGACATCTAGAAGAGGTCGGATATACATCTAGCTCGGACGAAGGAAATTAGCCTTTGTTCCCTAGCTAAGTCCTCCAGTTCCATCTCGGCCAAAGGAACACACCTCGGCCTCGGATCTGATCTGACCACGGATTTGATCCTTGACTTCGGCCAGGTTACACCAGTCATAGAGATGTGTGCTACGTGCTCTACATGCACTATCCAACCTTCCAGATGTCAATCATACAGAGGGAAGGTGCCAGTACAGCAATCTTTAAGCAGCTGCACAGCTACCATGCAAGCAAGCCAGACGTCGTCATCTCAACCATCTGAGACACGCAGCTCTCAGCTTTCGCCAACTATAAAAGAGCTTCCTCTTCAGAAAGGAAAGGCCAAGCTCAGACAAGCTAAAGAGACACCCTAGCTCGGCCTCCATTTTGGCCGGCTTGATGCAGGTTCATTCCAACTTCAACTCAATTTACAGCCTTATGCATAAAATGCCCGTGGCTGACTTGAGCGTCGGAGGGTCTTCCCGGGGTAGTGCCCTGGGGCCCTAACGAGCTCTTCTTCTTTTCTCAGGTTTTCTCTGGAGGACGTCTGACGGAAGGACAACGACCATTAAACGGCCTAGCTCCGGATATTTCTACTTTTACTTTGACGGGACCAATTCGACCTCGTCAAATTGGCGCTAGAAGGAGGGCCTGAACCTCCGGGTCCTTTTTACACGAGAAATATCCATTTAGGATTCCTCCAGTAATTAAATCCTTAGAACTGCCCTTGAAAGCTATTGAGAGAAAGATGAGCCAGGAAGACACACAAAGGTCTGCCCTGCCATCTGTTGATCCGGGTTTTCAGGGGATGAGCGAGTATTCAGTTCCTAATACCTTCTCCTATGAGGAACATATGCGAGCCATACACTATGTGGCACAAAATCCAGCAGCTTTCCAAGCTGTACTGGGGTTGAGAAGGGAAGCGTTCAGAGAAGGAACAAGTAATCCTTCTCCCAGTGGTACCAGCGTTCAGCAGTTGGAATATTCTCCATCTTGGCCAGGATATCATTCTGAATGTCAAACCGAGATTATAACTGAAGCAGAGTACCCATTTCGAAGGTCTGACGATCAGACTATACAGAGCCCCTCGACCTCACCTCGGCCTCGAAGCCTCGAAAGACATATCCAGGCCTCACGGCGAGAAAGAGCATCCGTTAAGGTTCGGATGGGGGCCAGGGTAGAGAAAGAAGTTCCTTGCTGGCTTCCAAAGCTCGTATTCTCTCCTATATGAGGAAGAGAAATCTGGTAAAGGAACCTAGACCTCTTGCAGGACCACTCCATAAGAGGGATCCACAACTTTACTGCCTATATCATCATAATATAGGGCACGATACAGAAGATTGTAGGCAGCTCGGAAAAGTGATAGCCCGCCAAATTGAGCTCGGCCATCTGCAGCAATTTCATGATCCGAGATTGAACTCGCGCAGCAGAGTCGACTTGGTTGATTCCTGAGATGGACGCCAATTTGAGCGATAGCTCTGAGTTGGAAAAACAACAAGTTAGGTTGCCTTAACGGTTAACTGAGCTTAAAGTGGGGATCATTTCCGCCTACATCTGGAAAACCCCAGTTCGGCCTTATAATTGGCCTGTACAGCAATCATCTCTTGGTGCATGAAACTTCTCAGCAATAAAAAGTGTTCATTCAACTGTGTTGTGGACAGCTCTGCAAAATTGAAGTTTCATACCAAAAAGACCTCGGCTAAATCCCAGGCACCTGCCCGCTAAAGGGTAAAAAAATTTCTCCTCAGCAGGATCTGGGGAAAGAGCCCGCCAGAGGGTTAAATTTCTCCTCAGCAGGATCTGGAGAAAGAACCCGCCAGAGGGTTAAATTTCTCCTCAGCAGGATCTGGGGAAAGAGCCCGCCAAAGGGTTAAATTTCTCCTCAGCAGGATCTGGGAAAAGAGCCCGTCAGAGGAATAAGTTTCTCCTCGGCAAGTTCTGGGGAAAGAGCCCGCCAGAGGGTTAAATTTTATTCCCAGCAAGTTTGGGAAAGATCTCGTTTGAGGGTTGACGTTGCATTTCGGCCAGCTCGGGACACCAACTTGCTCGAAACTCGTATGACCTTGGTAAATCTGAATAAGGTAAGAGCAGATTTCTATAACTCACTTCGGCTAGCTTATGCCAAATATCAGAGAATTATGCCTCTGAATGAGATCTCGGCCAAGGCATCACGAGATCCTCTTATTTAACCCGGCCAAGCCAGGTAACATCTATTTTATCCATCTTTTATTGAGACTGGGTAGGTTTGATAAGACCGATATTTGATCTCGGCATTGAAAAACTTATTGAGACTCATTAGCATGTTGGTCTGTGGACTTAGTTTCATTTAAAACGAATTCTTTCAAGATCAACAAGGCCGACCTGGGACCTCGGCGAAAGTAAGGTCGGACAAGACTTGCTGGGCTAATGCTTGATTTCGGCTACTAAACACGAAAAGTTCGATTACATTAACGGACTTGGTACTAAACAGATTTGTTTAGGAATAGTAAGGCCGACATGCGAGCTCGGCAATGAAAAGTTAAAAGTTCAAAATATTCAGCAAAACAGAAAATGTGAGTCAAGAAGAGTTGGAATTTTCATTGAAAATAGACAAATTATTACAATTTAAGCCTATATCTGCTCTTCGTCCTCACGCAAATCTGCCCCGTCAGTGAACTTTTGAAACTGGGCTTCGAATTCGGCTTCGGCGTTGATGTTATAAAGCTCAACCAATCTGGGGTCATCTTTATTGAGCTGGGGGCAAATCTCGGCACAGAGGTTAATGGCTTTTGTCTGGCCCATCTGCATAACTGGCCCTTGCAGCAGCACCATGTTCTCTTCAAATAGTTCAGACTTCTTGAACTCGGCCACTGCTTCAGACTTGGCCGCAACAAGTTGAACAGAAAAGTTTGATGCTTGCTGGTCCAGTTTTTCTT
The DNA here is from genome assembly GCA_036186865.1 of Eustoma russellianum. Taxonomy (NCBI): domain Eukaryota; kingdom Viridiplantae; phylum Streptophyta; class Magnoliopsida; order Gentianales; family Gentianaceae; genus Eustoma; species Eustoma russellianum. The sequence goes on along the minus strand of AP025075.1, from coordinate 28,324,394 downwards.
GCAGAGTTTTGATCACGGCATCTTTCTGCCCAGACTCAGCCATGACTTGGTTGTAGCATGCTTCCAGGTCGGCATTCCTTTTTTCCAGCCCGGCTATCAAGGAGTTAGCCGCAGCCCACTTGGTCTCGGCCTCTTCCTTTTGGCCTTGAATTTTGATGATCTCCGACTTCAAAAATGTGATGCTCTGAGAATTGGCATCAGACTCTTTGGTTTTAAGTGCCAGTTGACTTTGCAGCTCTTCACCTCGGCTAATGAGTTCGGACAGTTGTACTTTTAGCTGTTTCACCAGAATTGGATTAGTAAAAACTTTAGGTGAAACAAGCAAAAGATAGATCATACCATGGCAGAGTTAATGTGGACAGTGTTGACCAAGCTGTCCCAAGACGCATTTGAGAAACGTTGTTTGTCAACAGGCAATATCAGACTGTTCATCTTCTTGGCTATAGCAGGGTTTATCACGGTGTCGGCTTCATCAAATTCGCCCACCGTTACATTTTCCTGAGCAGGTGCCATCTCGGCCTCAGGAATGGGGATACTTTCCCTTTGCCTCTTCCCCAGAACAGAGCCCTCATGCTGATGGGTTTGTCCGAGGTCAGCTGGAGCTGCACCCTTTTGAGGGATCTCAGCCCTTGCCTCTGCTATCATGATCCGAGTGAGGAAAACTACCTAAAAGAACAAATCAGCACGACAGGAGATGCAAAATACCTGGGTTGGTTGATTCCGATGCGATTGTGATGGCCTGATTCACCTCAGCCTCGGCCATGCCTTCAGCTGGGGGCAGACCTTGAGCCACCTCGGCCCTTGCCTTGGCCGCTTGAGCCTTCTTCTTGGATGCAGCCTTGGCAATCTTAGCTGCAAATTCTTTACCTCCGGGAGCCATGGAATCTGCATAGAGTGTACAGATTTAGCTAGAGGCAGACAGAAAACAAAAAAGGAACGCAAGTAACAGAGCATACCCCGGACAATTGCCAGATTCTCTGGAGAGAGGGGTTTATAATGAGGACCTGAAGCCAAAGAATTCAGGTCGGCTGCCTTCAGAACGGCGTCATTGACCCTATGCCAGTCAATGACCACAGGCAGAGAGTACAACTTGGCCGCCTCGTCACAGTATTCTGGGCTCGGCTTCACGTTGTCAGCTCTGCCCGACTTCCAGATGTCGAGAGTGGGTAATCCTAATTTTCTAATATAGAAAAATCTACCCTTCCAGTTCTTCTTAAAAGATGGGATGTGGACAACATAGTAAAAATCTTCAGGAGTTACCCTCTTGGTAAAATAATACCAACTTTCGGAGGATCGGCAAGCAAATAGACTTCTGAAGATCCTTTGGTCAAAGGGGATCTCAGATGCTCTAAGAAAGAGCAGGAAGGATAGAATTATTTTCAAACTGTTAGGCTTGATTTGAGGAAGCCTAAGGTTATAGGAGTGAAGAATTCGGAACAATGAGACTGGGATGGGAAGACGAAATCCGGAGTGGAAATACTCCTCATAAATGGCCTCATACCCCGCAGGAGGGTCATAGGCAGTTTGATTAGGTAAAGGAAGGATGTGATCAAATTGATCAACATCAATGTCGTACATATCGCACAACAGGCTTATGTCCACCTCGGACATAGTACAAAATGACTCTTGGACCTCTGCTGAGGGGGACCCCCTGTAGACAACCCCAACTGGCAGAGATGAAACTTTAGATTTTGGGGGAATTGTGAGAGTTTCCGGAGCAGGAGTAGTTTTAGCCTGCTCCGGCGAAACCTCGACTACTGTTATAGCTCTGCTCGCTGGAGCTCGGCCACTGGGGCCGGCAACATTACCAGCACCAGCCAGAGGCTGAACTGGAAGACGGTTCTCAGAAACCATCGTCTTCTCCGATGAGGAACTAAAGGTTTCGACATTTCCAACATAAGAAGCTCCCTCAGAGCGATTCTGTGAATCGGAAGCCGAAGACATGAAAGCTAGCAGAGAAAACTTACAGACGATTAGCTGGAAGAGAAGGAAGATTGCCGAGATGAAAAGGACGCCGGAGCAAGGGGAAACGCCGGAAGAGCTGACACCGATGAAAAGCAAAGATAGGAAAAGAGAGCAATGAGAGCGTAAAGGTATAGAAATGAGGGATGAAGCTCTATTTATAGACAAATCCCAGTCACTCCAAAGGTCACCTCGGTCTAGGCCAGTCTCGGTCCCCACGCCATCATTATAGTCTGTCATCGAATCCTGAACCGCCGTCGCCTCGATCTGTGTAGGCCATAATTGCGCTGGGCAAGCCAATCTGGGATAAACACGTGTCCTACAAGAAAGGTCATTCGTTTGATCCATCTAATCTACTCAATACAATTGCAAACTGACACTAACACAAAAATGTCATCTCGGCAAAAGATAACCGTCTCATCAGATTAGCCTGCCCTCTCAGATCAGCTCGGCCAATCTAATCTGGGGGGCAAATGATGATACCAGAAAATTTACCCGTTAGTCAATAACGGTCAACGTGCAGTAAGATTAAGTGCCGCAGGTCGGCCTGAAGAAAATTGACTAGCGAACAAATATTCCATCTCGGCCATGGAGGTCCCTGGTCATCTCGGCCACAGGGTCAGCACCCTACTGAAGCTAAGGGTTCCACCTCGGCCCAAAGGTTTCACCTTGGCTGTGGTTTTACCACGGCCAATGGATCTTATCTCGGCTACAGTCATCAACTGGAATAGCCTGGCCAGAACCTTGGCCCAAACATTGTATCACAAGACCTCGGCATTTCTGCCCTGCAGAATAGCACCTCGGCCATAGTAACTACCTCAGACATCTAGAAGAGGTCGGATATACATCTAGCTCGGACGAAGGAAATTAGCCTTTGTTCCCTAGCTAAGTCCTCCAGTTCCATCTCGGCCAAAGGAATACACCTCGGCCTCGGATCTGATCTGACCACGGATTTGATCCTTGACTTCGGCCAGGTTACACCAGTCATAGAGATGTGTGCTACGTGCTCTACATGCACTATCCAACCTTCCAGATGTCAATCATACAGAGGGAAGGTGCCAGTACAGCAATCTTTAAGCAGCTGCACAGCTACCATGCAAGCAAGCCAGACGTCGTCATCTCAACCATCTGAGACACGCAGCTCCCAGCTTTCGCCAACTATAAAAGAGCTTCCTCTTCAGAAAGGAAAGGCCAAGCTCAGACAAGCTAAAGAGACACCCTAGCTCGGCCACCATTTTGGCCGGCTTGATGCAGGTTCATTCCAACTTCAACTCAATTTACAGCCTTACGCATAAAATGCCCGTGGCTGACTTGAGCGTCGGAGGGTCTTCCCGGAGTAGTGCCCTGGGGCCCTAACGAGCTCTTCTTCTTTTCTCAGGTTTTCTCTGGAGGACGTCTGACGGAAGGACAACGACCATTAAACGGCCTAGCTCCGGATATTTCTACTTTTACTTTGACGGGACCAATCCGACCTCGTCAACTATCATAATATTTTTTAAACGGATTGAGTAATTCAAATTTTTATTGATGAATGTCTTCCCAAAAGAAAGTCAAATAATCATCAAATCAAAAGAAAATTAATGCGTTAAATATTGTTAGAATGGATATAAATGTTTTTGAACTTTTGCGTGTCAAATCAATTAGATTATGTATATTTGTCTCAGGCACCAATGATTTTGCAGAAAATACAATGACAAAACCTTCGAGCAGAGTGAAATCCCTCATTCCCGAAGTCTCATCGTCCTAGTCTTAAGGACCATACGTGAACGATGCAAGTCAGAAGTCCAGCGTCTTCCTAAGTTGAGTGAGATCTTACGCAGTGACCCACACAAGATGTCCACACAAACCAAGTTTTTGACGTAGGAGCAGAGTAACACCCACACTGTTTAAGTCCCTAAAATCGAATTCTTGATCTGTTTGAATAAATCACAACTCAAATACCAATTTGATTATGCGGTGGGAGGTATGACAAAACCTCCAAGAATATATGATGGTGTTGTTTCTTGATCAGAACATATAGGTGCACTGTCGTTCTTGTTAAATTTGGTAAGACTCGATATGTATTTATGTATCGATGTAAAATTTAAAATATTCTCACGCTTTAAATTTTTATGGATGAATTACCTCTTAATACACAAAGATGGGGCGAAATTGAAGAGAGTACATAAAACTTGATGTGATTTCACTTTGGTATATTAAATGTTTTTTTTAAATTTGATCTTAAAATTCTCTGCATTAGGTATATGAATCAATTGTCTCAACTGTGCTCAATTAATGATCACATAATTTTCAATTGTCATTGAAGTCATCTCCTTTCTTATTTCTCTCTCCATGTCATTGAAGATGTTTAAGTTCGGTTTCAATATCAAAAGACACATAGATCGTATTAGTGGAAGTTTGAAAATAAAATACTTTACTGGCAATTTAGGACACAGTATGGCAATCAACCCAAACTGAACTTGTTCTCTTGGTTTTGTGTTGGTCTTCGCGAGTTCAAATCATAATTGTGCCAAACCAGTTGGTTGATTTGTATGACCCGCCAAGTCGAAAAAATCAAACATGTCAAACCCATCATGAACTTAACTCATTAATCTATTAAAACTGGTATGAAATCGGTCTATCAAACACAGAAGTAACACGTCAAATAGACAACCTCACATGTCAATCTGTCAAATCCGATCTTTCTATCCCGCTTAAATAAAAAATTTAAGTTTATACTTAACCCCATAAATAAAGTTTGAGTTTATATTTTAAAAACCTACAAACCTACTGACTTAAACCTGACATGTTTATCATTTTTATTTTCTTTGATGTAGAGAAAGTTCGGTTTGAATCAACTAGGAAAGGAAAAAAGGAAAGGAGTTTATTAGTTCCCGCATGAATGATAAGGCTATTTTCTCAATCGATCTCATATAATTGCTGAAAACTCAGAAGTATATCCAACAAAAATTCGTCTAATAATAATTGGAAATATTATATTTGACTGCTTCCAAATGCTTATATGTTCGTATCTTTAAATCCTCCAACTGGACAACAGAAAAATCATGGACCCTTTTTGCCAAAGCAGCTGTTAAGAAAAGAAAATTGTGGGTTGGCACATTGTCTAGAAGCAAATTGTTATATGTTTCCTATGTTTATACATAGACCAAGCAGGCAGAGCATATGATTTCAATAATCATCGCTTGATGTAAATTAACATAAATATTTGTAAATAAAAACAGTTCAAATTATTATCTTACGTTGGTTTTGTTCTCACCTTCACTATAGTCCCTACCTTTACAATTTTATTTAGTTGCCTACAGGTGTTATATATATACATATACATTCAAAAGCTATGGAGGATTAAAAATTGTTTCTTTCTTCAGGCCCACTCACTTGACGGAGCCCGGATCTCCTCACCCCCCATTTTGGGGTAACAAATGACCCCCTGCCACGTGGCAGGAGAGGGGGTGGTGAGGCTGGATGTAGGTGAACCCCACCCAGCCTCACCACTCCCTTCCCGTGCCACGTGACGGGCGGTCACGTGGAGGGTAATATTGGGGGCGGTGAGAGGATCCCACCCCTGCTTGACGACCTTTGGTACATCTCCCCGCATTCAAACGAGCAGGGCGTTTGCATTGGATGCGTTTTTTTATACGTATGTATGCACATATATGTGCATGTGTCAGTATATAATATACATTATTCTCCGTCATTTAGCATTTTTTTTGTGTGAGTATATAATATACATTATTCTCCGTCATTTAGCATTTTTTAAGTCGAGTTTTCGAGCTTGTTTTGTGACATTGATGTTATATATTTTAGCCGCGGATACATGCTTTTATACAAAGGGTAGGGTAATGCGGGATACATCAGATTTTGAAGTGATCTGGCCCCTTCAAGGAAGCTATGTAAATGCTAGTAACTAGTAAAATTGATGTTTTATGACCATAAAACTAATTACATCAGATTACGAAACGATCGAATCTCTCTCGCAAATACGAGATCATCGTGCATCAAGAATACCATTTATTTATCATTTTTTCCCGTGATTCAGCTGAAACCCTTTTACCCATCTTCCCGTCTCACGCATTTCTAGGCAAGTTCTTCTCTCTGATCTCAGGTTTCCTTCCTATTTGATTCAATATTTCTCCTCTGATTTGATCTTTCTAATAAGCGCTTTTTTCGCTGTTATTTCGGATCAGCTCATGATTTTCTTTGACTTGTTAGTCTCATTTATATAACTGTGATTCTTTCTATAAATTTTCTTTCGGAATTGTTTTTTCCATCCGAACAACACAGGTTTGTTTCTTCTAGATCCATTTGTTGTCATATATTTAAATTTCTGTTTGATTTTTCTTTTTCTTTCCTGTAGTGTTTACTTCTGGTTATGGAGTAAATACCCGGTGAACTTTATGCTAAGCTTCTGGTTATTTTTCCTGTCAATGTTATGTTTCGGCTTAAATCGTGGATTTGCAGTGTGTTACGATTGTAATGATGCTCATGCTGCGTTTTTCCTTTTCCTTTTGTACTGTAATTTGGTTTTCTGATGTCTTTCTTTATGATAGACTGATGCTATCATGCGATAGTGGTTACAGTTAGTGACATGTGGAATTTTTGTGTCTTCATATATGTATCTGTTGCACGGATTTTGATTTATTAGTCTGGTAATGAGATTGAATCAACCTGTTGAGCTTTGGGTGTGAATTTTTGGTGCACATCCTTCCCCATGTGGTCTCGTATATTATGTCTTGCTAGCTGGAATTATGGTTTTTTTTTTTTTAATGAATGTTATCTTACTGTGAACACTACAGACACGTCCCTCTTGGTAATTGCTAAGCTGGTAGAAAACAAGATTTTGGGTTCACTTTGTTTTGCATTTGCTTTACATTGAAGTGAACAAAGGAAGAAGTGTGCAGATCTCATTCTTTCTGTATGGGATTGGAGGAGACAAGGTTCCGATTCGGTACTTGTATAGTTTAACGTATGAATAGAGTGATGAAATACTTTTGCATCATCTTAAATGGTATTATTCACGGTTAAAATGGTCTTAGTTATAACTACTGCTCCTCTGTATGTATGAAAGCTTTTTTTTTTTTTTTTTAATGAAATGTTATCTTACTTTGAACACTACAGATACGTTTCTATTGGTAATTGCTAAGCTGGTAGAAAACAAGATTTTGGTTCACTTTGTTTTGCATTTGCTATACATTGAAGTGAACAAAGGAAGAAGCCTGCAGATCTCATTCTTTCTGTATGTGATTGGATGAGACAAAATTCCGATTCAGCATTTGGATAGTTTAACGTATGAATAGAGTGATGAAATACTTTTGCATCATCTCATATGGTATTATCCACGGTTAAAATGGTCTTAGTTGTAACTACTGCTCCTCTATATGTATGAAAGCTTTAAAAATAGGAGAATGTTCTGACAGTAGTCTTTATACTATCCGCAGGGTTTTCACTGTGAGTTGCAATGGAAGATCAGCACCACTACCCCTCCATTGCTAATAAGTTGGCAAATAAGTTTCATTTGAGCACAAGATCGCAAGATCTTCATGGTCACTATGGGGGTTTCCAGAGGCCTGGTCTTGCCCAGAGGCGCTTTACATATGGCAACTACTCTAATGCAGCTTTGCAGACTCCTGTGACGCAGTTTTGCCATTCTCCCCAGGATTTGTCACTGGTTGCTGCAAATGCTTCGCCAGTGTTTGTCCATGCACCAGCTGAAAAAGGTTTGACAGGCTTTGCCATTGATTTTCTCATGGGTGGAGTGTCTGCTGCTGTGTCAAAAACTGCTGCTGCTCCAATCGAGCGCGTGAAGCTGTTGATCCAGAATCAAGATGAAATGATCAAGGCTGGTCGGCTCGCTGAGCCATATAAGGGAATCGGTGACTGCTTTAAGAGAACAATAGGAGAGGAAGGATTTGTTTCATTGTGGAGAGGAAACACTGCCAACGTCATTCGTTATTTCCCCACTCAGGTTGACTGTTTCTCTAGTTTTAATGATACATTAGGCATCCTTGCGCGTGTACGGTTCTGTCTTATATCTAGGTGCATTCTGATGACAATTCCTTTGTCTCCTACAGGCGTTGAATTTTGCATTTAAGGACTACTTCAAGAAGCTCTTCAACTTTAAAAAAGATCGCGATGGCTACTGGAAGTGGTTTGCTGGTAACCTGGCATCAGGTGGTGCTGCTGGTGCCTCATCGCTGCTCTTTGTCTACTCCTTGGACTATGCCCGAACACGTCTTGCTAATGACGCCAAGGCTGCAAAGAAGGGTGGTGGTGGAAGGCAATTTAATGGCTTGATTGATGTCTACAAGAAGACCCTTGCATCTGATGGTATTGCTGGACTTTACCGTGGTTTCAACATCTCATGTGTTGGTATCATTGTGTACCGCGGTCTGTACTTCGGTTTGTATGATTCTTTGAAACCAGTGCTATTGACCGGAAACTTGCAGGTTAGTTTCTAGTTTTACGTGGTGCTTTAGGTGTTTTTATAGCAAATTGGTTCTCTGATTCGTATTTGACTT
>AP025075.1:28307507-28315907 GCA_036186865.1 Eustoma russellianum | reverse complement strand
TTTTTTTTTTTTTTTTTTTTTTTAACACATTTCAATTCCTTGCGAAAAAATGGGCTGTGCTCTTTTTGTAAGGCTTGTTTTGAACAACGGAGATAACCATTTGGGTTCGGGTAAATTTGTTCTGATTACTCTTCGACTTTTTAACACATTTCATCCATGCGAAAAAATAGGTTATGCTATTTTCTTAAGGCTTGTTTTGAGGAATGGGGATAACCATTCGGGTTTGGGGCAAATTGTTTTGATTTATGGGGCCTGGGAACTTGGTTCTGCATAGATAATCTTAGAAAGAATTTACTTCGATGATGTGAGTCGAGCAACTCATTACATTGTGACTCGACCTCTTACGAGATCATTTCAGCCGATGTTTATTTTAAGACATTGTGGTCTGGTTGGAGCTGGTTTGGAACACCCTGTTGTCTAACTGGCGGATTACAGTTCACTCTACAGTTCATTTGAAGCAGATATTATCCTAAGAAATTATGATATGACTTGACATTCGATTCAATTTCATATCTGATATTTGTGTACAACTTGGTGATTACAGGATAGTTTCTTCGCTAGTTTTGGACTTGGTTGGTTGATCACCAATGGTGCTGGTCTAGCCTCGTACCCAATTGATACAGTTCGCAGAAGAATGATGATGACTTCTGGTGAAGCTGTCAAGTATAAGAGCTCATTTGATGCATTCTCTCAGATTCTCAAGAATGAGGGTGCGAAGTCATTGTTCAAGGGCGCGGGTGCAAATATTCTTCGTGCCATTGCTGGTGCTGGTGTCCTAGCCTGTTATGACAAGCTTCAGCTGATTGTTTTTGGCAAGAAATACGGTTCTGGTGGCGCCTAAGATCTCACCACATGATATCTTTTAAGATTTAAGACGACGATGAAAATTATTCCTAGTTAATCTTCCGCAAGTAAACAGTGCTCATTTTATGTAATAATTAAGATTTAGAAAGGGGGGGTTTTGCCCCAATTATTACCTTTCTGGGACAAGCACTTTTTTCCCAGGTGAACTGTGATGGCAGATCTCAGACTCTTTTATTGATTCTGATGACCAATGAAGCTCCAATTCAGTTTCTACTTTGTTTAGCGTTTGCAGCAAATGCTTTGTTCCTGGAAATCTGGTTATCGAGAATTTGTAACATTTCATATGCTTTTGCTCTTTCTTATCTAGTGGTACCCATCGGCGTTAGGTATATTATATGTTTTTCTCAATTTATGATAACCTTTGTATGACACACTAGCAGACAGCACATGCGTGGCGTGTCTATATGGCATCAAGGGCGTGTTTTAAACATTAAGCCCATGATATGAGCTTGACATTTCTTAATTTGATTATGAATCAATAATACACCTCTAATACATATATTTTTTTTCTGTTGTTGGAATATACTGTTGTTGTAAGTATATCCCCTTGTATTTAAAGTCTTTTTTCAGCAACAATGTAACTGTATGGTTCTTTTTTTTCTTTTATTGTCATTAACCTCAAAACTCTCCGTAAGGTTTTAGAATATCATGAGATGTCCGTAGATTATTGTTGAAGAAAACCTAAAGGCACTATACAATTCAAGAATACGACCAAGTCCACCCAGAAAATGCGTACGAATATTTAATCTTTTTATGAAGACAGCGCTGGACTTTGTAGACTTTATACAAGACTAATTAGTTGTTTCTTGTGAACATCTGGTAGGATTTGACCAACCCAGAGAATAGGGAATATGTCAAAGGTTCTACCACAAAAGGGTGGAATAGTCGAATGCTAACACGCCAATTTGGATGTCTTAGTATAGAAGGATGTCAATAGCAGAAACTTTCAAACCCATATGAATGGGAAAAAATATAGTGCGCACCTTCAGACCAAAGTTTAATTGGTAATTAGAATGAGACGTTGCAGTAGAATGAGAATAATTTGAACTTCGATTACACATAATATGAGTGTTTTATTGTTGTCTGAGTCAAGATTGATCAAAGATCATAGTATTCATGTACAATTGAACAACAATTGCTGGTTGCTGGTCCAGTTTACAATAGCTATCTTGCATGGAATCCGTTGAAAAAAATCTTACCATCCTAAAAAGCTATTGGATTTCTGTTGTGTTACTCCACTACTCCATTATGATTGCAACGGTGGATGCCTCTAAGTCCAAAGATTTTGCCTTTTGACCTAAAAATATAGGGTGTTTTTTTTTATTATCAATTTCTGGTTCTGAACATTCTTCAATACACTTTTTAATTTTTTTCACATTATATTTTTTTACATAAAATAGTGACGTCATTTATAAAAACTAATTACATTGTATTTAATAACACTTACCATATTGAATACATTTGAAAGAGAAGAGAGCCATAGTCTGCCGTAAAAGGACGTCATGTATGCTGTACGTAATGTAAAAAAAATATTGGTATCCTTTCATATGTCTTTATTATGTACCTATATAATAATAAAAACAAGTATAATAGTTGTACCTAAACTAATAGAGAGTACAAGCATTCACATGGCTGCCTCCCATTGATGAGATGAGAAAGTTCCACGTCATTTCTTTTTTATTCGGTCATATCAAAATAAGGATTATTTACCCGTGGTTTTATTTAAATGAAAACCAACTCGTTCATTTGTATTTTAATTTATGATATCGAATTCGCTAGTAACCAATTATGAATATAGCAATATGTTTTTGAGTAAGTAGAAACTATTAAAATAGTAGTATGTCTAACACTAACTAGAAAACTATAAAATTTTTTATTACTTGAATAAATTTTCAAAACTAGGTGAAATACCAGAAGAGAACATATTCCAGCTCCTAATGGCACGATCCACTCCACCATGCCACCCTGTGGTGGAATTTTCTTTTCTGCCCCGACCATTTTTGGAAATTTACATTTTCCACCACTATATAGTTTCCCTTGTTTCGCATCGCACCTCTGTCTCTGCTGGAACCCTTGTTTCCATTTTATCGTCTCCCACATTTGTAGGCGAGTTCTTCTCTCTAGGCTCAAATTTTCCTTCTTGTTTTGATTCAATATTGTTCATCTGCTTTGATCTATTCAATCAGCGTCCATTTCTCAATTCTTTCTGTTTACCTCAAATTTCTCTTTGATTTGTTAGTCTCTTTTGTAGATCTGTGATTCTTTCTATAGAAGTTCTCTTTTGGAATTGTTTGGTCCCTTGATTTGTTAGTCTCATTTATAGATCTGTGATTATTTATATACATTTTTCTTTTAAAATTGTTCTTTCTTTGGCCGAAAAGAGGTTTGTTTCTTTTAGATCAATTTGTTCTCCTGTATCTAGTTGTTTTTCTTTTTCTTTTTGATTTTTTCCCCTTTTGCTGTAATGCTTTACTTCCAGCTATTGAATATTCACATGGTCAACTTATGTTATGCTTCGGAAACAATCGTGGATTTGCAGTGTCCTACTAGTGTAATGATGCTCATTCTGCCTTTTTCTTCTTTTGGTTTTGTTATGGGTTTCTTTAGGATATACTGATGCTTTTGTGCCATGGTGGTGATAGTTAGTGATATGTGGAATTATTGTGTATGAGTGTATGGATATGTTGCATGGACTTTGACTTATCTAGTCTGGTAATCACATTGAATCAACTTTTTGAGCTGTGTATGTGAAGTTTTTGGTGGCACGTCCTTCCCGATGTGATCTATCTATGCTTATTATGTGTTGCTAGCTGGAATAGATCCACATGATCTTTTTTATTTTATGAAATGTTTTATCTTGTTTTGAACACTACCAATACGTCTTCTGTGTAGTAATTGCTATGCTGTTAATGGTTATAGATAACGTCGGTAGAAAACAAGATTTTGGGTTCCCTTTGTTTTGCATTTGCTATACATTGAACTGAACAAAGGAAGAAGTCTGCAGATCTCATTCTTTCTCTATGGGATTGGATAAGACAAGTTTCCGATTCAGTACTTGGACAGTTTAACGTATAAATAGAGTGATGAAATACTTTTGCATCATCTCAAATGGTATTATTCACGGTTAAAATGGTCTAAGTTATGACTGCTGCTCCTCTATATGTATTAAAGCTTTAAAAGTAGGAGAACGTTCTGACAGTAGTCTTTACCCTATCCGCAGGGTTTTCACTGTGAGTTGCAATGGAAGATCAGCACCTTTACCCCTCCATTGCTACTAAGTTGGCAAATAAGTTTCATTTGAGCACCAGATCCCAAGATCTTCATGGTCACTATGGGGGTTTCCAGAGGCCTGGTCTTGCCCAGAGGCGCTTTACATATGGCAACTACTCTAATGCAGCTTTGCAGACTCCTGTGACGCAGTTTTGCCATTCTCCCCAGGATTTGTCACTGGTTACTGCAAATGTTTCACCAGTGTTTGTCCACGCACCAGCTGAGAAAGGTTTGACGGGCTTTGCCATTGATTTTCTCATGGGCGGAGTGTCTGCTGCTGTGTCAAAAACTGCTGCTGCTCCAATCGAGCGCGTGAAGCTGTTGATCCAGAACCAGGATGAAATGATCAAGGCTGGTCGGCTCGCTGAGCCATATAAAGGAATTGGTGACTGCTTTAAGAGAACAATAGGAGAGGAAGGATTTGTTTCATTGTGGAGAGGAAACACTGCCAACGTCATTCGTTATTTCCCCACTCAGGTTGACTGTTTCTCTAGTTTTAATGATACATTAGGCATCCTTGCGTGTCTACGGTTCTGTCTTATATATAGGTGCATTCTGACGACAATTCCTTTGTCTCCTACAGGCGTTGAATTTCGCATTTAAGGACTACTTCAAGAAGCTCTTCAACTTTAAAAAAGATCGCGATGGCTACTGGAAGTGGTTTGCTGGTAACCTGGCATCAGGTGGTGCTGCTGGTGCCTCATCTCTGCTCTTTGTCTACTCCTTGGACTATGCCCGAACACGTCTTGCTAATGACGCCAAGGCTGCAAAGAAGGGTGGTGGTGGAAGGCAATTTAATGGCTTGATTGATGTCTACAAGAAGACCCTTGCATCTGATGGTATTGCTGGACTTTACCGTGGTTTCAACATCTCATGTGTTGGCATCATTGTGTACCGTGGTCTGTACTTCGGTTTGTACGATTCTTTGAAACCAGTGCTATTGACCGGAAACTTGCAGGTTAGTTTCTAGTTTCACAAGGTGCTCTGTTTTTATAGCAAATTGGTTCTCTGATTCGTCTTTGGGCTTTTAACACATGTCATCCATGCGAAAAAATAGGTTATGCTATTTTTATAAGGCTCGTTTTGAGGAATGGGGATACCCATTTGGGTTTGGGGTAAATTGTTTTTGTTTATGGGGCCTGGGAACTTGGTTGTGCATAGATAATCTTAGAAAGAATTTACTTCGATGATGTGAGTCGAGAAACTCATTACATTTTGACTCGACCTCTTACGAGATTATTTCAGTCGATGCTTATTTTAAGACATTGTGGTCTGGTTGAAGCTGGTTTTGTTGTCTAACTGGTGGATTACAGTTCACTCTCTACAGTTCATTTTAAGCAGATGTTATTGTAACAAATTATGATATGACTTCACAGTTGATTCTACTTCATATCTGATGTTGGTGTACAACTTGGTGACTACAGGACAGTTTCTTCGCTAGTTTTGGACTTGGTTGGTTGATTACTAATGGTGCTGGTCTAGCCTCGTACCCGATTGATACGGTTCGCAGAAGAATGATGATGACTTCTGGTGAAGCTGTCAAGTATAAGAGCTCATTTGATGCATTCTCTCAAATTCTGAAGAATGAGGGTGCGAAGTCATTGTTCAAGGGCGCGGGTGCAAATATTCTTCGTGCCATTGCTGGTGCTGGTGTCCTAGCCTGTTATGACAAGCTTCAGCTGATTGTTTTTGGCAAGAAATACGGTTCTGGTGGCGCCTAAGATCTCACCACATGATATCTTTTAAGATTTAAGACGGTGATGAAAATCATTTTGAGTTAAGCTTGAACAAGTAGACTCTGCTCATTTTTTGTAATAACTAAAGCTTTAGAAGGGGAGTTTTGTCCCAACTATCCCTGGCTAATTGCTTTTTTTCCAGGTAAACTTTGATTCTGGTCTCAGACTCTTTTATTGATTTCAAAATCAGAGATGAGCAAGGATGCTCAAAAACATGTGATGTGTGTTTTTATTTGCCAACATTTTGGTCTATACTTTGGTTACTTTTTGCGGCAAATGCTTTACTCTTTGGGAATATTGTTTTTCAGAAATTTACAATATTTGATATGCTTTTGCTCATTCTTCTGTTGGCATTGATGTGTACACATTGATGTCTCTCTTTTATGGTGTACATTCCCCCCACCCCCCACCCCCAAATATATATGTTCTTCGGTTAGTTTAGTCCATTTCTGTGAATTTGTTATAGCTCAGTTCACTTTTAATGTCACCTCATAGGACACCATGAAAAAGGTATATAAATAATAGAGGATTGAATCCTAATCTACTTAGAATTTGGAAGTAGATATATTTTAAGTATGAATCTTACTCAACTAAGATATTCTTAAACCTAAAGCTATTAGGAAATTACTAATTAATTTATCCTAAAACTACTTGGAAATTCCCTAATTAAACTACCCTCACACCTCTATATATCCTAACTAACTTAAACTAATATACACACAAAATCTTAGATCAATTCCGACCGCCCATATCCTCAGCAAGAAAAAAAAAAGAAAAAAAGGTAGCGCAGCCTTTTTGCCCAGCCGTCAGCCCCAGTAACAAGAATTTTCTTGTTGCAATTCTTCGTCTCTCATCAGCGAGGATACGATAAGAAAAAAAAAGCAAGCACTTTTGCCCTCCCAACCGAGAACCTTAAATAAGAAAGAAAGGATTTTGTGCAACCATCAACTCTAGATTCGATCCTACGGTATAGTATACGTGAATCAGGTAAATAATCTTTTTATACTTACTATGTTTTGCGAAAATTCTATACGTTTATGTTCGTAATAAATTGAATCATGCATGAGTATTCGTGAATGTTGTATGAATTTTTTGTATATATGTATATATGTGACAAATTGTATATGTATGGCCTAATATTTGTGTGTACTATATATGTGTGTGTGTTGGTCGAATTGGTTTGAGAAACCATCGGCATAAGAATGTGTGGTGAAGATATGTATACTTGGTTTATTATTCATAAATGGGGGAAGATTGGTTTTACGTATGTATATATTTATGATTTGCTTGGAATTGTGGGTAAATGCTTCTGGCCGAAATAATTTGGTTGATTATGAAAATTAAAAAAAAATCTCATGTGTGTATAATTTAAAAACTTATGGTAAATGTATGTGTATGCATACAACCGATTTTGTAAATATATGTATATGGGCTGATTGCATGGGGTTAAATAAGTTGAGGTGGGAAATTGCATTTTGGTGGCTGACGTGAGATTTAAGTATGATTATGGGTAATTGTCACATGCATATATTCTTATGGTAATTATGTTTTCATATAAAAGAATATATTTGATTTCTTTTGCAACGATAATGTATTAAGGAATATATGGTAAATATGTTATATATATATATGTATGTAAATCCTAGGATATATTCAGATATAAAGGTTACTATGTAAAAGAAAAAAAGACCAAAGTTTGATAATGGTTGCTGTGGTATGTGTGAATGGCGTGAATGGCCTTTTTTTTTAAAGCCACTGGACGTAAGTTTGGAAAAGCGTAATATTTGGAGAAGTATAATTTCGGCCAGGAACTGCGAGAGGAATATTTGGTATTTTGGACTTTTGACCATTTGAATTATTTGTTTGGACTTATTTGGTATTTGGAGGACATTTTGGTAATTTTGATAAATCTGACATTTTGGTAATTTTGATAAATCTGGCATTTTGACCTATTTTGGTAATTTAGACTAACTTTGGTACTCGGAAAATGATTTTGAAAGGTGGATTTGCACATTTTTGGAAATTCATCCCCACAACGTGAAGATATCGTTAAGCTGAATTTGTGTGTGTGTATATGTATGTATATCATGCGTGCATAGACATGCGTATATACACATACATGCATATATATGCATACATATAAATGTATGTGCGTAACTCTATTTTAACTTCTACTAACATTATTTTACATCTACTGTATTAAATTCATTATCTTACTCTAGATCTTCAAGGAAAAAAGAGCTTTTGAGTCTTTCCTTCTTCGGATTTGTGTTTTATTTACAGAGCTGTCTTTAGTGTAAGTCAACATCATAAGCATTTAAAACAAAATTAAAAAAGGGCGACTTGTTAATCAAATGATTAAACAAAACCATTACTAAGTCATTGTACTTTGTTTCTACCGTTATATTTATAATAGTCCAATATTTTTCTCCAAATCTTTAAAACATATTTTTTTAGTCTTTTCTTTTTCATATGTCTGTAATCTAATTGCGAAAATAACTTGCTGAGTTTCATATCCATATTTATACTC
>AP025075.1:28177507-28302507 GCA_036186865.1 Eustoma russellianum | reverse complement strand
TACAAGAAAAAAATTTAACGCTTTTCATTTAAGAGTAAACATCTCATTTACATCTCCCAAATTTCTTTGAGACTAGAGGGTATAAATCATCGGGGTCAAAGTATGACTTTTTAGTAGAATAGAAAAATTACTATCCAAGGCGGTGGATAAAATTTGCTACGTGAGTCGGTTATGGAAGGAAAGTTTTCCTGAAGTGATATGGAAAAGGAAACAAAACGGCGTCAAGTCAATGATTGATATAGAAAGCCTCCGATATTTACATGGCAACCCACCATGACTATCCTTCTAAGTATCAAATATTTATAAATATAGGAATAAAACTTCATACATATGTTCATAATCCTTCTTTTTAATCCTTAGCTCCTTGTCAGAAATTCACAGTGCCTCGTCCAAGGGCAATGAAACCATCCAAAAAGACTTCTACCAGCAATTTCATGTCTCCAAGTAATCAATTGTCTCAAAGAATTGAGTCGCCTTCTCTATTGCCGGAGTTGATGGTGGAGATTCTTGCTCGTTCTTCCTCCATTGATCTTGTTCATGCAAAGCTTTGGTATGTATTAGTTATAATCGTTCTCTTCCTTTTCATCACCTTAATCTATCAACAGTTCCTTATAGGTTTATATGGTATATTTACGTATTAGAAAAACGGATAGATGATTGATCTGTGACGTGACATAACAATTGCATGCAGTTGCAAAGAAGTACGTAAGCTAGCAGAGGAAGAGTACGTATATAAACGTGTGTGTTTGAATGATTTTCCAATCACCGGATGGAATAAAGCAGAGGTTCATGCTTCATTCTTCAACAAATGTTTGTTATCCAAGAACTCTGAGGCCTTGTATAGACAAGGAGTGGTTAGTTATGTTTTCGTTTTTATCTTTTGTGGTTCTATCAATTTTTTTTTGTTTGTTTGAAGAATATTGCTGTTTCTATTCATAGTTTCGATGCATATTTGAAGAATACATGTGTTTCTCATTTTTCTGCAACATGATGAAACTAGAATTAAATTAGAAAAGGTAAAGAATCAAATCTTACTTCCACAACACACTCAGAGAGCTTCCTGAATGTAGATAATAGAGTTAGATTAAAAAGGATAAATTTTATACACTTGTTAATTATCCTAAGTACATAATTCAATAAAACAACAGATTTAGGTATGTATGTTGTTTTCTATTCTAAATTTAATTTGTCTTGCTTTTTTAGGGTTTTCGTCATTCCTTCCGGCATGCGAATTAATCAACAAAGAAGAAATTGGATTAATGTGCCAAAAAAAGACTGTCTGTATTTTGTACCTAAATCCGAGAAAGATAAACTAATTTACGAACATAAAAGAAAATAAATAGACCTTTCAAGTCACACACATAGCTTTCTTGAATTCGCCACATTATTAACTTTTTTTTTTCTTTTGGACTCGGGGGGGGGGGGGGGGGGGGAGGGGGGCAAAGTGGAAGGAAAGTATGATCTTCTTTCGATGCAGAAGGTTGTACAATCCCACAAGTTTAACAGCATATGCAAATCAATATCAGTTAACGGACTTCTTGGGTACCATAACCTCTAGGGCATCTCTTGTACAATCTCATTAGTTTAATTAATAGAATATGCAAATCAATATCAGTTAACGGACTTCTAAATAGAAATAACATGATCTGGTGTCCACAAGATATCCATATCAAAACGCGTTTCGGTATAAGGATCTGAAGTTAAAACCTAAGATTTGAATATACAATATTTGATTCAATCTACTATTTGATTTTACGCCGTGAGGACAAGTATGATCTTCTCTTATAAGGTGCAATGTACACATATATATATATATATATGTATATATGCCTACTGAATTCCAGTTTTTGGAAGGTAAAAATTTCTCAAGCCTGCAATCGGACACAAATGATTTTCTATCGCGTGTTATGTACTATTTTAAACTAGCTAGGGAGAATATGTATATTAATTTTTCACGAAACAAATACATTAATTGGATTTCTTCGAAATAAATGCAAAAACACCGGCATAATAATGCATTGAACATCGTACCTTCAGGTGGATTACTTTCATTGCCTAAATACGGAATCTGCATTGAAGCACTTGAATGAATCTGCAAATTATGGCCACACAGGAGCTTCGTATGCAGCGGCAATCATTCATCTTATGTGTGGCGGTGAATCGGAGCAGAAAGCCGCAGCTAAAACTTTGCTTAACATGAAGAAATCGGCCATCACGAAAAGAAAGGTAAAACAATATCGTGAGAGCTTGTGTCAGATCATTCGCGCTATATGGACAGCACATCCGTTGATTGTGAATCGAGATCAGTTGAGAAGAAGAAGAAGGTGTCGGCAACACCGCAAGCTTACAGGTTGGGAGAAACAAAGATGTGGCATAGAGGATGATGAAAATACGTGTGAGGACTGTGTGTATGAAGAAGAATTCGAAGATATATGTAATGCTCTTTGATAAAAATTGACTTCGAGGGCTAGGTTTCAAAGGATAGAATTCTCTCACCCATTCTTATTTACCGCACGACACGTGAATCTAGATCTAGCCTCACCACCACACCCTGCTGCTACGTGTCGCGATAAGAGGGGTGAGGGGATTGAGGGGAGGTGATCCCAGCTTTCAAACCCCTTCGCATGTGGCAAGGGTGTCCACCCTAGACAATTCAGCCTGCTAGTTAGATTACGAGACATGTTAAAATAAACATAGTACATCTCCATATATAATTGGTTTTTCATCTATTAATTCAATTATGAGCAATTTTGTTGCATAATATGTACTTGTCTTGTTATTTTTTCCTAGTAATATAAGTATTGGCCCAAGTCATAGGCCGAAAAGTTGGGCCACTAGTCGGGCTTCACTTGGTGGGCCCTTGAGTTCAATATGGGGTAGCTGAAGAATTTTGAGATAAATGGTTTTCTTTCTTCATTGATTCTTTCTGTATAACATACATGCCTACTTATACTACAGCCTATAGCTTGTACAAGGAAAGAGTAATCAATTACAATTAATCCTAATTATCCTGCCTAATCAATCAGATCAATCTAACTATGGAAAGTATTTACAACATAATATTCTTTTTCCTAAACTGCAAAATTACAGCCATAATTAACACTCCCCCTCAAGTTGAACACTCGGATCTCGAATGTTCAACTTGTCCAAGATATCAACAAAGATTCGTCCATTAACAGCTTTGGTGAGTACGTCGGCAAGCTGGTCCTCTGATCGAACAAACGGCAAAATCACAACTCCGCTGTCAAGTTTTTCTTTGATGAAATGACGATCAACTTCAACGTGTTTGGTCCTGTCATGTTGAACTGGGTTTTCCGAAATGCTGATTGAGGCTTTGTTGTCGCACTTTAGACTGGTGGGACCATCGACTAATAGACCAAGTTCCGCCATAAGTTTTCGCAACCATAAAACCTCAGTGATACCTCTGACAATTCCTCTGAACTCAGCTTCTGCACTTGATAACGCAACAACTGACTGCTTCTTACTACGCCACGTTACTAAGTTGCCGCCAACTAGTGTGAGGTACCCAGAAGTGGACCGCCTATCCACTATATTGCCTGCCCAGTCTGCGTCAGTATATGCTTCAATATTTAAGTGTCCATGCTTCTGAAATATGATACCTCGTCCAGGTGTGCCTTTCAGATACCTGAGAATCCTGAAGACTGCCTCAAGGTGTTGTTTCTGTGGATTATGCATAAACTGGCTTACAACCCCAACAACATATGCGATGTCTGGTCTGGTATGTGAGAGGTAAATCAGTTTTCCAACAAGTCTCTGATACTGTTCTCGTTCCACCGCTGGTGCATCCTGAACTACTCCAAGTTTCTGGTTCTGGGCCATTGGTGTGTCCACTGGTTTTCCGTCCAATAGTCCCACTTCGGCTAACAAGTCCAGGATGTACTTTCGCTGAGATATGTAGATGCCCGAAGACGACCTTAGCACTTCTATTCCCAGAAAATACTTTAAGCCTCCAAGGTCCTTCATCTCAAACTGGGTGAACAGATGGTTCCTGAGACGAGAAATTTCATCAGTATCATTTCCAGTAATAATCATATCATCAACATAAATAATAAGACAAGTAATACAACTTCCCTGTTTTTTGTAGAATAACGTATGATCCGCATTACTTTGTTTGTACCCATCCTTTTTCATGACTGTAGTGAATCGACCAAACCACGCTCGAGGTGACTGCTTGAGTCCATACAGTGCCTTTTTCAATCGACACACCTGGTGTGGTCCAAATTCCTTAGAGAATCCGGGTGGTGGATCCATATACACCTCTTCCTTTAGTTCTCCGTGTAAAAACGCATTCTTCACATCAAACTGAAGTAGTGGCCAATCTTTATTTGCAGCAATAGAGAATAGTACTCGTATGGTGTCAAGTCTGGCTACTGGGGAGAAGGTCTCTGAGTAGTCAATGCCATATGTCTGTGTATACCCTTTCGCAACTAGTCTGGCTTTGTACCTTTCGATGCTCCCATCTGCTTTATACTTGACAGTGAATACCCATCTGCACCCTACCGTTTTCTTCCCTTCTGGCAGTTGGCACTTGTCCCATGTCTGGCTTTTCTTCAGTGCATTAATTTCTGTTTCCATGGCATCTCTCCATTGTGGTGATTGGTGTGCTTCAACTTCATTTCGGGGAATTTTCTCATTGCAAAGTGTCGCAAAGAAACTTTGTGCGAGTCGTGGCTTATTTATCGGGTATCTGGATGCTTGTGCTACCTTGGTAGGAGAGTACCTTTCAGGTGGTATCCCCCTGTTTTTCCTAGGAGGTAGTACCCGTCCTTGGTTCCCTGGAGATGCTAACTCGCACTCCTGGTTTTCTGCAGAAAGGTGCTCCTGACTCTCTGAGAATGAGTTAGTACAGTCCACACATGGGTCAGAAAGAACAGGAACAATAGCAAGAGTATCTGGTGGCGGCTGTGTGGTATGTGTAGTATCAGCATGTATAACATCATTTACCTGTGGCAGAGCATTCGCATGAGGATCTCCATTGGTTGGTACTGTAGTAGTTTCATTATTATGATGGATAGCTGTAGTGCGTTCAGTGTCGCCTACTTGCCGTGTGGATTCAGTAGCCGACCAGTGTGGCTCAGACAGCCAATCGAGAGTATCGTCGCTAGCTATCTCCCCCTGAGACTGAGATTGGGTGTTGAAGAAGGGTTCGGTTTCAAGAAACGTGCAATTCATGGTGACATGAATGCGGCGGGTGCGGGGATTGTAACAGCGGTAGCCTTTCTGGGTAGAAGAGTATCCAACAAAGGCGCATCTCTCAGCACAGGGGTCGAATTTAGTGCGGTGGGTTTTGGGTACATGTATAAACACAGTGCAACCGAATACCTTCGGAGGTAAGGTCAGGACAGGGAATGTTTGTTTGGGTTGATAGTACTTGAAGAGGTGTTTGATGATGGAGGATGGAGGTGGGAAGGCGATTGCTGAGATAGTTAGCGGTGGCCACGGCCTCCGGCCAGAAACCCCGAGGTACATTACCATCAAGCATCATGGCTCGTGTCATTTGAAGAAGAGTTCTGTTCTTTCGTTCGGCAACTCCATTTTGTTCAGGAGTGCCAGGACAAGTAGTTTGATGTAGAAGGCCATTATCAGTAATGAATTGTTTTAGTGCCCCATCAAAGTATTCCCCACCATTGTCGGATCTAAGAATTTGTATTGTCGTATGAAATTGAGTTTTGATCATTTTGTAGAATTCCATAAATTTTGTAGGAACTTCAGATTTATGTTTAATGAGATACAACCAGGTCATACGGGAAAAATCATCAATAAATGTAACAAAGTAACGATAGCCACAAGAAGTAGGATATGGAGCAGGCCCCCAAACATCGGAATGCACTAATGAAAACATCTTATCAACACGAGTGTTATTAGCATGATAAGTAGCCCGGGGTTGCTTGGCCCGAAGACACGTGTCACAGGACAAATTTTGTAGGTTATTTATTTCTGAAGTAAAAAGGTCTGGAAAAAGAAATTTAAGATAACTAAACGACGAATGTCCTAACCGACGATGCCAAAGCCACAATTGTCGACTAACCGATCCAGTGGCAAGATGAGAACGGCCCTGACGCTCTACAGCATCCACATAATAAAGTCCACCACTCTCAGTACCACGTCCAATGATGGTCCCCGTATGAATGTCCTGCAACAGGCAAAACGAGGGATACATGAGTACAACACAGTTTAATTCTTTTGTGATTTGACTAATTGATAATAATTTACTCGAGAGAGAGGGAACAAAAAGACAATTTGATATAGTGATGTCAGGTGTAATAGTGATAGTGCCGCCGCCTTGTACAGGGACAAGTTCGCCGTTGGCCGTTTCAACATGAGATTTTTGTGGGGGTGAATGAGTAACAAAGTCTGTAGGGTCAAACGTCATGGTGTCAGTCGCACCACAATCGAATATCCATTTGGATGTGGAATGGGCTGGTGATTTGCGAACATGGTATGCCGAGTTATTTTTGTATTGGTCTAGGCTGGTGGGGGGACTTTTGGTGTTTTCAGTAATTGAAGGACCAGAATTTTGTGGGGTTGAAAAATTGGGGACTGCCGTGATAATTTTAGAGAGTTCAGGGACCCTTTCTCCCATTTCAGAAACAATAGGACTTGAGTTAACATCTGCAGAAAAACAAGGACTGGAACTACCATTAGTAAAAAAACGTGGGGGGCTTATTCGCAATTTGAGGGTATAAAAGAGTTTGGGGGCTAGGGTTAATCCCTTGCCCCCATTTACCTGCCGCCATCAGACTCCTTCCTTCGTTCTCTGTCTGCAGCTGGTTCCCTGCTCTGGTTCCCTGCTCAGGTTGCTCTGTGTGGGTGTTGCCGCCGTCCTCTCCGGAGGAAATGATGGTGGCCACCCCTGCTCCTCCAAATCCAGTGGTGGGTTTCTTCCCTTCCCACCACTCTGGATACCCAACTAGCTGGAAACACTTCTCTTTGAGGTGTCCCTTCTTTTTACAGTGACTGCACAGCAGTTGGCTTTTGTCTTTCCCTTCCCGCGATGAGCTTGTTGAGCGGGAAGGAGGTGCCGCTGGTCCCCCTCTGCCCCGTCCCCTGCCTCCTGCCTGGGTCTTGCTTGCAAGTCCTTGGCCAACACCCAATGATGAAATTTCTTCTGAGGGTTGTTGTCTAAGAACACTGTTCCTGGCTTCTGCCCTCCTTATCTCTGAAAACGCTGCTTCTAAGGAAGGCAGCGGGTCTCTCTTGACAAGCTCCTTTTTTTTGGTCTCAAACTGGTCTCCTAAGGCCATGAGAAACTGGTACAGTCTGGTCTCTTGAACCTTTTGTGCGTACAGCCGGATGTCTTCTGGACAGCGCATAGGGTTTGGGTCTTTAGTGTCAATGGAGACCCAGACATCTTGTAATCGGTTCCAGCAATCCTCCACACTCCCTGTCCCTTGGCGGACCGTGTTGGCTCTTTTGTGGAGATCGAATATTTGGAGGCCATCTCCACCCATACCATAAGTTAGTGCTAGGCCTTCCCAAAGGGCCTTGGCCGTTGGATATCGGGTAACGTTACTTATCATTGTTGGCTCTACATTTTGTAAGATCCAGGTAAACACTTTGTTATCTTCTTGTTCCCACCGATTATATTGCTGGTCATGGGGCTGTGGTGGTTCCGGATTTCCTGTAAGGTGTGAAATTTTCCCTTGGCCAAGAATGGCCCGATAGATAACAGTGGACCATAAGGCATAATTGCCACTGTTTAATTTGACTGAAATATGCAATGTTTCTGGTGCAGGGGTTATTTGCGGTGTTGGAGACGGATGAAGGCTATCCCGGAGAATCTGGGCAATTTGAAGTGCCCATTCCCCGGGAATTTGAGGGTTGGATGGTGATCCTGTGTTTGAAGCTTCGGTTTTTCCTGTTTCTGACATTTTCTGGGTGTATTGTGGTAGGTTTTTTTTTTTTTTTTTTTTGAAGACAGGCAACACAGTTTTTGCTGTGAAGGCTGGTCAATGAAGGCAACGATCTGCCGTGGGTCGGGATAGGTAAAACGGCGATGATGAGATTTTTTCTGAGCCGAATTTCAGAAATCTCAACACCTCTTTTGTTCAGGCAGATTATTCCTGCTCTGATACCATGAAGAATTTTGAGATAAATGGTTTTCTTTCTTCATTGATTCTTTCTGTATAACATACATGCCTACTTATACTACAGCCTATAGCTTGTACAAGGAAAGAGTAATCAATTACAATTAATCCTAATTATCCTGCCTAATCAATCAGATCAATCTAACTATGGAAAGTATTTACAACATAATATTCTTTTTCCTAAACTGCAAAATTACAGCCATAATTAACAGTAGCCCAGTCGAAGTTCTCTGAAAAGGAATTTGTTATGGAATTAGGAGTTGTGAAAAGAATTGACTATATGGTAATTTGAGCAATGTCAATAATCAAGTCAGTAAAAGTAATTATCAACACTAATCGAGTCAGTAAAAGTGGATTATCTTGAAAACCTACCGGATGTGATGTGAACTTTTTGTTGCTAAGTGTTTAGGCAGAAATAGGGGTTAGTTAATCCTCTTTCTATCTACTATATGTAACCCAACCACTCATTCCAAACTTACCCTTTCGTCTCTTTGTGTTGGGGATTTGTCTATCTATGGCCCCAGGTTAAAATGAGTGATAATTCTATATGAATACGCATGCAAAACTTCACCTCCATGTTCATATGTGTTTTCACCCCTCTTCATCTATTCAGAAAGTCAAAGACATACCTCTAAGAGATTCCAGTTGGTACTCGAGTTGCGATTTGTTCAAAAATGTTAAGAATTAGATTCTAGAGACACACAATGTATGTTCTTGTGCTGCTAGGCCGAAGTCCTGGTTTGTGGTGGGACATCTTGTGTGAATCACTACGTAAGATCTCACCTAACCTAAGAATTTGTATCTTCCACACATGCTCATTGGGATTGGGGCGGTAGAAGCTCCCTATGTGAGAGATTTCACCTTTTATTCCAGAAAGTCAAAGACATTGGAAAATTTTTAACCATTTATAAAAGAGCTAAATGAGATTGTAACACTTCATAATATTTTTGTACATGAAATTATTAATGGCAAACTTATTTGGCGAATTGTGGAGAAAAGATAATACTGGACTGAAAAGAAAGACCCTCATGAAAGCAATAGTTGATTATAAACAAAACTTTTCCCTAAAACGAAGAAAAGAAAATGGAAGGAACATGATTTTAAATAGAACTGTCATATGATTCTTGGGGCAATAGTATTGGCCTTGAAGCGAAGTCATGGAAAAGCACAAAGAAGAAGTAAAGGACAAGACACCGCCCACACCCCTTTTTCCATATCTCCTCTAAATAATGAAGTCACACCGCTATCACTGCAACAACCGTAACCATATATCTAACCCATCAAAAACTATCATTAAGATCCGAGAAAAACGAGAGACATACAAACAATACTTTTATTCCAAGTGTTTTCAGTGAAACTTATGACATACATATCACTGAATTAAGAACATAATAATAAGAATATGGTAATGAATCACACCACTGTCACAAATTTTTACCAAAGGTTGAACCGAATCTCAACGTCTCCGTGTTATCATGCCTCTAGAGTTTATCGTCCAAATAATTTCTAAGAGATCTAAATCTAAACCATAAAAAGACTTGAATCTGTACCTCACAAGTTCGTTAGCTCTGCGTTACTAAAGGTTTTAATATTTTTTTACTGGACTATATTTGTGCAGACACGGTAACTTTTATCAATCTAAAATCTACAAATGATATTTACACATCCTATATAAAAACTATATTTTTTAATGTTCTGGTAGATGAATTTTATGGAAACAAAATATTTTTTTATTCGTGAATACATGATTAAGAAATAATTTATTCGTTCAAGTGTATGAAAGTTAAAAAAAAAAAAAAGGTATAAATATGAAAAGTACTATGGTATCACTTTCACTGAAATCCACATCCAAATGATTAACCTGGTTCCCACTTGCAAAGACTCCAGAGATCCTCAAGGGTGGGAATCTTTTTTATTTATTACAAAGATATGTGTTGTCAGGTTACATGTGTAAAAGGCCCCCGGGGCATAGTCCAGTGGTAAGTGGCAAAGGTGATTGGGGCTAGAACCCCGACGTCCCGAGTTCGAGTCCGTGTGGAGACAATCCTTGTTGAAATATTACAAGGGTTGCCTATGGGCTGGCTGAGTCTCGTGTGTCCTCTCCCTTTGCAGGGCTGCCGGTGGAGCACATCCCTCGATTTACATCCCACCTGGCTAAGGAGCCTCTGGTACAGGTGGGGGGAGAACCCACTCCCTCATCAAAGGTTACATGTGTAAAAGAATTGAATGAAATATGAACATTAAAAAAATTGCAAACTTGTGTTAGTTGATACATATGGTATATTTATATTATTTTATTTTTTTCAATGTTAGTGAATCATGCCATATATTTAACTTCTGATTCTGGTATCTAAGTACCGAGAATTTAATTTTCCTTACCAAATAGTGAAATACTTGCTGTAAAAAAAAATTAACAAGTGCGCACTATATTTTGCCTATAATTTACTACAGCAAGTAGTTATTAAGAGAGAAGCAATAAATACAGAAATGAGTTGTGTATTTCCATGCGCTCTTCGCACGCATAAACACACACCGGAGTGAACAAATCAAAAGCGCTGTCTTGAAAAGCCAACAATCACTTGCATTCTGGAGTCCCGAAGGAAGAGAATGCGTCAGTTTTCTGATTTCTCTGTTTGATTCTCCTTGCTCTTTTTTTCTTTGTTTTTCCATGAATCAAATCCTGTAGTTTACTTCTTTCTTTAATAATCTCAAAATGCTTAACAATTGAATTAATTGGGCTGTGATTTCGCAATTCTCTCAGCAGTCTGGCTGGAGATCAGGAAAACATCTACGTGTTTAGTCGCTGCGGTTGTTGAAATAATTGAATATGATCTGTTGCAATTTGCCTGTCAATTTCTTAATTCTTCGATGGTAGCATACTTTTGCATTGGGTATGGCTTCGACTATTTGAATTATGTCGCTTAGATGCAGGTTTCCGGATAATGCTGCACTGAAGGGAAATCATTCGAGTTGAAATCAACTTTATAAGCATTCTGGTAAGAATTGGCAAAAGATTTGAGGTATTTTGTTATTAGAATACGATGCAATATTTTGAATTTACGTGATCTTTATTTGCATCTTACGTGTATGATGCAGGGAGTAATTCATGATGAGCTGGCCATCACCAGTTGAGCTTCAGTATGGTAATTCGGCTTCAGGGATGCCGTACAATTCAATTGGGAGTTTTATGGATTTTTTTGGAGGGCTTACTTATGACCATGTCAATTTCATTTTTTCAGATGCTCATCCATATACTAAGGTGCAGTATCTTTTTTCTCATCTAACTAATTTGACGTTTCGTTGTTTTGTGATGCAAAAGCTTGTATTTAGGTTGAGTTATTTGTATTTTCTTGAGTCTACTTCTGACTCAGTGGTGTACTTCTTATGTTGACGCCACCCTGATCAGAGTTTTTAATGCTCGGCTTTCAACCCAATTTTTTAGTGCTAAAGTTTCAGCATAATGGATTTTGATAGTTATGAAATTGAACTGTCGCAGTGCTAGGCCCTTATTCGGCTTTGGTGAAGACATGTTTTAATACCTGAAGTGAATTTGTTGGTCTATTAGTGACAGGATGAGACAACTTCAAAAGTTGTTCCCCGCTTGTGTAGTGATCTTGAGCAAATATGTCATTTTATCATTTCATAATGATAGTTTTTAATGTGTGGTTATATGTGTAATACTTGCTCAATGGATGTACTTACATTTTTATTCGGATGATTGAGTTTCCAATTTTTGTAGGAGAGCATGTATCCATCGGCAAGTGCCAATTTCTACAAGTTTGGATTCTCTGAGCCCAGTAGCTTTTTCTGTGACTACGGAAATGGATATGTGGTTAATGATCATACATCAGAAGTTAATGAGTACTGTAGACGTTTAGAGAATCCTTCAACTATTTCCAGAGGAGAAAATGTACTTGAGTTTGCACAACCACAGATGGACTCAAGCACCAGCATGCAAAATGATTCTGTTGATTGTAAGTTGTAGACTGCTGCACATTTCCATGCGCTTCCATATTGAATTGATCCTAATTTTGACATGTTACTATCATTTTTTTTACAGTAGTATTGTGAATAATAAAATGAGGATGTTGCAGTAGTTTCTTTAACTTACTTTTGTTCCTTCTGTGAGAGTTGTTTCTCTCATTGTGTTACCCTTAAGGAATTTATGTCTGCTAGAATATCATTTTTTTTTGGAATTGCTGTTACGATGTTCTGAAACTATCGAATTGCACTTGGTTTTTAAGTAAATCCCCAGGAGCTGCTTTTATGCGCTCTTCGTTTGGACTGAGACTTTGAGCACGACAGATGAAGTTGTTGACGGCATATAACAATAATTAGAGCCATCTTTTGAGCGGATATTATCTTGAGTTCACCATTATTTCTTCTTTTACAAAAAAAAGTTCGCCATCTATTTTTCCATGTATACAAATTTGCAGAATTGAGGAAAGAAAACAGTTATTCTATTATTTGTCCAGGATCATTCTATTATCTGGACTTCCACTAACATATTGAACTAGACAACATGTATGGTTCAAAATATGCGTCAAAATATTGAGAATTAGCCAGGCGGAGTTATGTGGTTTAGCCTGTTTCTTTGGTAAGGTTTTTGGCCCACAAACAGCGACTAGATTTTGGTAGATATATAGATCTGAAGTGATTTAAGCTTTGTAAAGTGGGTAGATATAATTTTGGGACATGGTATTCTTGTTTAATTGTAAGAATTTGTATCCAACGCCTTATAAAGAGGATTCTACTCTTTGTAACTTGCCTTGTGATATCTGGAATGAAAAGTTGAATTATTTTATGACACTTGCTTCAACCTATTCTGTGATACTTGATTTTCTATCTCCTGGCTCTGTTTTAGTGTTTTATATTGTCTTTAGTGATGGATGAAGGACATTAATCAGGAAAGAACATGTATTATCAGTGTGGATGTACGTTGTATATAGAATATTTCACTAGTGTCTTCGGTTAAATTTGGAAAAGATCAGTGGCAGAGCTTGTATTTGCAAATATGAATGTTGGTAAGCTGGTGGTTAGTGGTTTAATGGGTTTTAAGTTATTCAAGCGTAATTACATGTTCTTAAAATTTATAAAGCCTCCTTTATTTGCTGATATCAGAGGATATTTAATTCGTTATGTTGGCCCTATTTTTAGGTCCTAGGAATCATCAGAACGCTCGTGACCCTGAGGTATGTTAGTAATTTTTTTAATTAGTGTCTTATTATGGGCGCTGATAAAATATGTTTATAGACAGATTAAAGGCTCATATTATTGTGTCATATTAAAATCAGCTAAAACAGTCAACAACAATTACATTCAAGTGTTTGAATAATAGAGATTTGCTTAATACGATGCAGGTTGTGTGGCAGGATAACGTTGATCTGGACAACATGACCTATGAGGTTTGTTATTGGTACATTTCTATGTCATATCTGATATGATCTAGTCATTTTATTAACTAACTAAAGCTGTTTCCATTAGACAATTGAACAGCTAAAGGTAATTAGAAGAAAAACTGAAGGCACCAAAACTGGTGATTAAGATTTTTGGTGTGCAAATGGGGATGTTCTTTTGGTCCGGGGATGTTTTTTTGAGATCATATGGTAATGAAAATGATCAGTGGCCTAGGTTTCACTATCTAGGAATTAGTATTCAGATTGGTGTTCTTTTTCTGTGATGCATAAATTATCGAACTAAATATAGAGGAGAGCTTTATATAACTGCCATTGCATGCACTGAAACTGATAACCATTCAGGCCAGATGATTTTTCAGTGAAGTATGCGGATAAACTCAACAGTTCGGGCTAAAACTCAATCTGGAGATTAATTGAACATTTCTTTCTCAATTGCAGGAGTTACTTGATTTGGGTGAAGCTGTTGGAACTCAAAGCAGAGGGCTTTCCCAGGAACTTATTTCCTTGCTCCCTATCTCAAAGTTCAAGGGTAGCTTATTCTCAAGGAGAAAACCTAGAAGTGAAAGGTAATAAAGAGGCATAGGAATCTTTCCGCTGCAATTAAAGTCTTCATGATCCAACTGTTAAACTTCTTTAAGGGTTGCAACCTGTCCATTAGCATTTCACATATTCTACTTGAAATTCCAATGCAATATCAATAGCGGTTTTGATAGGTCTTATTTGTTTTGATCTTTTACCACTAAGATGATAACATTTCTAAGACGGGGTTCTTTCTCTTTGATGTGAGGTTTTTTTTTTCTTTTTTTTTTTTTGGGGTGGGGGAGGCAATTTTTCCTTTCTTTCTTGCTTCGTCTTTTTTACATTTTAATATCATTTTGTGTTTGAGGGTGAGCCGTGAAGGGAATTCATGACCTTTTATGCTCTGTTACTGCATTTGTTCATAACGGCTTTCATCTGTGGTTGAAGGTGTGTAATTTGCCAGATGGAATACAAACGAGGCAATAGGCAAATGACTCTTCCATGCAAGCATGTATACCATGTATCTTGTGGCAGCAGATGGCTTGGCATTAACAAAGTAAGCTACTGTATCTGCTATAAGTTAAGTTGCAGCGTCTTGAAACTTAGCAGGCTGATGCTTTAATTTTTCTTGACAGGCTTGTCCCATTTGTTACAAAGAAGTTAATTTTAATGCTTCAAGACGCCAATCAGCATAGTGTCTGCTCCGTCTTTCTTGGCACGGTTTTCAGTCACTGTTTTACCTGCATCTTTTTCCTCTATTGACCATAGTTACATTTCTTTGTTTTCTCGTGAGAAGTTAGTTTCACTATAAGCAAACATTTGGCAGTTTGCTGTTACCTTAATTTGGAGCTTCGTGCTTGTACAAACTTGTGGTGTGTTTGGTGTTAATATATGTAATTTGCTTCCATTGAGGCTACCTTAAACTTGTGGTCCATTTTGAGTACGGGAATTGTCGTATGAATAGGATAGTTATAATTTAGATAACATCACAAACACACACTATCTTAAATTTCTATCTTCTATGCGTTCAAGGCCAATTTCGAATTGATGATGTTACCGTGCTAATGCATACATAATTGCAGATGGGGAATTATTGGTTTTATTTGTAAAATCAAAGTTCTTCCATGACTTGTCTTGGAAAAAAGATGGATGTATGTTATGTTGAATTGAAATGTATCTAATCTTTTACATGATCCTTGAAAATTATTTTGTAAATAATATCGATATGGTAGAC
Source organism: Eustoma russellianum (assembly GCA_036186865.1). Taxonomy (NCBI): domain Eukaryota; kingdom Viridiplantae; phylum Streptophyta; class Magnoliopsida; order Gentianales; family Gentianaceae; genus Eustoma; species Eustoma russellianum. The sequence continues at coordinate 28,287,229 of AP025075.1, read as the reverse complement.
TTCTTGAACCTTGGGGAACTGATGGTATATGGCAGTAAATTGCAGATACGTACGAGTGCGCATGATACTGTGGCAAACGCCTTCGTCTTACCACCTATGCTTGAAGAATTGTTACGTACTTCAAATGCAGCCTCTTTTTTTTTTCACATTACCACCAAGGCAAAGACAGAGACTCCTGGTTGATAATAAAAATTACAATATCTTTACCACTGAACCCAATTTGAGTCTCTGTTTCTCCCTGGAAATTAAGAACTGTTCAGTTTGCCAGAAGCCAAAAAAAGTTAAGTGATCCTAGACGCTGAGTTTTGGTCTGAAATTCGAGTCTACGAAAGGTTTGGTGAAGTCGTCTATACAAGACATTCGGATCCTTTTAGGTGTTTCTGGATTACCAAGAGGGAACCAGTCGTGGCACCCTACTTCTCTAGCTGCAATAATGGCATCTTTGATGGCAAATAAGACAGCCGAAGCCAGAAAGAAAGGTTATTACACGAAAATTAGGGCTTAGAGACGCTGTCGTGGGTCTAACAGCATAAACGTCAACTTTTCGAGCTTTGCCGTTTCAACATTCAAATTGACTTAGATATTAGGTCGAAACACCTATATATACAGTGTCATCTTTCAATCCTTTTCCAGTATTGGACAAAGGTGTTACAATTACTCTGGTGATAGTTATGATAATAATACAAACTTCATCTACAAATAGAGGCTGTGCTTATCTCATTACCTAAACTTAAATTGAGCTTTCACTATGTTGAGGAAGTAATGAGTTTGACCTTCAAAAGGGATATTGAACTGGAAGGGCCCATCATTCACGGATGGAATTTTGTAGTTTCCGGGACCAGATGTGAATGACCAACCATGTCGGATCCACGGATCCACCTGTGCGCGGCGTCTCCTCATTTTAGTTCTTCCAGGGCCACCCATCCTAGACCTTGTAGGAATGCCCCTTCAATCAGCAACTGTTACATAAGGTGTTATAATACATACATACATACATATATATATATATATATATATGTATATATAGTGGTTATGGAAGCCAAGAACGAAACGTGTTCAATTGTTATCGGATATCTATGCTTATTGCGGAGGCCGTCACCACCAGCTGCAGCAACAATGGCAGCTCTCGCTTCCTCTATAAAGCACCTCTTCCTTCTATCACCCCTCAAACCTACACGCTATCTCCTAATCTCTCCACCCCTTCTATTCAAGAACCCAACAATCTCTCCTGCTTATACTGTACCAATTAATTGCATCCGTTTCAGTTTCAGGCCGTTTTCTTCTATCTCCAGCCCCAGAGTTTCAGCTGAAGAAGTCAATTTGACTACCGCTAGCTCTCTAGATCCTAACTATCTGTCTTGCTGTCTGCCGGAGGTAAAAGGCCTTAAAGTTGCCGTTCTTATCAGCGGAGGAGTCGATAGCAGTGTGGCCCTTCGTCTCCTTCATCTTGCTGGCCATTCTTGCACCGCTTTCTATCTCAAAATTTGGTTCCAGGTGTGACCCTTTTGTCCTTCAAAGCTCAGCTTGGGTTAATTCGTCTGTTTTTTTTTTCAATGATTACCTGATAATTCTTGTTAAAGCTTGTGACTTTTTTCTTTTGGTTAATGTGTTGTAACGTGTTCTGCTGATAATTGCGATGCCCAGATGCTACATTTTTCTTGTTTCAGCTGGGATAATGGTGACTGCTTAGAGATTTTGAATTTTGCCTTCTGTATGTGCACCATATTTTGTGATTTTCAGTTGGGTTTGACTGAGGGAAGAAAAGTTGCAGGAAATAGTTCATGGCCTTATCAGTTTAATGAGTCCTGTAGTTTACTGAATTCAGAGTTAGTTGATTATTTGTGAAGGATAGAGTGACATAACTGATTTATCCAATTTAGTGATGCATGACAAGAAATGCTATGATTAGTTGATACACATGTTGCCGCTTCTACATTTTACTTGACGTGTTAAGAATGGCAGACCCTAGAAAGTATTTCTTTATTTGGGCATCTCTTTTTACATCCTTACCTATCTATGTCTCTGGCGAGCTCATTGTTTGTGACTGTATGTATATTGGATATACATCTGGTAGAGAGAAAGATAGAGGTGTTAAAATTTGCAAATTCCAGTTTTCTTTGATTTTTCAGTGGAAGCTACAGACTTTGGTGATAAGAAGGCATGTCTCTTACAATGGTGCATTTGTGAAGCCGTTTTTTTTCCCTTGGAAGGGGGGGGGGGGGTATTAAGTTGAAGTTAGATATTGTTGAAAATCTCGATGTAAGTAATTGGCAGACTTGACTGCGTATCAGTCTAGTGTCAATATCATATCAATGCATTGACTTATTAAAAGTACCAGGCATGTCGTTCTTTGCGCACATGCTTTACTTGAACTTCAGAGCCTTGCTTCTTTTCTATTCCGTAAGGTAAGCAAGTTGCTATTCTTGGTCAAGTCGATCTCGCATGCTACCAGAGCGTTAATAATGTTGGTAATTTCGGAAGCATATTTATCCCTCTTCATCAGCATGTATTTCCATTATTTCTTTCTTGTTGTAAGTAAAGGTAGGCAATGAGAATTTGATCTGAGCATTTTGTATTAGATGCTCAGGCTATCACGGATTCATCAACTTTGTTTTCACAATTATCTTGCTATAATCCCTCATATAAACCTGGGCAAGTGTGTAGTTTTCAGAAAAAGGAAATTGATACACGAGACTTGGAGAAAAGAGACTACAAAGACCACCACAAGGAAACATATAAAAGACTAATGTATTCTTGGTTTTTTCTTTTTTGGTGCTCCATGACACCACTTAATCGCTCTTTTGATGGTCACTGGTCTCGCTGTTGTCTGTTTCTGTTGCTATTCTTGCTGTCAAAGTTGTTGTTGTAGTTGTTCATGTCCCTTTTGTGGTGCAATGGTATGATTCTTATTCCATGCCATTTTCTCCTAGGAAGACTTTGAGAATTTTTGGTCTGAGTGCCCTTGGGAAGAAGATCTGAAGTATGTGAAAGCCGTCTGTGCCCAGGTATTTTTCTTTCTCTAGCGCGCCGTTCCTATGCTGTGTCCATGGCTTTTCATTTTAGAAAGCACTCACAACGTTATGCTGAGTGCTTGAGATCGGACGTGCTTGCCCGTGCTTTCTTCTTCTTCTGATACTGCTAAATACGCTAAGCTCCTCTTTTGCCATTCTTGTACCTTGGAAACACAGGTTACACTTTTTAATGCAACTCAACAGTATAATCGTTAACAGAGTTCCTCAAGCATCATGAGTTTTAGAATGTGATGCATATCCTTATCTCAATCAATTACGTGTTCTGGTTATTAATAGTACATTAACTACTGTCTGAGCCATGGTTTAACCCCTTGTAAATGTGTCATGCTGATGCTCGGGTTCTCGCAAATTTCCAGGTTGATGTTCCTTTGGAGGTTGTGCATTTGACTGATGAATACTGGAAAAATGTGGTACGGATTTTGTCATGCTACTACATTTCTTCAAGTGAACAGCATTTCATGTGTTGTCTAGATTTGAGTTCCTGAACCAACCAGCAATTGATGCGCCTCAGTTATTACCTCACTAGATTTGAGTTTCTGGATTTTCTCATGTTGATTCTCTCCCTGGGTTCCATCTGTAGATGTGTTAGTTAATATTTACTATTTTCATCTTTTTTTTTTTTGGGGGGGGGGGGGGTTGGTTAGCACTTTTTTTTTCTTTAGTAAACAAATTGATATATCTGCTTTACAGGTGTCATATATAATCGAGGAGTATCGATGTGGCCGAACTCCAAATCCTGATATCCTGTGCAACACAAGAATAAAATTCGGTCAGTTATTGAAAATGTAAAACATCCACTTCTTTCCTTAAGTAAATCCTCTAAATTCATGTGTCTTCCTTCAGGTGCATTCATGGATGCTCTAAGTGGTAGGCAATTTGACTATGTTGCTTCTGGACATTATGCTAAGGTCGTCCATTGCTCTACAGGGCTTTGGCCGTCTCGCTTGGAATTATCAAAAGATATGGTTAGTGTCAGATCGACATGTTACTGTTCGCTTATAATCCTTGTAAATTTCAACAATGAAAAGGAGCACGAAGAGAAGTACTTTTGGCTGTCTTTGAGATGAAGATCATAGATCTTAATTTTCTATTTTACATTTGTGTTTGTTACATTTATGTTTCAGTATTTAGCAGAGGTTCTTTTCCCTTCTGATGCGTTTGAAGCCCTTGGTTTGCTTAACCGGGATGCTTTTTTACTTTTATTTTTGGATGCATTTGGCATGGGAGACTTGTTTTGACACTAGACTACGGATAGTATTGTTAGAAATCATACTGCATCATTGTATTTTGAGCAAGATATGTTTGCTATTGCCACCCAGGCAAACCACCAATGTATATAGCCTTATTGGGCTTATTTATGAAATTTAACTTACAAAAAAGAGAGAGAGATGAAGATCATACCTAGGTTTAATTGTATGGCATTTCTTGTGTATCTACATAATTTACATCTATATTTCAACATTTCTGCTAATTGCTAGTTATAATTTATCAGGTTAAGGATCAAACCTACTTCCTCTCACATCTCTCACAAGCTCGGCTTAAACGGCTTTTGTTTCCTCTTGGATGTATACCGAAGGTTAGGTAGGACAACTCCTTTAATCTGTATAACTGTGCAGATAGGCCCTGTTGTTAGTCTGAAATTTGAGCTATTATCAGATGATGATATCTTTGTCATAGACATTTTAATTTAATTCCGAACAGTTAGTTGTTTCTGGGACTTTGTTTCTTAGTCTTTTTCGTGTTCCTATCTAATGCAGGATGAAGTTCGTAGGCTTGCCAAAATATTTGATTTACCTAATCAGGATAGAAAGGATTCACAAGGAATATGCTTCCTGGGGAAGGTCTGCTTTCCAAGTGCAGTAATGATTTGTATTGCAGTTTTTTCCAGTCTATGATGTCTAGATGATTTTTATATCTGCCCTATCTATATATTTTTCTTCCTTTTGTCACGACAGTCGGACAACAACTCGGATCTGAATAGATGTGTATGTCTAAATTTATAGCAGTATCTGATGATAAGAGTAGAACACTAGTTATGAGAACAGCCACAATATATAGCAGTATCTGATGATAAGAGTAGAACACTAGTTATGAGAACAGCCACAATATATAGCAGTATCTGATGATAAGAGTAGAACACTAGTTATGAGAATAGCCACTAAGAAAGAGAAATCCGCTTCAGATAATGAATTAATGCATGCAGTTACTAGCAAAGGAAAAATTAGTCATTTGGTCTTCTGTTAAATTCTCTCGAACAACTCTGAAACTGTCCTAGGAACATGCTTATGTGCAGCTTTCTATTGTCTCAACTCTTCTTTTCGTGGATCCCAGATTAAGTTCAGCGAATTCGTGGCCAGACAAATTGGGGAGGTGGAAGGTATAATATTAGAAGCCGAGTCAGGAGATTTTCTTGGAAAACACCGTGGCTTTTGGTTCTATACAATAGGCCAGAGACAAGGCTTACGCCTTCCTGGAGGACCATGGTGCGTGTCTCTCTAAAACTACTCATTCATATCCACTGAGAAGGTGGCTGCCTTCTCTTACACCTGTTTCCCCCTACTGGAAATATTGTCCTGATTATATTTACATATGTTCGGTTTGCTCTCTGGTGTTTGCTTTTAAATAAAATCACTATAGTATAGTGAATTAGCATAATTATCATGGGTCATCGGGAAATAACCTCTGTGTGTTTCTATCACATGGGTATGGTTGCGTACATCCGACCCCATACCCGGCCATAGGCGGGAGCCTCTAAGGTAATGGGTAATGTTGTTGTTGTTGTTGTATGATGACCAGCTCTACCATTTGATCCCTGATTATGCAGTTATCTTCCAGAACTTAATTTAAGATTCTGTTCTTTTTGTCTTGTAGGTACGTAGTGGAAAAAGATGTCATTAATAACGTTGTTTTTGCGTCAAGAAATTATTTCTCAGTTGACAAGAGGCGGCGAATATTTCGTGTTGGATCCTTGAATTGGCTGGGTGATTCACCACCTTGCAACATCACTAACCTCCAATGCAAGGTATGGTATTCAATCCATTTTCAGTGTTATTTTGCTCTTCTTGTTTTCTAGCTCGGTTATCTGTGGTCGATATTCAAAATTTCTTTCCTTTTTCTTGATGTGATTTTGCGTTAGTGAAGATGGCGCTACAATTGAATGCTGCAAGCGTTCTGTTTATAATCTAAAACTGCTTTTCCAGGTTCGGCATGGCCCTGGCTTGTATAGCTGTAACTTGACTTTTGAAAAGAGTGACAATGGGCAAGAAATTGCGATTGTCCAGTTATCAGAAGATGATCAAGGTCTTGCAGCAGGACAGTATGCTGCTTTCTATGATGGGACAACTTGCATTGGTTCAGGTATTATACTGGAGTCATGGGATGATAGAGGATTCCCTGTTTGCACAAAAGCCCTTGAAATCGCGAAGATGGAGGACAAATCACAACTTGGTAAGCCTGTCAAGATAAAGGTTAAACCAGAGAACGCAGAAGATGAGTGCAAGGCAACTCCAGTTGAATTGGTACCATAGTAACTTTCCTTTAGAGAGAAAAAGGAAGAGGGTGGTTTGGTGGGGGGGGGGGGGGGTTAGGTTGCATTTTTGTCATCTGCATCAAGATCTGTACTTGTGTTAGCTAGGGATTCAGCAAGTCTCCTAGTATTGATTAGGTCAATAAGATGATGACATATATATACATATGAAAACATAAAGAAACGTTTGCGGTTTCATTAGCTAGGGATTCAGCAAGACTACATGGCTTCTGATGGTCTGTGAGGAGATGATGGCAAATAGCCAGTGTTAAGGAAATGAAAGTATCTTTTGTATTTAAGATTACTTATGATATACTGGATATGTGTTGTTGTTGGCGGAAAGAGATTATCCTCTTGTTTCAAATGGATTCCTACCTATTTTATTGTAACTGGCCTCTTGGCAAATATAAAATTTTAGTGACCATTGTATTCTACAGGAACTATTGGCAATCCGAATGATATGAATTGAGGTGGTCTTTTTTTAAAAAAAGAAAGAAAAAAGAATTCGTGGCTCAAGCTCTGCTCGTGAAAAGGACTGGGTTCCATTGCTAGATCATATAAACCTACCAAGTTTTTGTGTAACCTATACTCATAGGTAATGACCATTTCTTTTTACCTCTTCCTTTTTCCATTTTTGGGATATGTGGATGAAGGGTTTCTGGTAAAATGCTACATATTATGGATCAATTATTGGATCCTGTTTGTATAGCTTAACAAACAACCACCACCATTTCATTGTCTTAGAGGTTCTTGCCATGGCGGATATGAGAGGTCAGATGTATGCAACTATAGACATGTGTTAGAAACACACAGAGGTTGTTTTTTGATGACCCATAATGAAAATTGTATCAAGTTGTGTCAATCGACTGGTACTTCTACGAAACGCAATCAATTTAGTGAGACAGTTCGTTTTATTTTATCATATTTCAAAGTTAAAGAAAAGTGTGACATTGACTCCATTGAAAATGGAAACAAGCTTAACAAACAATTCAAGTAATTCTAAAAAAAAAAATGTATAGCTTAAATATTATGGATCAATAATTGATCACTCAATTAATTAGTTATAATTTTGATTAAAAATACTATTCCAAAAAGACAGATTCATGAGTTATTACTTAGTAGTGGACATTGTCTGTTTGCAAAAATGATTGGCTCTTGACAAAACAATTTTGCAGATCATAAACTTTTCAGTGGCAATTCCCGAATTCAATATTTTATAATTACATCAAATGCAACATGAACAAATGTCTTGGTACTTATATTTTAATTGAATTAATCTTAAGAATATCACATGAAGTTGACTTCACAAACATGCTTAATTTAAGTAATCATGAAGTCCCTGTTGACAATTAAGATTTTTCATAAAGACACTCAATTACAAAGCATAGAAGTCATACGATTAGTTATGAAACAGCTTGACGCATCATTATGAATTAGCAGTTAATCTACACAGCTTGCTGCATCATTATGAGCCATCGGAAAACAAGCTCTGTGTGTTTTTAACACATGAGTATGGTTGCGTACATCACGACCTCCCATACTCCGCCATAGACAGGAGCCTCTAAGGCAATGAGGTAATGTTATTGTTGTTTTTGAGAAGTCATATGAGTTAGTTATGAGGTGGCTACAATTTTGAAGGTGAAATCATTTTGAGGATAACTTTTAATCCGTCTTTCAACTATAAATAGTAACCTTGTCCTGTTATCTAAACCTATTTCTAAATTTCTAATACCATGAAGTCCTTTTCAAGATTTACTTTTTCATATCCTTTTTGGACAAAATTACTTCAGCTTCATGTCTAAACTTCTCTCTGCATTAATTATGTCTCTGTATAAAGTGACTCGTGTTGTTTTCCTTGGAATTCTCACACTATACTATTGTTAAACTTGTTGACAAAAGGTTGAATCTCAACCCAAAGGGACTTCACTGCCCCAGCCCCAAGGAAGAAGATGTAAATCAGGAATTCAACGGCCTTCTAAATTGGGTGAGATCTTACATAGTTATCCACAGAAGCTGCTCTCCACAAACCAAGCCTTTGGCATGGCAGCAGAGAAACACTCACACTATGTACGTCATCGGATTTGAACTCATGACCTCTTGGCGATTTAAACATGTAATCTCAATATCATAAAACCACAACACATCCATCAAATTTGAAGAAACGGGGAGACAATTCCGATTGTATGTGCTATTTCGCCTTCCTATATATAACTAACTTGTTAAAGTGCAAATTAATTGCTCATCAAAGACTAGATAGGTTGTCACCAATTCTAATACTGTGAATTAAATAAAAAAGTACATCGAAAAAAAAAATGCTCAAAGAGGTCTTTATAAGCAAGTTAATAGAATTATGCAAAAGACACTCTATATGAAATTATACCCCTAAAAGAGTGCCTCCACTGTAAGATATCTCTTAAAAACTTTTGTACATTTTAAACAAGAAGAAAATTACTAACCAATCTGTTAGATTTGGTGGACTGCATTTTCCATTAATATTAAATAAATTAAAACATGTAAAACCCTTGATTTCCATTGGCTCATCATGGGATCCCATCTTAAGCATTGTGGTTTATGTGTTCACCTAATGACCATGAAGTTGAAGTTAGAAATAATGTTTTGCCACTCTTTCGTATTGCAAATGGACACATTACCTAAGCGATCAAATCCCATTATAACCAAGAATGATCATGTCCATTTTCATATGCCAAAAAGTAAAGAAAACAAGTAATCAATTTTCAAGAAGAATTGTGGAAAGAACTAGATTATATATCTGTCATATGCATTCATAAAGGGCATGCCTTTCATATATTTTTTTCCACTAATAAATTGTGGTTAAAGTTCATACCCTGGTTATGAGGACCTCTATCGCTCCAGTTCCAAGGAGCATTGTGTAGGATGCATATCAGGAACTCAGCATCCTCTTAGGTTGGTGAGGACTTTACGCAAGGACCCACACAAGGTGCCCCTGCAAACTAGGTCTTCGACCTAACAGCAGCGAAACATTCACACTGTGCGTGTTTCTGGAATCGAATTCTTAACCTCTTGATGGCAAATCCAACCCGAATACCAACTGAACTATGCCGGGAGGACTTTTCCACTAATAACTACTTTCACTTTCTTATAACATTGCATTTAAGTACTTACAACCACCACCTAGCTATATGAATACACTTGTTGTACATGGAATATTCACATCTCCTTTCACCAAGTTTATCTAGTTATGATTACACATTCTCCAAAAAAAAAAAAAAAAAAAACTGAAAGCAAGGAAAAGTTCATCTACACAAGAATCCCATATGTGGATAGCTTTATTCTATAAGTTTTAACATTGTATACTATTTTATCTGAAAAAGTAAATCTTTGTATATATCATGGGGCCCCACCAGCTAAAACTTGCAAAGAGGAGCTTCTTCACTGCCTTGCTGCACCAACAGACACCATTTCCTTTTCTTGAAGCCAAAGGAGTAGATGTCATGATATCAAGAAAAGAAAGAAAAGGGCTTGTTTACTACTATAGAATACACATGATAAGATGGAAAAAGATTCAAATATTTATAGTCAATTAGGTGATGACCAATTATTCTTTTGGAAATCAGGAAAAGGGAATGATGAGACATCTTGCATGAACTCCTCCAAATCCCATTCACCTCCTCCTCTCATTTCATCTCCATCCCAATAACTCCTAAATCCCACCAAATTTTCTGTCTTATTATTACTGTTGTTAAGGTTGTTGCAATAGTTAGTCACATTTTCTCTTCCATCAACATTTTCCCCATTAGTAGTCATGCTGTCCACAAAATTATCCGCATTATATGTTCTTTGTGTGTTCATACTCCCTAGTTGAGGAACAAATATTTGCCCTTCCTCCCCGATATTTCCATCAAATATTGCATTGTCCTCAAAACAAAAACCGTCATTCGGACCACCTTGTTGATCAACATAGGTCCCATTGGCTGTGGTTGGAGCAGAAATGTTAAGGATTTGCTCAAGCATGGGTAAGGGATCAATCATGTTGGCTAAAGCCATAGAATGCATGGATGATGAAGCTGATGATGTTGATGGGTCCATGTACATCCCAAACATACTTTGCTCTTGAATGGACATGAGCTTTCCCATGACATCCCTATGGCCTGTGGATGAATCACTTGTGTTTGGAGATGATGAATTCTTGAGTCTTTTCTTTATGGTGGAATTCCAGAAGTTCTTTATTTCATTGTCTGTTCTTCCTGGCAATCGCGCCGCGATTTGAGACCACCTTCCATAGCAAGACAATAAAATTTTGATTAATTTTACGAACCAAAAAAAAAAGTAAGAAAGAAGACAGGAAAAGGGTTAACATAATAACTGTTACGTGAAGATTGTAATAGAAGATTCTATAATTGCATGGTTGCATGCATGGATTTGTGGGGATTGAGTGTGTTTAAATCCAAGTACAGATAAGAATTTAGTATGAAGGTCCCTTTCTCTTTTACTAATCTAAATAACTGCACACAGAATCGAAACAATCTCAAATACTCTCACTTCATATAATCACACACACCCCCACATACATATATTGATATGCATATGTGTGTGTATACACACACATACATATATTTTTCTATCCTTTATGGCTTTGCTAATTGGAATGCTTTGAAAAAGACGTCATGGACATTAAATCCTATTCACCAATCACGCATCAGATCGCGAAGCGATCTGTCCTCTCTCCGGACCCTGTGTAAACGCAAGAGCCTAGTGCACTGGAAAAACCACCAATCAGGGCAATTGAAATTTCCATATCCCTGTCGTTATCGACATCTTGACAGATTGGGATACCTAGAAAAACCAAGTACCCTGTGATAACTAAATTTTCATCAGATTGATCGTTTTTACATCTTGATGCTAAATAAGTGGGGTAGCAGAATAGACTCTCAAGTTGACAAAATTTCCCTTGATGAAGCGTTAAAGCACCAAATATCACTAAATTATTGGGATCATGGCGGTAGGAGAGAAAAAAAAATCCTACTTAATGAATGCTACTCATTTCCCCCACAATAAATCTGTTTGTAACTCTTGAGGCTTCATTTTTTCAGAATTTATTTCGTTACACTATTGTTATGTTGAGTAACATGTCTACATATTCTTTTCGTCTTTTCTTATGAAAAGGCCATATTGATGTATGATTTTTTAGTACAAATTAAAATGTAAACATCACAGAACCATAAAACAGAGTTCATTGCACAAGTATATAGATATAAGAATATTAAATATAAAATTACTGAATGTGACTTACTCTAATAAGGTCTCTGCATTCTGTCAAAGAAAAACTTGCGGAGATGACAGAACTTCAGAAATTATTGGCATATGTTTTCATAGTCGACACTATAACATAACAACAACATTATCTTTATTGACTTAGAGTCTTCTGTCTATGGCGGAAAAATGAAAAAGCCAAATGTACGTAACCATTTCTGTCTATGGCGGAAAAATGAAAAAATCGAATGTAGGTAGCCATATCCATGTGTTAGAAACACAAAGAGATTGTTTCAAAACTATAACATAAGACTAGAGTTAATGCTTTAAGTCATATAATTACTTGTTAATCTGGAAAAACACGTGTGACTGTGTGGCTTGTGGATACGAGGTACGTCAATTCTCATTGAAATACGAATACGATTATGAAGTGCGGATACTGTATCTCATTTAAGAAACAATGTGACTACAATAGAAAACATACGAGGGTAAACTAGTACCCAAACACAATGGATAAGTCTACGAATGCCTAGTTAAGGGATACGATTATCATCACCAACTACCAATATCTAGTGAACAGTAGCTACAAAAGGCGGATGATATCAGAGGAGGTAAAATATGAGGCTAAATGTGAGGTCTCCAATCACGCGATGCTACGTGTATAAAAGAGTCTTTTTTTAAAAAAAGAAAAAAAGGTAAACAGCAGGTCCTTTTATACACGTGGAGTCGCGCGATTAAAAACATCTCATTTAGCCTCATATTTTACCTCCTCTGATCTCATCCGTACAAAAGGATCATCACGTCCACGAAATCCGTCTTAATAGTCAACAAAAATTAAGACGAGTTTCAAGATATGTGGTTAACATGCACGCGCGCGCGCACACACATATATACACACACACACATACACATACACATACACACGCACGTCACACACAGATATATATATACACACACTAGTAAAACAAATTAGGATAACGCATCATTCTAAAGCATCATGCGATGCTTATACTTCAACCAAACTATAATGATATATATAACGACCACGTTCTCTTTCTCTTTCTTCTCCTACCCTTCCGCTACCATAACTAACCACCTTGCATGGGGATCGGATCTTTTGAGAAAGACATCCAAAAAGAGTCAACCTCACTAATTGTATAACGCCATTTCCCACTTCACTTCCCATAGCTTCCGAGCTTAAGAAACCCTTATAATGTATAGTAGCTTATGTACATATACTATTGACATTCTTTATCACTGTCATATGTCAACCGTCTTCCTAGTAGCTTAGATATGAGAGAGACTGAAATAGAGACATACCTATTTCCAAGAAGTGAATGCAAGTGAACAATCAGCTCCTCTTCTTGAGGTGAAAAGGCACCTCTCTTAAGATCAGGCCTCAAGTAATTAATCCACCTCAGCCTACAGCTCTTGCCACATCTTTGCAAGCCAGCATTTCTTGCAACATCACTCCAACAACCTTGACCATTTGTAAGCATATAATTCATCAACTTGTCATCTTCCTCTGGTGACCACAACCCTTTTCTCAACTTCACCCCATTATTACAATTATTGCCCTCACCACTATTATTCTTACTAGAGGACTCAGGTATCCTCATTTTCATCTGCACTAACTAAGAGAAGAGAGAAAATAAAAGAGCCCTTTTCATGTCCCAACTGTTTTGATGCAGAGAGGTGGGATTTTTTATAGGACAAAAAAGCACACTAAGAAAAATGGAATGAAAGGTGAAGGAAATGATGATCATGATGAAGTTGATGCATGTGGGGCTTGCTTAGGAATGGGGAGAGAGAAAGGAAGGGAGCTTTCAAGTGAAAAAAGAAAGATAGAGTCGGTTAAAGGGTCGAGTGCAAAAACGGCCTTGAATGAGATATGAGGTCTTCTTGTCTTTGACTCCATACATTATCCTTTTCTATGCATATTTATTCAAACTCAAGCTATTAATCGTATATACATATATTTGAGAATAGTATTTAAAAACAGAAGTTTATGGAGACAAGAGATTAAAGTTAAAAATGTTTAGACATGATATAGATACAACTTAGAGTATATTTAGAGGCTTAGATACTCTATGCACTTTAGATTGACTTTGCACCTTTTTGTGTGTATGTGTATTTCATTATTTGTCTTTCATTATTTGTCTATGCAAATACATATATAGCTAGTGGTCTTGCTGAAAGCAAACTCTTTATCCTTTAAAAATGGATTTATTGTTTGTCTGTCTCTCACTCTCCCCAGACCCTAGCGATAGCTTTTGCTATCATTGTGACATACTGGATATGTGTTGTTTTCTAGTATTTAAAAACAGAAGTTTGATTTATAACCAAGCCAAGATTTTTTTTTGCTTCTACTGCACATAATGCTTCCTCCATTGTCCCCAATATGCACACGTGTGAATGAAGATTGCATGAAACATTATAAAATTGAATATGGTTGCTAGTCTAAAGAAAATATTAAGATTCTATGGACATTTTTGTGTGTGGGTTATAGTGCGCGCATGCACACTCATACATGAATAAAATAGAATATATATTAAATGACCATATAAATTTTTAGCACAAGTTGTATCCCATACAAAAGTTTATCGTTGGGTCATCATGTATAAACGTGGAAGGATACATCTACTGTCAATTTCATATTGCCAACGGAGGACCATATAAGAATAGGGCAACATTAATCACAAAACATTAATCTTACCGGTTATAACATTAATCTTACCGGTTATTTCAAGGCACGGCATTTTCTATGGTACATTTTTTGCTCAAGCCGAGGATAGCTAAAAGGATTGCGATATCTATAAAGACATTTGAGAAAATTTCCTCAACTGTGTGGAGAGGTCCCTTGGGTGTAAAGTGGTTCTATAATTGTCATCTCAATTCAAGAATGCATGTAGAAGTTTAGGTGGTCACTCCAAGGTTATATAATTATCAATTGCTATATACTACAACAACAACAACAACAACAACAACATTATCCCATTGCCTTAGAGGTTGTTTCCCGATAATCCATAATGAAAATTGCGTGTCGATCAACTGCTACTCCACAATATAAGAAGCGCGGCAATTTAGTGAGTCATTTTGCTTTATTCCATCATATTCCAAAGTCAAGGAAGAGTGTATTAATATAGCATATGTGAAATGTTATTTCATATTTTTGTTTTCATTAATTTTTGCTCAACCTATTTACATATTTTACAATATTGAGGATTGTATTTGCATACTTATACATTTGCCTCTTGTTCTTTATAACTGGTGGATTGGATTGTCAGTGTAGCTCATGTCACTTTTGCATTGATAAGAACTAGGGTGTTAACAAACCGAGGCGAACCGAATATTAGATTTTTGAATTCGGATTCATTTGGCTAAACAAATTGTTCGATAACCTTTTAACTGTTTAAAAGAGCCGAATAGTTCGCGAATAGTTCGGCTCGTTTTAGTAAACGAATAGCTGTTCGAATTCGGCTCGTTTACCGGCCATTAACGAACGAAAACGAACCGAACTCGAACAGTTCGCGAATTGTTCGGTTCGTTGAACCGCCCTAATAAGAACTAAATAAGTTAGCCATATATTTGGTGTAATTTAAAAAAAACAACGGCTTGTACTAAAGTTATTGTGTCACTTTTTGTTCATTTACTTGTTGAGATAACTAATTTTGCCATTAGTTTTAAACAGCTCAATTAAATTTAACCCTTTTATGTGCTAGAAAATTAATTGTTTAAAGATGAAGGCTAAAAATGTTTGGCAGTTTATTTCAAATTATTATTTTCTCTAAACTACACATCAATGTTACTTCCCTTTGCTAGATGACATCTCACCTAAATGTTAATTGTAGGTGTCAGGTATTATGCAGTGTATTAAACAGATAACAAAAATGATGTGGTGATCAGCCCCCGATGTTACTCAAAACACATAAAGATGTTTCCACATAATTTTAAAGTTACGGAATTATCATAAAAAAATTTAAATAATTTTATTTCTATATATATAATGAAACATAGATATGATGTTAAATTCAAGACGGGACTTAGAACAACTTGTACAGTTACTGCTTTGCGACTTTGAAGTCACGGGTTCGAACCGCGGACTCTTACATAAAGTATAAGGTAAGACTATGCACATCAGATCGCAAAGCGATCTAGCCTTTCCCAAGTGTATGGTAAGACTGGAGACATCAGATCGCAAAACGATCCGACCTCTTCCTGAACTCTGCACAAACGGCAAGAGACTAGTGCATGGGAAAGTGTTTTTTGACCAAATCTGTCTATATATTTAACAGTTCTTTCTTTCAAGTTAATTGTTATTGTATTTGCAAGGGGCCACTATGCTGAATGACGTGCCAACACGTTGCTTAACTGTGTTAAATCTAATAATTCTTATTGCTTATGCATCAAAGAGTAATGAGAGTGAACCAGCTAAAGGACCAGGTGAATTGCAAATTAAGTCAGCATGATTTATTTGGTGTTGATTCTTTTCTTTTTTTTCCCCATAAAAAGGCTAGGAAAATTAGAAAATCCCATAAACACGAAGTCAAAATAGGTATTCAAAAAAGTCAAAATAGGAACGTTACATCTGGAAAGTTTTCTTTATTTTATGTTATTAAGTTTCCTGGTTCTTGAAAGAAAATTCTAAAAAAAGCTAGCAAACTAAATTATAAGAAATTTTTTACTAATGACCCAACTGTTATATTCGTTCTAAGATCAACCTAAGACGTTAAATCACAAGCGATTAAAATAAGGGGAAATTTGGAAGATCAATGATTTGCTCCCAAAATCAATGGTTTAGTGATGCTCCATGTACATCATACTCTTTAGCATTATGCCTACGTGCATCACCCCCTTTCATTACAATATGTAGTTTATAATAAAATGATCGACACAGCTTAACGCAATTTTTATTATAGATCATCGGAAAACAACATCGTTGTGTTTTTAATACATGGGTATAGTTGCGTACATCCGACCCCTATACTCTATCATAGACGGGAGACTCTAAATCAATGGAGTAATGTTGTTGTTGTTGTATAATAAAATGATCACGTTTGTCCTACAATATGATACACTACAAGAATCTTAAAATTTCAGGAAGGAAGCCAACAGTTTAGAAATGATTATTGAGTTATATAACCAGAGTTGAACTTCTTAGTATTCTATTGTGTCAACATGACTGCAAAATTTTTTGGAAGACAAGGGGCTCAACTAACTTCTAACTCATTTCTTGAATGACAAAGAAAGATGTCAACAATAGATCAACAACAACAATCATATCCAGTATATCCCAATGACATCAAAAGCTATGATTAGGGTCTGAGGAGGGTAAGAGACAGACAAACAATACCTCCATCCCAAAAAATAAAGAGTTTGATTCCAGTGAGACTCCAGATCAACTTCTAAAATACATCAGAGCAACTATGACAACTCAAGCACTCTGTTATTGATTTAGCCAGAGCAACCATTGTCAATAACAGGAAGCCAAACACATCTAAAGAATGTCAATTCATTAATTAGTAATTTAATAACATAATTGTATCATGAATTATGAAAGATTGCCAGCATGTTGGAGAAAATGAGGTAAGTTGGAAAACTTTGGGAAGTGGGTTTGTCAAAAGTTGACAACCACCATACTTTGAGCTTAATTATGATTAGTGTTCGTTAATCAAAAACGAAAATTAATAATTTCTAAATTATCTACGTGACAAGTAGATGACTTTAGGCTTTTGAATCACTCGATTCCGATATCGGGTGAATGAGAAATTAATGCTCAAAGTTGGAGTAAAATTGGAAGGAAAATGAAAAAGTGGTGATGTGATCTCATGAGGAGTGAACACATCACCCTTTAAGTGGAATACCACATTGGTCACTTGGGATGAAAGAGCCACCATATAAGTTACAAGTTGGAGCTTTCTAAAATGTGCCCTTGGGCATGAGAAGTTTTCTGACGGAGTCAGGACGCAGCTCAGGCAAGGTTCACCACACACGCGCGCGCCGCCGCCGCCGCCCGCCCGTTCGGCCGGCTCGGCTCCGCTCGGCTCGTGGCTCGTCCGCCCAGTTCTTATCTTTTTGGAGAAATTTTCTTTTACTTTTTTCCAGAAAAATAAATTAAGTGATCCAACGGTTGAAATTTTTTTTTGATCATAACCGTTGCAAGATCTAACGGTTGTGGATCGTTGTCTACGCGGATCATGATCCAACGGCTGAGATCGTATCTGCCAACGGTTTATGATCTACGGTTTATCAACGGTTACGATAAACCGCTACGGTTTATCATCTAACGTCCGAGATCGAAAACCGTTAGATCCGACGGTCCACGTTTAAAACCGTCGATCTAACGGTTGTGGATGAAAACCGTTTGATCCGACGGCTGCGGTTTAATCTGGAGATCAACCGCCGTTTCCTTCCCGCCTATAAATTGCCTCATTCTCCAGACTTTCAAGAACACACTGCACTCTGCGATTTTTCCACTGCTGTTCTATCCTGCTGATTTTCGTTTTTTGCATACTGCTGTTGCATTGTTGTTCCAGTCCAGTTCGTTGAGAAATCAGAGCATCCCACAGGTTCGCCGAGTTCTTTACGTAGCTGTGCCGCTTCGTATGAACTGTAGCCGTTGTATCCTGGGAGACGTTTGCTGTTTCGGTTGGGCACTTTGTACCGGAGCAAATCGTCTTAAGGACAGAGTCCTTAGACTTGCCTCGGTTCTGCTTGCATTTTGTCAGTTTACACAATAGCACACTGTACACTGCAGTTGATTACAGTATTTAACATTCTTAAGACGATTTATATATATATACTGTAATCTGTTTCGGTTTTCTGGTTGTGTTTATTGCATCTGTTTGTACGAAACTAATCGGTTTCTGGTTCTGTCTGTATTGCCTACAGAATCTGAAATGGAGAACGAAAGTTCGAACTCCTTCAATGGCGTGCACCTTGGTCCGTCCGAGGAAGTGAACACTGCTGTTCCAGTTGCACCCGCTGCCGTTCCTGCTCCTGTTCCGGTTGTTGGACAGGTTGAGAAACCGGAGAAGTTTGGAGGCAGTTACTTTAAACGTTGGCAGCAGAAGATGCTGTTCTTTTTGACAACTCTGGGGCTGGCCAAAATGCTGACCGAGGATCCTCCAGTGGTGATACCAGTCGAGGATCAAAACGTGAATATGCAGAATAGCTTGATGGCTGAAGCATGGAAATATAGTGATTATGTCTGTTTGAGTCACATTTTAAGTTGTCTTGATAACACTCTGTATGGACTGTATAGTACCTTTAAGACTGCAAAATCTTTATGGCAGGCTTTAGACAAAAAATACAGGACAGAGGATGCTGGTGCGAAGAATTTATCATTGGTAAATTTCTTGATTTTAAGATGACTGATTCTAAAACTGTTGTTTCTCAGATTGAGGAACTTCAGATGTTAGTGGCTGAAATGGAAGAAGAGGGTATGTCCCTGAGTGAATCTTTCCTTGTTGCTGCTGTTATTGAGAAGCTACCTCTTTCGTGGAGGGAATTCAGGAGCTATCTCAAACATAAGCGAAAGGAGATGTCCTTGGAAGATCTGATTGTTCGGTTGCGTATCGAAGAAGACAATCGCAGATCTGAGAAGAAGTTTGCTCAATTTTCTGGTCAGGCAAAGGCTCATGTCGCAGAGGCGACGAAGAAAAAGAAAGGCAAGTTGGGTGTGAACAACAAAGGCAAAGAGATCGCCAAAAAGTTCACAGGTAAGTGCTACAATTGTGGCATTCAGGGGCACCGGAGCAGTGACTGTCGCAAGCCAAAGAAAAGGCAAGAGAAAGCAAAGGCGAACCTGGTTGGCGCAATGGAAGATCTGGATCTTTGTGCTGTTGTGAGTGAATGCAACATTGTGGGAAATCCGCACGCATGGTGGCTTGACACTGGAGCTACGAGACATGTTTATGCAAACAAGGCAATGTTCACAGAATACAAGCCCGTTGATGGTGCACAGCTTTACATGGGAAATGATGCTTCATCAAAGATTGAAGGTGAAGGAAATGTGGTTTTGAAGTTGACTTCTGGAAAGTTTCTGACTCTGCAGAATGTTCTGCATGTTCCTGATATTAGGAAGAATTTGATTTCTGGCGCTTTGATGGTGATGCATGGGTTTAGACTTGTGTTAGAGTCTAACAAAGTTATCATTACTAAGAATGGGTTGTACTTGGGAAAGGAGTACTTGGTAGACAGAATGTTTAAGTTAAACGTTATGACCATTGTACCTAAGAAAGAAAAAGTTGTGCCCGTAGTGGCTAATGAAAATGCATCTACTTCTGCTTATATGCTTGAGTCTTCTTGTTTATGGCATATACGTTTGGGACACGTTAATTACAAATCAATTCAAAGAATGATAAATCTTGATTTGTTGCCTAAACTGAATATGACTAAGAAAAAATGTCAAGTTTGCGTTGAAGCGAAAATGACTAAGGCTCCTTTTCCTTCGATTGAAAGAAACACTGAAATGTTAGATTTAATTCATACAGATGTGTGTGATTTAAAGTTTGTGCAAACAAGAGGTGGTAAAAAATACTTTGTAACTTTTATTGACGGTTGCACTAGATACTGTTATGTTTATTTGCTAAGTAGCAAAGATGAGGCCGTTAATGCTTTTAAGGATTATAAGAATGAAGTTGAAAATCAACTTAGCAAACGAATTAAGATAATTCGTAGTGATAGAGGTGGCGAATATGATGCACCGTTTAATGAATTCTGTTCAGAACATGGCATTATTCATCAAACGACTGCGCCATACTCACCTCAATCCAATGGTATTGCTGAACGCAAGAATCGAACTCTTAAAGAGATGATGAATGCTATGTTGATAAGTTCGGGTTTACCTCAGAACTTGTGGGGGGAAGCAATCCTCTCTGCCAATGTCATTCTAAATAGAATTCCATCTAGAAAGATGGATAAGGCCCCTTATGAACTTTGGAAAGATTATAAACCTAGTTTCAAATACTTAAAAGTGTGGGGGTGTCTGGCTAAGGTAGCAGTACCTAAACCAAGAGAAGTCAGAATAGGGCCCAAAACGATTGATTGTATATTTATAGGATATGCAACAAACAGTAGTGCATATCGATTCTTGGTGCACAAGTCTGACATCCCTGACATACATGAAAATGTTGTCATGGAGTCAAGAAATGCAGTGTTTTTTGAAGATGTCTTTCCAAAGAAAGATAGAAATGATAAAGAAGCCAGTACGAGTAAGCGAACTCGGGATACAACGACTCAAGAAATTGACGAACCCCGTCAAAGCAAACGAGCCAAAATACCAACATCATTTGGACCAGATTTTCTAACCTACATGGTAGAGAATGAGCCAAGGACCTTTTCAGAGGCGATGTCAACACCAGAAGTTTCATTCTGGAAAGAGGCGATCAACAGTGAGATAGAACCTATTCTTCAAAATCACACTTGGGAGCTGGTCAATCTTACACCAGGAAGTAAACCACTCGGATGCAAGTGGATTTTCAAGAAGAAGTTAAAAGAAGATGGATCTATCGACAAATACAAAGCGCGTTTGGTAGCCAAAGGTTATCGGCAAAAAGAAGGGTTTGATTTCTTTGACACTTACTCACCAGTGACAAGGATTACATCAATCAGAGTGCTAGTCGCGATTGCATCAGTTTATAACTTAGAAATCTATCAGATGGATGTTAAAACGGCTTTTCTAAACGGTGATTTGGAGGAGGAGAAATACATGGAACAACCAGAAGGGTTTGTTGTGCCAGGACAAGAGAAGAAAGTTTGTAGACTTGTTAAGTCTTTGTACGGACTTAAACAAGCACCAAAACAATGGCACTTGAAGTTTGATCAAGTAATGATGACAAACGGCTTCAGGATCAACGAGTGCGACAAGTGTGTTTACATCAAAAACACATTTAATGCCTATGTGATAGTATGTCTCTATGTAGATGACATGTTAATCATGGGCAGTACTCGTGACATCATCTTGAATACCAAGAATATGTTAACACGGAATTTTGACATGAAGGATATGGGGGTTGCCAATGTTATCCTAGGAATCAAGATTTCTAGGGTAACTGAAGGATTGATCATGTCACAAAGTCATTATATTGAGTCCGTTCTCAAACGATTCAATATGTTTGATGCAAAACCAGTAAAAACCCCACTTGACTTAAGTATGCACTTAAGGAAGAACCGAGGTGAACCAGTAGCTCAATTGAAGTACTCACAAGTGATTGGAAGTCTAATGTACATAGCGAACTGTACAAGACCAGACTTAGCTTGTTCAGTAAACAAATTGAGCAGGTTTACCAGTAATCCAAGTGAAGATCATTGAAAAGCTCTAAATAGAGTAATGAGGTACCTCAAGTACACAATGAATCTTGGATTACACTATACAAGATATCCAGCAGTATTGGAAGGATATTGTGACGCAAACTGGATATCAGATTGTAAAGATTCTAAATCCACCAGTGGATACTTATTCACTGTAGGTGGTGGTGCTGTGTCATGGAAGTCTACAAAGCAAACGTGCATAGCTCGGTCAACTATGGAAGCTGAGTTTATAGCACTCGATAAAGCTGGAGAAGAAGCTGAATGGCTTCGAAATTTCCTAGAAGACATTCCATGCTGGCCTAAGCCAAACGCTCCTATAAGCATACACTGTGACAGTCAGTCAGCTATAGGACGTGCTCAAAGCAGCATCTATAATGGTAAGTCACGACACATACGTCGGAGACATAATAACATTAAGCAATTGATCTCTAATGGCGTGATTTCTATTGATTACATAAAATCAAAGGAGAATCTTGCGGATCCGTTTACAAAAGCTTTGCCTAGAGATCAAATGTCAAAGTTGACAAACGGAATGGGACTTAAGCCTACAAAGCATGAATCTTTGTAACGGTAACCCAACCTTGTTGACTGGAGATCCCAGAATCTTGGTTCAATGGGAAAACTAAGTTATAAGGGTTCAGTTAGCACTTACTCATTCCGTTAAATGAAAGTGCTGTCTGCAGAGAAATGAGGGTAAGCTGATGCTTTTAATAATGTCCTATATCTTGATAGATCAAGTGGGGTATGGCAGAATACTCTTGATAGGAATCACCTATGTAAGCGTGAAGTGGGGCCGCTTCTATGAGAATTCTGAGAGGCAAGAATTCTCTAATACACTTTCTGAAACCAGGTTGTTCATGGCCAAAATGAACACAACCATGAGAACCAATAAGGGGTGTCAAAGGAAATGTTGTGTGAGTATCATTGTCTAGGTTCACAATAAAGGCTGATAGTTCAAGACATCAGGTCACTAACCAGCTGAGTGGATCCGATGGTATATCACTAAGAAAGGTTCAAAGCCAGAAGCTACCTCTTCTGATGCAACATATCCTTGTCTGATTTCTCGATAGAGTCTGCATCTGCATCTGCATTAATTTTCATTCATATGGGGGATTGTTGGAGAAAATGAGGTAAGTTGGAAAACTTTCGGAAGTGGGTTTGTCAAAAGTTGACGACCACCATACTTTGAGCTTAATTATGATTAGTGTTCGTTAATCAAAAATGAAAATTAATAATTTCTAAATTATCTACGTGACAAGTAGATGACTTTAGGCTTTTGAATCACTCGATTCCTATACCGGGTGAATGAGAAATTAATGCTCAAAGTTGGAGTAAAATTGGAAGGAAAATGAAAAAGTGGTGATGTGGCCTCATGAGGAGTGAACACATCACCCTTTAAGTGGAATACCACATTGGTCACTTGGGATGAAAGAGCCACCATATAAGTTACAAGTTGGAGCTTTCTAAAATGTGCCCTTGGGCATGAGAAGTTTTCTGACGGAGTCAGGACGCAGCTCAGGCAAGGTTCACCACACACGCGCGCGCCGCCGCCCGTCCAGCCGGCTCGGCTCGGCTCGTGCTCGGACTCGTGGCTTTGGAGAAATTTTCTTTTACTTTTTTCCAGAAAAATAAATTAAGTGATCCAACGGTTGAAATCTTTTTTTTGATCATAACCGTTGCAAGATCTAACGGTTGTGGATCGTTGTCTACGCGGATCATGATCCAACGGCTGAGATCGTATCTGCGAACGGTTTATGATCTAACGGTTTATGATCTACGGTTTATCAACGGTTACGATAAACCGCTACGGTTTTTGATAAACCGCTACGGTTTATCATCTAACGTCCGAGATCGAAAACCGTCAGATCCGATGGTCCACGTTTAAAACCGTCGATCTAATGGTTGTGGATGAAAACCGTTTGATCCGACGGCTGCGGTTTAATCTGGAGATCAACCGCCGTTTCCTTCCCGCCTATAAATTGCCTCCTTCTCCAGACTTTCAAGAACACACTGCACTCTGCGATTTTTCCACTGCTGTTCTATCCTACTGATTTTCGTTTTTTGCATACTGCTGTTGCATTGTTGTTCCAGTCCAGTTCGTTGAGAAATCAGAGCATCCCACAGGTTCGCCGAGTTCTTTACGTAGCTGTGCCGCTTCGTATGAACTGTAGCCGTTGTATCCTGGGAGACGTTTGCTGTTTCGGTTGGGCACTTTGTACCGGAGCAAATCGTCTTAAGGACAGAGTCCTTAGACTCGCCTCGGTTCTGCTTGCATTTTGTCAGTTTACACAATCGCACACTGTACACTGCAGTTGATTACAGTATTTAACATAACATGCTATGTAACACATCAAAGAGTGAGCAAGATAGTCCTAACTGCACCGTCACAGTCAAAGATTCTTGATGTTTGACCAATCAAGCTGAATGAACTAAGAATCATGCAGGATCTAAGAAGATACATAGATCAGGTACTATTATTAAAACAACCACAGCACCTCCAAATCGGCATAACAGTGTATAATAAATTTTGCAGATCATACAAGCCTTTAGTTACTATAAAAGGCTTCAGCATTTATCCACAAAAGTGAAGGACTAAGAAGAAATCTAATTCATACAACGTTTATAGATTGATAAATCATATGATATTATCTCTTTACATAAGAAGAATGAAAAAAATAAAGGAGGTGTAGAATCCTGCAGGGTTTCATGATTTATCATTCTTCTAACCTTACATCCATGAAAATGAGACTTGGAACTCAAACATTGCAGAAGGGTATCAATAAACAAGTATTCTACTTCTTACCTAAGACGAAATGCAAGTGAAACCCCAGACAGACCTTTCAAATCATGCAACTTCAACAAGTGAAGGAGGTTCAAATAAAGAACGAGATCAAAATTCAAATGAAGGATCTTGCAATTCTTAAGAGAATATAGTCGAAAATTGATAAGTCCCGTTTGGGAGGACATCTGCACAATTCCACACCTTCATTCGATAAAATAATAAAATATTTCCACGATTATATAAAAACAATATGCATACTTGTAACACGAATATCGTATAGATTTAGTAATATCATCTTATATGTTTTCTCTATTTGAAAAGTAAGTTTTAAGCAGATAGGACCGTGATGAGCCAAAAGAAAACCTCATGTGGAAAATTCTTAAATCCCATTCAAGACATATACAATGTTCTGCAGGGAAAGTAAAAGATAGAATTCGATTCTAAGACATGTTTGAGAATTGAAAGAATTTGCATTCATTTAAGTTAATGATAATTTACAAAGTTGTTTTCCTTTTATAGGGAATGAACTCTAACTCTAACGTGTTTTTCGCCACTTGAACTGTGGTTACTGTTCATATACAGCGCTCTACAGTAAATTCTAACGTTAATGGTAACGGCTAGTTACCAGTACAACTCTATTATGTACAGTTAACTTATTCTAAGTTACAATATTTACACGCCTAAGTATAACGGCTCGGCCTGTTGAGTTGCTGCCTTGACTGTGCTTCACCTCGTCACATCAGCTCATCACTTCTTCACTTTGTCTTCTTTCTTTCAGCACGTCTATTCTTCTTCAGCTCAGTCAGTCCTTCCGTCTTCGCCTTCAGTTCAGTTCTTCTCTTGTTCAGGTCAGCTCTACTGACTGACTTCGTCACTTCCCAACTTTGTTCTGGTCTTCGTCCAGATCTATCTTCTTCAGTTTCAACTCGACACAGCTTTGTTCAGGTCTCATTTCTTCAGTTCAGCTCGACATACTTCGGCTGGACATATTTCTACAATACATAACTCAGTTGTTATTTGTGTGACGACATTGGTTCAGAATTCAACAATCAATCAAGACAGAATTCGGCTTTTCCTACTACTCAATAGGAAATTTGGACCCGCAAGTATTAATAGATCCTCGCACGTAAGAAGGCAGGCACCACAAACCTCCCTCTTTTGTTGACTCTTCTTTTGCCTTTCATCTTTCTATTTCATACACCGATCATTTTATGAGCACTCAAAACATACAAAATAGTCTCTTTTCTGTTAATCAGAGAAGATAAAGATAAACAACACAAGAATTGGAGAAATTTTCTGTGTGTATTCAACGTTCATAGTACATCATTCTTATACACATGTAAACTATGCTATGTATGATAAATTACGTAATCCTCTCCTATAATCACGCTACACAATCAATCACAATCAATCTACAATAATTACAATTTATTTTCTTCCTTTTCTACATTATTTCCTTCTAACACTCCCCCTCAAGTTGAGCATGGGGATCCACAATGCCCAACTTGATCAGCACTGTATCAAACGCCCTTCCTGCTACTGCTTTAGTCAAAATATCTGCTAGCTGATCTTCTGAACACACAAAAGGCAACTCGATAATTTTTCCATCCAATTTTTCTCTGATAAAATGTCGATCAATCTCAATATGTTTTGTTCGATCATGCTGAACTGGATTTTCAGAGATATGAATAGATGCTTTGTTATCACACCATAGCTTAGACAGACTCAAAACTGGAAAACCGATATCTTTCATCAACTTCTTTAACCACAATATCTCCATTACCCCTTTCGCAATTCCTCTAAATTCTGCTTCAGCACTTGAGAGGGCTACAACTTTTTGTTTCTTGCTTCGCCACGTTACTAAATTTCCTCCTACTAACGCAAAATACCCAGAAGTGGATCGTCGATCCATAAGGTTTCCAGCCCAATCAGCATCAGTATATACCTCAATGTCAAGATGTTTATTATTTCTAAACATAATTCCGCGATCCGATGTCCCCTTCAGATACCTCAGGATCCTCATAACTGCATCCATATGATGTTCCTGAGGTCGATGCATAAACTGACTAACAACGCCCACAGCATATGCTATGTCTGGTCGTGTATGAGATAGATAGATTAGTTTCCCTACTAACCTCTGGTATCTCTCGCGCTCTATTTCAGGCTTCCCTTCCACAAACTCCATCTTATGATTCATCAACATAGGTGCATCTGCAGGCTTACACCCTGTCATGCCAACTTCGGTTAATAGATCAAGGATGTACTTGTGTTGTGAAATAAATATTCCCTGTTTTGACCATGCAACTTCTATACCCAAGAAATATTTGAGGGAACCCAGGTCCTTCATCTCAAATTCAGAAAATAATCGTTGTTCTAACCCCTTCATTTCCTCCACATCGTTTCCTGTGATAACAATGTCATCAACATAAATAATAAGGCAGGTAACCAAGTTACCTCGTTTCTTTACAAACAATGTATGATCAGCATTGCTCTGGAGATATTCCTGTTTCCTCATAAACGATGTGAACCTTCCAAACCATGCTCTGGGAGATTGTTTAAGCCCATACAAAGACCGCCTTAATCGACAAACTTCATTATCTGCATAAGGAGAGGAGAATCCTGGGGGAGGGGTCATGTAGACTTCCTCTTTTAACTCGCCATGTAGAAAAGCATTTTTTACATCGAACTGATAGAGAGGCCAGGACTTGGTAGCTGCCACGGATAATAATACTCTGATGGTGTCAAGTTTGGCAACTGGTGAGAAAGTCTCATCATAATCAATGCCATAGGTCTGAGTGTATCCTCGAGCTACTAGTCTTGCCTTGTATCTTTCAATACTCCCGTCTGCCTTATACTTGATAGTGTAAACCCAGCGACACCCTACTGCTTTCTTCCCTTCTGGTAGCCTTGTTTTTTCCCAAGTATTGTTTTTAAACAAGGCATTCATTTCTTCCTCCATGGCCTGACGCCATTCTGGTTTTTCCATGGCCTCATCTACTGTCCGCGGAACAATATTATCACCACTCGAGGCCAAGAAACCTCGTGCCTCTTTTACTGGATATTTCATACCTTTTGACACTTTTCCTGGTGAGTACCGATCTGGCGGAACACCTCTAGTCGTACGAGGAGGAAGAGTCCTTCCTCGTTGTTCTCCTGCAATGTCAGTATTATCCAGAACAGGTTCATAAATAACAGGGTATGGGGACATAGATGAATTTGGCAAGGTAAGAGATTTATCTGTGGGGAATGGAGGTGATTCATTTTGTTTTACCTCTTGTTGAACATCCGTCGAAGACTGATCATTGGGTTGGTCTGGAAGTAAACCTGTAGATACGACAGGAAAAGTACAGTCGGCGTCACCTACTTGCCCTGTTGAAACAGGCACTGAATCACAGATTAAGTTATGTAACCAGTCGTAGGTCTCTCCTGAACTCTCCCCCTGAGACCAAGA
The DNA here is from genome assembly GCA_036186865.1 of Eustoma russellianum. Taxonomy (NCBI): domain Eukaryota; kingdom Viridiplantae; phylum Streptophyta; class Magnoliopsida; order Gentianales; family Gentianaceae; genus Eustoma; species Eustoma russellianum. The sequence continues at coordinate 28,258,892 of AP025075.1, read as the reverse complement.
TTGGGTGGAATAAAAATATTCATGTTCTAGGAAAGTACAATCGAGGGTAACATGAATCCGCCTAGTGCGGGGATTATAGCACCGATACCCATTTTGAGACGTGGCATAACCAACAAAGACACATTTGTCGGCACACGCATCAAACTTTGTGCGTTGAGATGGTGGTATGTGGACAAAAACGGAACAACCAAATACCTTTGGGCTTAAAGTTAATGGAGATGGGATTGAGACTTTGGTAGTTAGTTCGGATAATGGAGTCTGATGGGAAAGTATTTTGGTGGGAAGTCGATTTAGTAAATATGTGGCGGTAGCAACCGCTTCGGGCCAGAAATGTTTTGGGACAAGAGATTCAAGCATCATAGCTCGAGTCATTTTGAGGAGAATACGATTTTTCCGTTCAGCCACACCATTTTGTTCAGGTGTATTTGGACAAGAGGTTTGATGGAGAATACCGTGTTCACGGAGAAATGTTTGGAGACTACTCGAAATGTACTCTCTACCATTGTCAGAGCGAAGAATCTGGATCTGTTTCTGAAACTGAGTGACAACCATGTTATAGAAATCAGTAAACTTAGTAGATACTTCAGATTTGTGTTTAAGAAAGTAAACCCACGTCATACGAGTACAATCATCAACGAAAATAACAAAGTACAGAAAACCCATCGGAGTAGTATATGGAGAAGGTCCCCAAACATCAGAATGTATTAAACTGAAAGCATTATCCATTTTGGTATTATTGGGCTTATAAGAAGAGCGATGCTATTTCGCTCGAATGCATGTTTCACAAGATAGAGTAGACTGTGATCCAACTAATGAAAGAAATAGAAATTTTAAGTAACCTAAGGAGGGATGTCCTAAGCGACGGTGCCATAACCAAATCTGCTTTTGCGCCATTCCGGTGGCAAGATTGGACCGGCCCTGTTGTACCACATCTGTAACGTAGTACAAGCCTCCTTGCTCAGTTCCACGCCCAAGAATCACCTTCGAACGAATGTCCTGCAAAAGACAAAATTTGGGATACATGAGTACAACGCAATCAAGTTCTCGTGTAACTTGACTAATAGATAGGAGTTTTGATGATAAGGATGGAACATATAAGCAATTAGACAAATGCAATTGTGAATTAAAGAGAATATTGCCCCCGCCAGTAACTGGAACTAATTCTCCATTAGCTGTCTCAATGTGGGTTTTGGTAGGCGGGGTCCATTGTATAAAATCATTTGGGTCGTTAGTCATGGTTTCGGTTGCACCGCTATCAAGGATCCACTCGAATTTATGATTATGAGTGATGGAGGAAACAGTATTTGCGGAAGCATGAGTGATAAAATCTGGAGGGGTTAATTTGTTAATTTCAGAAATTTCAGGGGTCAGATTGGCATATGGAGAGACATGAGGGTCGGAATTGAGCATTTTTGAAGGTTGAGGGGTCAAATTGGCATAATTGGTAACTGTAGTATTCAGATGACTCTGGGGCGAAAGTGGAGGGACCAAACTGGAAGTCTGCAGGAAGTCAGAGGATTGCTTAATAATATTGGAGGATGATCCTGTAATATTTTTACCTGTCGAGGGTAATAAAGACATTTCAGGGGGAACATTGGGGGTATATTTGGAAGAACAAACAACAGTAGGGTTGGGTTTATAAAACCCAACCCTAATACCTCCATGTCCATTTGCCGCGGGATGTTCCAGACCCTTCTGCTCCTTTTCTTCTTCGACGAAGGTGCTGGAAGCTGCTCCAGCCATGGCAGCTGTTCTCCCTTTGCCCGTCTCCCCCTGCTTCCTTTTACCCTCATACCACTCTGGATAGCCTATTATCTGGAAGCATTGTTCCTTACAGTGTCTCCACTGGCCACAGTGGCTACAGACCAGATTTTCTTTGTCAATCCCACGCTGTGATGCAGCAGCTGAGCGTGGCTCTGTCCCGCCATTCCTTCCTTGAGTCTGACCCGTCCCTTTCGCCTGTGACTGGCCGCGGCCTCTGGCAGCCGATTGTCGTGCTACCAGGCCTTGGCCTAACCCCAATGAGGAATCCTTTTCTGAGGGGTTTCTCTTCCACACAGCAGCCCTTTCTTCTGCCCTTTTAATTTCACGGTAGGCTGCTTCAAGGCTGGGTAAAGGATCCCTTCTGAGCAGATCCTTTCTGTCAAATTTTTCGTCTAAGGCTGTAAGAAATTGATACAGGCGAAGATCCTGTATCTCTCTGTTGTATGTATTGATGTCCGATGCACACGTCGTTGGATTAGGTTTTCGTGCATCAATAGATGTCCAAATATCCTGTAATCGATTCCAACATCGTTCTACTCTCTCCTCCCCCTGTCTGACCATGCTTGCTTTTCGATGCAGGTCATATACTTGCAGAGAATCACTCTCTGCTTCGTAAGTCAAGGCAAGACCATCCCATAATGCCTTTGCCGTTGGATATCTGGTTACATTCGTGACCAAAGAAGGCTCAATGGTTTGTATTATCCAGGTAAAAACCGAGTTATCTGCCTGTTCCCAGGCTGGATAATTTGGATCTGTAGTGGCTGGGGGAGGAGGGACTCCAGTAAGGTGGTCTCTCCGTCCCCTGCCCGTAATTGCTCGTACGACCAATGGAGCCCAAAGAGCATAATTGTCTCCATTCAATTTGATGGTTACAGTAAGGTTTTCGGTGGAAAATGATACTGGTTGTTGTATTGTGGGCATTTCTGGTACTCTGTTGGGTGTTTGGCGGAGGATACTGGCAACCTGGATTGCCAGATCCGATATATCGGTGTTGCTGGGAATTTGAGGTGTACGTGGTTCAATGTTTGACATTTTTTCTGTTTTCTGGGCAGGTATAACGCAGATACGTAGTAGTGAGTTTGATGGTTTCTCAGTCTATACTGGCCGAGAAAGGTAAGGGCCGAGAAAGGTATTCTGGGCAGTGATGAAACAGTTTTGAGCCTTAACTTCAAAGAAAGATCACCGATATGGTGATGAGTTTAATCAACCCTCTCTGATACCATGTTAATGAGAGAAGATAAAGATAAACAACACAAGAATTGGGGAAATTTTCTGTGTGTATTCAACGTTCATAGTACATCATTCTTATACACATGTAAACTATGCTATGTATGGTAAATTACGTAATCCTCTCCTATAATCACGCTACACAATCAATCACAATCAATCTACAATAATTACAATTTATTTTCTTCCTTTTCTACATTATTTCCTTCTAACATTTTCCTCTGCTGAAATTAAGATCTACATATCATTATCACTTCAAGAGTAATCTATCATCAAATAACAATTTTTATCGTGTAGATTCACTTAGGGAATTATAGTTTTTATCTTGTAGTTTCTTTTAGGGACATTCGAACCGGATAAAGCAAAGAGGTGATACTACATGGCACTAAGTCTTCAAGCTTTTTGCCACCAAGTATTAAGGTTCTTCCCAATTTTATCTTGTAGTTTAAAAGCTACGAGGTGGTTGCTTCTGATTTGCATAATCCACAATGTACAATGTTTCTTGAAACTGAAGCGGTGGAGTCCCTAGAGAATGGTTTTTTCTCCAAGTTTAAAAGCATTTTTCCAGAAGTAGAAGGAACAAGAATTTGATGTCTTTTCACATGTGAAAAACACGTCCAATATTCTCTTCCCATTGGGTGCATACAAGAACAATTTGAGTTTTTGCTCCCTGTAATCATCTTCACATCACCCATGACGTTACCTTCTACCCCCCCCCCCCCCCCCAACACACACGCAACCCTATAAATACAATACCCTTGATCCACACTCTCCTCATTCAATCACCACAAAATCCACAACCAAAATCCCAGCAAATATACCTCAACCAACAGCTACAAAAATGTCGGGTACAATTCGATTCTTTAAGCTAAATACCGGAGCAAAGATGCCGTCAGTCGGCCTCGGCACGTGGCAATCTCAGCCAGGAGAGGTGGCTAACGCCGTAGAAGCAGCCATCCGTATAGGATACCGCCACATCGACTGCGCCCAAATTTACAGAAACGAAAAAGAAATTGGCTTGGCCCTCAAGAAACTCTTCCAAGAAAAAGTTGTCACGCGCGAAGAATTGTGGATTACTTCCAAGCTTTGGAACACAGATCACTCACCTGAAGACGTACCTTTAGCCCTTGAAAGAACTCTCCAAGATCTTCAAATTGATTACTTAGATCTTTACCTTATCCACTGGCCTGTAAAATTGAAGAAAGGGGCTCAATCCATTTCACCTGACTCAGTGATTCCCACGGATTTAGGTTCAACCTGGAAAGCAATGGAATCCCTTTACGATTCAGGGAAAGTGAAAGCGATTGGGGTTAGTAATTTCAGTACTAAGAAGCTCAAATATTTGATCGAAGTAGCGCGTGTACCTCCAGCAGTTAATCAGGTGGAATGCCATCCTATATGGCAACAGACAAAATTGAGAAGCTTCTGTGAGGCGAATGGTGTTCACTTAACCGCGTATTCGCCTCTAGGATCGCCAGGGACGGCCTGGATTCAAGCGTATGAGAATGTGCTGAAGCATCCTGTGGTGGTTAGCGTGGCGGAGAAGCTGGGGAAAAGCCCTGCTCAGGTGGCACTGAGGTGGGGGTTGCAGAAGGGGCATAGTGTGCTGCCTAAGAGTATAAATGAAGCACGAATTCGCAATAATTTTGATGTGTTTGATTGGAGTATACCTGATGAGTTGTTTGCTAAATTTGATGAAATAAAGCAACAACGGTTAGTGACGGCCGAGTTCTTCATCGGAGAGAATGGAGTGTTCAAATCTGTTGAGGAATTTTGGGACGGTGAGATTTGAAAAGATTGCTGAGAATACAGGGAGTTTCAATAAGCATGTTTGAACTATTTTGGACATTGCATAATTCACTTTTTGTCATTTTTTATACTTGTAGCATCTCGCCCTGTCACACCATCCCGACCAATAGAACATTGTGAAAGATGCAATTCAGTTGTACATTCACAATGCAATTCAGTTGTACAGCGGCTTCCTAGATGTTATGTGATTTTGGTTGTCAATCATGTACTGATGACCAAGTAGTTACATAGACACAATAAAACTTGTATTGGGGATAAATACGTTTTTTTAAAGTTCTATTATTTGCGTTACGTTAGTAACATGAAATTATATTTTTGCATGAATGCGTATGTAAATGTGGATATGGCTTCGAAACATAAAACATTTAACATCTCATACAACATTTTTCATATAGATAACTTCAATAGTATGGTATATATCAAAGGGAATGATTCTTCGATTTGCTTGATCTCAACATCACATATTCATCGTTTGCTGTTACATCCCATTTAATGGCTAATTTCTGAAAAATTAAAATTACGCAGTTTAAGTTTATACTAACTCCACCTTAATGAGAATCCATCTATGATGTTAGTCCCTCTGTAGCAAAGTGAGCACAACTGTCACCTCTCTTTTGCTCTTTGTTTTATCTGTACTCTTACGGTTAAAAAATGTTAATCCACGAACCGAGCCGAATCGAATACTAGGTTTTCGAATTCGAATTCGTTTAGCTAAACGAACTGTTCGGCTTGGTTCGTTTAGCTAAATGAACTTTAAAATTGGTTCGAGTTCGGCTTGATAACACTATAATTGTTTAAACGAGCCAAACAGTTTGCCAACAATTTGACTCGTTTAACTAAACGAACTCAAATAGGTGTTCGAATTCGGTTCGTTTAAGTAACATTAATACAAAGTCGAACCGAATACAAATCAAACTTGAACAGTTCGCGAACCGTACGGTTCAATTAACATCCTTATTTTTGCATTCCTACTTTTATAAGTATAGACTGATCTCCTCAGTCTGCTATTACGATTCTAATTAAACAAACTAACATTACCCTATTGTCTTAGAGGCTATCGTATATGGCCGGGTATGGAAGGGTCGGATGTACGTAACCATACCTATGTGTTAGAAATACACAGAAGTTGATTCCCGATGACCCATAATAAAAATTGTGTAAAGCGATGTCGATCAACTTCTATTTCACAATATAAGAAGCGTAGATAATTTAGTGAATTATTTTGATTTATTTCATCATATTCTAAAATTGAAAAAGAATGTATCTTTTATTTTATTGGAAATGGAAAGAAGAAGCTGGGTATATTAAACAAGCTGAAAAGATAATTTGGATAATCAAATTTTTTAAGTCAGTATTTAGTATGCATGTATCCCATTTCCATAATCCATCATTTGATAGTGACTTTTTTTTTAATTATTAAATCATCATTTACCGATCAAACACGACTTCTGGTTGCATCCTAGATATTTAGTATGCATGCTTGGGCTACACTTGTTAGTGGGTTGGGATCTCCTAACCTCACTTTTCTCATCCACTCTGTGACCATGCGACATGTGGCGGCAAAGAGGGGTGGTGAAGCTAGATGTGGGTGACCTTCATCTAGCCTCACCACCCCCCATGCTGCCACGTGTCGCACGGTCACGCGTCATCGCATCCCATTTGCGGTGAGAGGATCCTATCCCCTTGTTAGTGTTTGAGCTCCAACCTTAATGCTAGGCCACACTATTCATTGTCATAATCATACTTTATCTCATGTTTCTATTTCTAATAGATTGAAGGACACACATTTTTTGACTTTGGAATATAATAGAATAAATCAAAACGACTCACTAAATTCCGCGCTTCTTATAGTGTGAAGTAGTAGTTGATTGACACAGCTTGACGTAATTTTCATTATGGGTCATCGCGAAACAACATTTGTGTGTTTCTAACATACGAGTATGGTTGCGTACATCCGACCCTCTATACCCGTCGTTGACGTGAGACTCTAAGACAATAAGGTAATGTTGATGTATACTCCATCTTACATAGATAGTGTTAGGGTTACATGGGATTTGTTTTAAGAATGTATCGGCTGACATCTTATTTTACTACTGTCCAAAATAAACCTGAGCTTAATTTCATGCATGATTTTTATATTATATATTCACCATAGCGAGTCCAGAGTTTTTATATAGGGTATGCACAACTTAGAAGGGAAAAAAACAAAGGAAAAACAAATTTACAAATTTGGTTGCATAAAAGCAATCCATAAACAACCAATTATGGTACATTCAAACTTTAAAATACACATAAGATTCAAATAACGGTGAATAATGTTCTTTGGTATTTGTTTTGTTTTGTTTTGAAAACATGACTCTGAGGTAATCTTCCGTCTCTTTTTCGTGTTAATGACAAATTTATAGTAACTATGATTGAAATTTTCAATATACAAGTAAACAAAAATTAGTTACACGCTATACGCACATGACTTAATGTGTTAAAAGTGATACAACAAAAAAATTTAGTTGCAATGATGTCGAAATGTTGTCGGTGATTAGCGATAAAACATTTTCGTCACAAATATTGGTCGCAGACTTCTGGTAGTGAAACAAAATAAGAATAAAGCAACATTTCTAAATAAAGACAAGATTATTTGATTCCAGCACTTCATTAGACATAAAGAAAACAAGAAGATTAATACAAACATTAGTATACTTTGACGTAAAAGATCATGCTCTGATCCGAAGATTCTAACTGTTTCAGCGTCAAAACACTTTTTATATGATGTATACTATGTCAGTCAATCAACGGTTTCTTAGATGAAAAAACTCAAAATTTGGTATTCATAAAATATGAGTTCAACTAAGTTTTATTACCCATTACAAATGCCAAGATTTCATATTTAATGCAAAGGTCTTTCAAAAGAACAAAAGTTACTAATCATCTAAGTCCACAACTTGTGCACCACCTGTACTCTCGGTCTCACAAGAAGTGTAGGGATGTAAATCAAGAACTAAATAGATTCAAACAAAGGACATGTCATATACACGAACAACTATATAACTCAAGCAATAGAATTCTCACAAATGCTTCCGAATGGATTCGAATTCTCAACCTTCATATTTCAAAGTGATTACCCCTAACTTATTTCCATCAGGATATGTCCGGGACCCACCTATCTAAATTTGTGAGGTGGTGTGTACCGTATGAGACACGGACATTGTTCACGTCACTCGTGACGTAGCCCTTCTCCGTTAAATATCGCATTCATTTCTATCGCCAATATTGTATAAAGGGTAAGTTTTATAAACAATAGAGACCCCTCTTACTATCATAATACACTAGTGTTGTAAACGAGCCGAACGAGCCGAGCATTGCGTTGTTCGAGCTCGGTTCATTTAACTTAGCAAACGAGCTGAGCTTGTTCATTTATTTAAACGAACATATTTAATTGTTCAAGCTTGGTTCGTTTAACTCACGAACAACATTAACGAGCCGAACACTTTAAACGAACGGTGTCACTTACCGAGTTCGAACAGAAAAAAGGTGTTCAAGCTCTGTTCATTAACCTTTTATCCGAGCCGAGCTCGAACTCGAGCTCGAACCAAACGAGCCGAACAACCGAACGGCTTGGTTCATTTACAGTCCTATAATACACCCCTTCACCATCCCAATTATTTTTCATCTAGAACCCCCTTTTTTTCTTTTCTCTTTTTGCATTTTGCTATATACACTGGAATGAGATGAGAATCTCACCCTGATTTGACACGAGGAAGTCATTATATGATTTATTTCCACCTAGAATAATTGTGTTAGTTTCACCAGCCAAATATATTGTATGTGCTTATATAAATGAATTATTTTTTACATATTAAAAGACCAGTTAATGGACTGAGTCAATTTGTTAACTTCTACACACCAATGGAAAGGGGAAAAAAATATTATTCCGAAAATTATTAAAAGGCATCCTACATTCCTAACAGTAAGCGGTAAGCTTGAACTGCTATCAATTGTTACTTGGATTAGGGTTTGATCCAAGAGATCTATAGTTCGATTCCAATAACACGCACAGTGTAGGTGGTCCATTGCTGCTAGGCCGAAGACCTAGTTTACGGAAGGACATCTTGTATGAGTCACTACGTAAGTCTTCATCCAACCTAAAACGTCTTCTGATTCTCATCTTCCAAAATGATGCTGGGATGGTGAGCCCTTCAGAAACAGAGTATGTAATTTTAGTCTATACAGTAATAGTATAATACTGAAATAATGAAAACGGTATACTTGACGTCATCAGTGACGCAGTATTTCCTCTCAGAGATATATCTGCATTCGTTCCCCCCTCTTCCTATTTATATACCCAAGCTCCCTCACTTCCTATTAGTACTCTCAACAACTTTACCGAACCCTTCTCACGTAGAAAAAATGGCGAATCCGATTCGATACTTCCAGTTGAACACCGGTGCTAAGATGCCATCCGTCGGCCTCGGGACATGGCAGGCCGACACAGGAGTCGTGGGTCAAGCCGTCGAGACTGCCATCCGGGTTGGATACCGCCACATCGACTGCGCACAAATTTACCAGAACGAAAAAGAAATCGGCGCTGTTTTGAAGAAACTGTTCCAGGAGGGAGTGGTGAAGCGTGAAGATTTGTGGATTACTTCCAAACTGTGGAACACAGATCACGCACCGGAAGATGTCCCTGCTGCAATCGAAAGAACCCTTAACGATTTGCAGCTCGATTATCTTGATTTGTACCTGATTCACTTCCCTGTCCGGCAGAAAAAGGGGGTTCCGACCATGGACTCGAATTCGCTGATGCCGGTCGACTTAATTGCCACGTGGAAAGCAATGGAATCTCTTTACGATTCCGGCAAAGCGCGAGCGATCGGAGTCAGCAATTTCTCAACCAAGAAACTCAGTGATTTAATCGAGAAATCTCGGGTGACGCCGGCTGTGAATCAGGTGGAGTGCCATCCTTTATGGAGGCAGAGTAAACTGAGGAAATTCTGCAACGAAAAGGGTATTCATATATCCGGTTGGTCGCCATTAGGATCACCGGGGACGGCGTTTATGAAGGCAGTGGGAGATGTGCTGACTCATCCTGTGGTGACTGAGGCGGCGGATAAATTGGGGAAAAGTCCAGCTCAGGTGGCTTTGAGATGGGGCTTGCAAATGGGTCATAGTGTGCTGCCAAAGAGTACAAACGAGAAGAGAATCCGTGAGAATTTGGATGTGTTTGATTGGGGGATTCCTGATGATTTGTTCGCAAAGTTTGAGACAATTAAGGAGGAAAAATTGGCCAAATGTAGTCAGTTTGTTGGTGAGAATGGAGCTTACAAAACAGTGGAGGAACTTTGGGATGGTGAGGTCTGAAATCTTAAGCAAATAGAATGTTTTGATTATATGTGTGTCAAAATTATCTGGAGTAATAAAGTTTTGCCTCGAGGACATTGGAGTATGATTTGGAGGTTTGTGTGTGTTTGTGTGGTGGTTGTTGGGCTATTTATCATGAGGACAGGAGGTGCTGTACTATTGAATAAAAACAACATTCTGAACAGAATGTTTTAATGCTTTGGTTTTATGGATGTTTATTATAATGTCCTGTTCATTCTGTTTGAAAAACAATATTTATAGTTTTTATATTGGGTTGTCTTAAAAATATTGTTCATTTTCTTAAAATAATAATGTTTAGTTGACAAAGTCTCTATACATGAGACCAAGCACTCTAGGCAGAATTCCCATGCAAATAGTTTATAGGTTTGTAAACGAAAGGAAATAGTCAACCATAATGGTCCGAAGGCCTCTAGCAACTCCCTTATCTGTGTTGTGTAAAATAATATGCCCAATAGTCCAGCTAGACCAAACTATGGATAGAGTAAAAGAATTTTTCTTGGAGCAAAAATATCAAATCCTTGTACCTAACGTCTCTACCGCTCCGATGATGCAAATCAGGGACTCAGCAGACCTATAAATTAGAAAGGTGTTTGACAGAACTCACACAAGAAACCCACTGCAAACCGGCATGTAAACATGCAGGACGGATTCAGGCTTTTGGACATTCATGAACAGATAGTAGTATTGCTTTCACTCTGTGCGTATCGCAATTCGAACCTGCGATCTTTCTGAGATCAATTTTCTATCTCCGAGTAGCAACTGAGCTATGCTCAGGAGGCTAGAGTAAAAAGAATTTTTGGGTGAGCAGTGATGGTTCTGCAGAGTCTACTTATGTTAAGATTAGTCACAAAACCTTGGTATAAAAAAGGGCCAGATGTATAGATGCATGCACTCGGACATTGCTGCATAATAAAGACTGGGTGTTAATACTACAGTTGGAATAATTGTGAATATCTAAGAAGACCTACTTATACTGCTCCATTACTATCTCCCCTCAAAGACGAAATTCCTATGCAATACACTTCCGTTTAGTTTGCTCTTCCTATAATGATGTACAATCAAGCACGAAAAGCAACAGAGATCACAACAACAACGTTACTCCATTGCCTTAGAGGCTACTGCATATGGCGAGATATGGAGGGGTCAGACGTATGCAACCATACCTATGTGTTAGAAACACATGTTGTTTCCCGATAACCCATAATGAAAATTGACATTAGAATATTTTTCTCCGTCACGACTTCATGCATACAAACTTAGGAAGCTCAATATATAAAATCTTCTGGAAAACAGCCACCATTGTCCTCCAAAATGCAATTTGTCTACTGAACAATACAAAAGCATACCTCAAAGATAATCCCATGTAATGCCATGGCATTACTGGCCTCTTCAACCGATCTCATCTCCACAAATACAAACTTCTTCTCATGGTTAGTATAGACGTTGACAACAGCATCTCATGTAAGCTAGCTTTTGAATCGTCGCGGAATCCAGTATTGGGGCATAAAAGATTAATAATATTCAAAATTACCTGGACCAGCAGTGTTTCCTCCAATATTGCAGACATAACATGACTAAAGAAGCTCCCAACTGACTGCACAAATAACAATGAAAGGCTCATGATCAAAAGAACTGAAGATACAAGAAACAAGAAAAAGTCGTTATAGTAGTAGGAGTCGCAATATTAGTAATAGTGGAAGCAGGCACAAACTGCAGCCGCAGCTGCAGTAGTATCAATAACTCAGGGGATTCTAATGAGGGCATGGCGCCTTAGCGACACCATAGTGTTATTCTAATAACTGAGAAGGTAAGGCATTTTTTTTTTGTAAGTTAAAATTTTATATAAACACCAGATCAAGCAAATTTACAACGATGGTTGTCCGTGAATGTAACAGCAAACATGGCTTGCTCAAAATACAATCCAAAAGCTTTCCACCTAACAGGAAAAAAAAAAAAAGCAAAATATAAAGACCACATGGGTGTGATATCCTATAACTAGACAAAAGTAGAGAAGGGTAACATGGACTGGGAAGCTCCAAATCCGCCAAAGGATCTGATAATGAAGGTATTGGAAAAGTCTGTGTGAACCCCATAGACAAAAGTAGAGAAGGGTAACAATATTACCTGATTGTTTTAGAGAGTCCTGCCCATAACGAGGTATAGAGAGGTCAGATGTACACAACCATACTCGTGTGTTAAAAATACACAAAGATTGTTTTCCAATAACTCATAATGAAAATTACGTCAAGATGTATCGATCAATTGCTATTTCACAATATAAGAAGCACAATTAATTTAGTGAGTCATTTTACTTTATTCCATCATATTCTATCATAGATTAAGTACTAAAAACCTGCATAGAAAGGCCCAAATTGATGCCTAATTCTCAATTTTCTTGATTCTTCTTAATGACACACTAAGAAGAGACAAAATAAATATAATGTGGTTAAATTTAGACGATATAGCTAACAAGGTGGTACATTGATCTAATTTATGCTCATGCATATATATACACACACATACTGTTATCCTCTTATATTCATCCAAAAGCGATCTGACTCAATTAATCTAGATCTCGAAACATGTGGCTTGAATAAGGTCTGCATAATCTTTTTATTGGTTAAGTGAATTTCTATTTTTTGCTTTAACTGAAGTAAACCAGTGCTTCCATATTAGCTTTTCAAACTGTTTAGCACCCACAGTTAATTGTATTCCTTACCATCGTGAAATTGATAGTTTCGTAAATTTCTTCACTAGCATACTAACATAACATATTGTTGGAAAAAGTATGTTAAAATACTTTTAGATGTGCTCCAAACTTATATAAAAACAAGTGTAATGTTGTTTGGGAGTTGGATTGTTGATTTGAACGCCTTTAACTTCAAGAATATCATTTGGATCGATCCAAGTTTTAGTTGGATAGAACTAAGTGAAAGCAGGAATAAAGTTAAAGCGTTCTGGAAGACATCGATCGTTCAATGTACAAGACATCGATCGATGGATGTGTACATCAATCGATCGATGTGGGACTGTGTGATGCTAGAACCTTTCTGTACAACATAGATCGATCACATAGATCGATCGATGTGACATCGATCGATACATAGATCGACCTATGTGAGACAGAATGGATTAAGAATGATTCTGTCCGACTTCGATCGATCACATCGATCGATCGAAGTGACATCGATCGATCGATGTGCCAACGGACAGAACCTTTCATGCTGAGTTGCATCTTTTGGTCCAAGAATCATCTCCCTTCAATTATGAACGTTGTTCAACGAACTTAGAAGATCTGAAAACTGCTGAGACATGGTTTAAACATTGATTTCTTCCATTCTAAAGCCTATATATACAAGGCTTGTCTACTTTACAATATATAGAAAAATTCAATTGCAATCTTTTAGTGCAGAAAATTTTTCATCAGTTTTCTTCTTCCTCTCCTCTACTTTCATACTCTTCTACTTGCAAGTTCATTCTCTTTCTCCTAGAGCAAAGGAACAAGAGAAGCCGTTAAATCCTGGGAAGCATTCGCTTGTAGTTCACCTTGCTCACCGGTGGAGGCGAAATTGCTTTTAAGGACAGTGATCTTGATCACGTCTCGGCCATCATTTTGTGTTGTTTGTTTGCTATCTATCTCAGTTTCTAACACATATTACTATTATTGTGTTATCTATGCAGATAGATATAGAGTCGAAGGTCTCACTGGAAACAAAATCTCTATCCTTTGGGATGGTGGTAGTGTTTGACTGCCTCTCATCCTCTCGCGATAACTTTTGTTGTCGTTGGAATATGCTGGATATGACTGTTGTTTGTTAAAATCATTTAAAAGTTAGTCAGCTCAGCTTCAATCTTCATCAATTTAATTATTCATTTTCTACGATTCGTTAAAATTGATATGGAGTTGACTATCCATAGTCCAAGTTGACTATCCATACTCATCAAGTCATCATGTTATAAATTTAGATTTCGTTATAAACATGTTTAGTCTTGGCTAAAAGCTTTTGGGTAGTTCCTATCTACGATTAGCTCGTGAATTAATATATAATATTTGAAATATATAAAAATTTAAACAACGCATACATGATTAGAAAGGACAAGCATATATTATTATACATTATTTATAAGTTTTATTTGTAAATATAAGTCGGATTATTAAAATTTGAGATGCCGCATTTGAAACAGTACAGATGAGATATAATAATATGAAAACAAATGTTCGTCAGTATTTTCTTCACCATAATATTTTGTTTTAGTTACAAATTCAAGAACTTCTTAAATAAAAGTTTAGTCTCACAACACGATATATCTGATATCCGTCAACAGTAGTTTTTGTGACAATGTATAGTAAAATTATGTCATGACTAGTGCTACAATTTTCGACATGACAAGAACTTATGTACGCTAGTTATAAGTTTAGATTTGACTTTGCAAGTTTGGACTGTAATCGAATGGAGCCGATATTGATACACAAATTTATGTTGTGTTCAATTGAACTCACATGTACATGTCAATCTATATGATCTAAAGAAATAAATATTCAAATATAAAAACTGACATGCTAAATATGTTATGCCAACCTAAAAATTTAAAATTTATAGATTAATAGATCAATCTAAACCTGATTCTTACAGCTAAATCTTGATTTGTCATATTTAAATCCTCAACGTAAACACGAATGTCCGGCGACAAACAAAAGCTTCTCCTTTGTTACGCGGGGGGGGGGGGGGGGGGGGGGGGGAATCTCCACTCCGGAGCGGTAAAATTTTCCCATTAATGAGTAAGATTCCTGAAGCGTACAGTACACACACAATACACTGACTGTGTGTGTTCCCAACACTTCTCTAAATTCTGAATATCAGTATCATCTACTCATCATTCGATGAAATCAAATTATATTCTCATTCCTTCAGTTGAAGCGGCACTATATTTTCCGTAGAGAACATGCCATCGTCTGCGACTGCATCAGCTTCAGCTCTACCGGGTAATAATCAGAGCCTCCGTCCAGTACCAGAGGACTTGATCGGAAGATTGAGCTCGAGCACAGCGTCCGATTCTACCAAGCTCAAAGCCTTGAGGGACCTGAAGAATCAGATTATTGGGAACCGTACGAAGAAGATTAATTTTGTCAAAATTGGCGCGGTTCCCGTCGTCGTTTCTGTGCTTTCATCTGCTCTTGTGTCCGGTCGCGGTGATGAGAATTCGGATGCTATTGTGATTCAGTCGGCTGCTGCCATTGGTAGCTTTGCGTGTGGATTTGATGCTGGAGTTAAGGCTGTTTTGGATGCCGGTGCGCTTCCAATTTTGTTCCGTCTGATTTCACATCCGAGCGAGAAGGTAATTTTCGTTATTCCAACTTCTTGTTTCAATTTTTGTAAGCGGTGATTTTTTTAAATTTTTTATGAGTTCAATTGCGGAGAAATGATGATAAATTGCTGAGCATCTGGTTTACCTCTTCCAAAATATATCGCAAACTGCTAAATGTTTATTTTGGATTTGCTTTGAGAAGCTATAAGAGTTCCATTTTCCTTATCATCTATAAAGCTTCCATAAGGTTGAATGAATTTGCTGGTTGATGTTCTTTTAGGGGGAGACAAACTGTCCTCCATAGAGAATTGATAATAGCATTTCGTTTTGGGCCAAAGCATCTACTCCAAAACTTACTCAGGTATCGTGAATTGTTCGAGTGGCGTGAACAAATTTTTGTTTCGTAAGGTGCTATCCTTGTTAGTGACTTCACTTTATTGGGAATGTGGAGTGGTTGCTTCTTTGCAACTGCTACTTAATCTGCGGCCTAAGATATCGATAGGACAAAGAAATAAGCTTTTAATGAGAAGTACTTAAATGAGGAACTGCGAAGAGGATATTGGCTACTTGTTTCTGTATACATGACATTGTGTCTTTTTCGCTGTTTCTAAGTAGGTGCTTACCTAAGAAATGGAAGTAGGAAAAGGAAAGGGATGGTGTGGAAAATATTTGCTTCTACATCGAGATGAAGAATGATCGTGCAGTAGTGCGTGACTTCGGTGAGAGGGAGAAAAGAGAGAGGCTGCAATTGGGAAAAAAGAGGGAAGTGGAGGCTTGAATTCTGCATAAGAATGTAGTAAGTAAGTTTGGTGAGAGAGAGAAAAGAGAGAGGCTGCAATTGCGAAAAAAGAGGGAAGTGGAGGCTTGAATTCTGCATAAGAAAAAACGGCGTCGTTTACTACTTGAATAAGAATCTGAGTATTCAAATTTGTCAAGAAGATTTTATCCCGTTTCTGGACCCCTTAAGGCAAAAACTAGTGGGGACTTTATCTAAGGAGTGTTAAACATGATAACTAAAGGACTTTGTTCCTTTATATAGTCGTTTAGTTTTGTCTTTGCCACTATGTGGGAAGACACAGGAATTTTATTTAAATACAAGTCCATAAATACTCGGTCACCGTTTGACAACCGATTATAATCATGATTATAATCAAAACACGGTTATGAATGAAGTTCTAATTCACATTTTATGTCTCATACTTGTCTGTCATAAGCGGAAAGATAACTTTTGCATCCAAAAATGACCTTTTTTGTGAAAACCAGTCACCTTATATTAAAGGGCCCTTTAAAGGGACTATAACAAATACCATATTGACTATTTTATGTTATCTATATTAATACTTTATGATATAAACATTATGAGTCTGATGTTTTAGTCAACTGAATCTAAACATGATTTAAATCAAACTGAAAAACAGTGATTATAATCATGGTTCTAAATGGTAGCTATAATTTCCTTAAATTTTAGCTTGAAGTGTTTTTAATGCAGATGGTAGAGAAACTGCATGTAATCTCTTTTGTTTTCCTTTGTTTTCTGTGTGACTTGTTTTTCCAAACTTTTGTTTGAGTTTGTTTTTCAATGGAAAATGTGATACACACGTCACATTAACTCCTTTTCTTCCCTTCTGTCTGCCTAACGTTCGAGGAAAATAAAGGCGGATATCCAAATAATGAAAAGGGGTTGTTTTATGTATTGGATTGTGTACTCTAAGGCCTTTCCTGAGATCAGAATCTTCACCTTCTATGGAAATATTGGTTTCGAAATTTAAGAGATTTCTTTCTCTCACCTAGTATTTTATATAATTTTCCTTTTCTTTTAGTATAATGCATCCCAATGGGAAGGATGTAGGTACAAGATAGAAGTGACCATAAGGTTCCTTTACTTCAGGGGAGTGTGTCACCTTGAATTAGGTCTGGTGTCCTGTCTGATCCATGAAATTCTGGAACAGTTGGAAAATTATTGGCCTACAAATTTCTTACATAATTGCACATGTAAAGATGAAGCACTTAGGCATCACACGATGACAACTAAGGGAATGAATATAACAAATCATCTCTATGTACTTGAGTTCTACATGACGTCCATTTTCATTGTTGGAGAATAATGACTTGCATACTTTGTGATGTAAATATGCTCCAGCATCTGAGCTGTTTTTTGTTTTCCCAATGATGGAATACATGGACAAATTATTGCTTATGCATTTCAGCAATTTTCCGCTTCATTGGTCAGTTTTGCTGCTGAATTGTTAGCAGTGAGTCTGTGGCAGAAAAGATTGAATTCTTGGATAGTTTCCATACCAAGGCAGGAGTTATATAATAAAACTTATAAATAAAGGAGATTGAATTCTTGGATACTTTCCACACATTCGCTTGTGTATGTTTGCAGAAATATATTCATGCAAGCTTCCTGCGGAAGATACATTCAGGATTTAGTCTGATAGGTGCTGAGCTTCTAGTTCGTGGTTAAGAGTAAGAGTTAGAAGCATAAGCACAGAAAGAGTGGTGGAAATACTGGTTCTTTCTGACAGTTGAAAAGAAAAGAAAGAATAGAAGCAGCATATATGATCTAAAAATTTATACGAGACATCTACAATCTTGTCGTTGAGAGTGGAGGGTTGGGGCCTGAAACTGAGGTCTCTGTAACTAACAGCTAACTTTGGTCGATAAATAATCACAGGTTAATTTGCTCAAGACATCTACAATCTTGTCATGAGCAGGAGGGGATTCTTACTTCAGTTGATGAATAATCAATGATGTATCTCCTTCATTCAGCGGATGAAGGATTTTCGAACGTTACTTTGTTTGGTGGGGATGATTATAGCACTAAAATCCTAGGTTCAAACCCACCTTGATTTTTAAGAGACCTTCCAACTTAAACTGCAGTGCTGATGTTCGTATCATTTACTTGCTGTCCTGCTTGTCTTCGACAACTTTGCAGTTAAATGCCTGTGGCATTCTATATCCATTGGTCATATGTCCTTAAATCGCTTTAAACCATCTAGGATTCTTATCCGGTTGAATGAAAGTTTGAACTGATAGGCAGATATGTAATTTTGATATTTAAATATTTTGACATGCTTTTAATGTGTGGATGCCGCTCAATCTGGACCTAACACAAAGCCCTGCGGGTTGAAAGAGCTCAATAACATGCCCACTACGTGGAACACAAATAAGCCCAAAATATTAACATGATACCTTTTGGTTGCAATGTTGGTGGAGATAATTGAAAATTAGATCTCCTGCTATGATGCCATATTGAAAAGCTTATAAAAGCTTAAGCTGATAGACAGATCTATCATTAAGATATTTAAACAGTTCAACACAGATACCCAAAATATTAACAGGATACCTTTTGGTTGCAATGTTGGTGGAGATAATTGAAAATTAGATCTCCTGCTATGATGCCATATTGAAAAGCTTATAAAAGCTTAAGCTGATAGACAGATCTATCATTAAGATATTTAAACAGTTCAACACAGATTATCTATTTATTTAGTATTTCCATCTACCCCTATCTCATAATGTGATGCGCTTGACTTCGAGTGAATCATTGGACATGGAAAACAACCATCAAGCTTATTTGTTATGACTTATTTCTGTTTTATACCACTTCACGATTTTCTGCATGTCTGCACAATTGTCAGCTGAGTGAATTTTGATTAGTCTGTGGTTGTGCATTACCTTCCCCAGTTTTGCTTGAAAATCTTGCTTAGGTTAAAGAAATGCCATGGGTTGTTACTTTCTATTTCCTTTTGGATGCTATTTTGAGAATTGTTTAGACCACGCTTTTCGATGTCTTCATTTTTTAATGGCAAGCCTGTTACTTCAGTGCAAATATAACAATAACATGTGATTGTACAGGTTGTTGATGCTGGTGCTCGTTCTCTTAAACTGATTTTTCAATCAAAGTTGACTCCGAAGTATGGTTTTCGCCAAGAGAAAAACTTGAAATTTCTGCTTTCACTGCTGAATAGTGAGAACGAGAATGTTAATGCTCTTGGTGCCAGCATGATCGCCCATTCTTGCCACACTAGCATTGAACAGAATGCATTGAGAGATGCTGGAGCCTTAAAAACGCTAACTAGACATCTTGGAGGGTCATTAATTCAGAGGGATGCCAGTTTAGAATCTTTGTCCACGATTCTAAAGGACAATCCTGAAGCCTCTTCGAATTTCCTTGGACTGGAAAATGGAAGAGCATTAAATGTTGTGATTGAGTTAACAAAAGACAAGAACCCAAGGACAAGGTTGCTTGGCTGCATGTGTTTGATTATAATCAGGAACACCTTGCCTTCATATCCCATGGATGTAAAACAGAAAACAAATTTGACAGCGATATTATATGAGCTCCTTGATTATCCTGGACAAGTTGGAGAGGACGCCCCTTTTGTTTTGTCTAGTTTAATTATGGGAAATGAAGATATGCAGATGTTAGCTTTTGAAGAACATGTCATTGAAAAACTCTGTGACCAATTAATGAAAGGTTTAATTTCACTGCAATCCAAACGTTTACGGGGAACGTTACTTGCACTGGCTGATATGTGCTCGCAGCTGGAATTGTGTAGATCCAAGCTGTTATCATCGAAGGTCAGTTGTGTTTTTAGGCAATCAGATAGCTTCAAGGTTTCGGTACTTGTAATTTTTTAACAGTTCATCTCTTGTTTACATTTCCCATGTTATCTTTTTTATTTTTTGCGCATGCTTGCTTTCAGTAACATTTTAATTTCTCACACCTTTCTGTATTTGTCAAATTCACTGATATGAAGCTTCCCCAATCTCTTTTATTTTGTTTGACATCCTAATATAAAATATTTCTTCTGAAGTTATAGATGTCTTACCAGGTATAGTTCTTATACCTGTTCATAGCTATTGCGCTAGACCAGGCGTTTTATTGATCTCTTAAACTATGTGAATCATTTAGCCCTCAAATAAATTTTGTCATTTTCATCAATTTATACTCAAGTGCGGTAAATTTATCCTTTCTTCAAGATTTCCTATTTCCATTTTGTTTTGACAAGTTCAGACATGTCAGGAATATGGAGCTATTTGGATATTAGCGACCTTTTGTATTTTATGGGCTTCATTTATTTCTTAGTGCTAGTCTTTTGTTGATACGCCAGTTTATTAATTACTTTTTTTTTTCTCTTTTAGCCTCTTTCCTGATCTTGGGTTCATTGTTTGCTCATTTTCCATTTGATAGATCTCATTTGACATCCAATATAAGAGTGTCTTGAAGGTGTTACTTGTTTCATTATCTTAATTTCCGTCCTTGTGGCTGCTGTTGCCATAATAGTTTTAAGTTAGTTCTCATGCTGGCTGTTGTCTGAATTTCTTCTTTCACGAGTCATAGAAAAGATTCATTGTGATTTTTTTTTTGCCAATTTTAGTTGATTGGCTTCTCCTGTAGCAATCCATCCTGGCGCATGTTAAATTTTTTATGCAACCAAAAATGATATCGATAATTTTAGATTCTACGAACTACATATGAGTTGTGATAAGACCCCGAAAGGCCTTTCCTTTCTCATCTTGTGTGTTTACATGCTAGATGCTTTCTCCCCCTTCAAGATTTCTCTTGTTTTGTTTTCTTTTTTCTTTTTTTGGGGGTGTTTTTGGGGTGTAAATGCGAGGCGTCAATAGTATAAAAAGGTTCCAGACAAAGCTAAACAAGCCAATAGGAATATATCGTCAGAACCTGAGAAAAAATTGCACACTTGCACGCAGGAGCTTACACAATTCTCTCATATAAATGTGATAGTTTAATCGGTGCCATGATGCCTATTCAAAATTTTAAACCTTGCTACTATGACATAATTGTTATGGTAGTCATTACTAGAATCTTATGATTTCTTCGTGATACAGGCCTTAGAGCATATAATTGATGCACTCAGACATCATGATATCGAAGTGCGAGCTGCCTCTTGCATTTGTTTAAGAAATGTTTCTCGCTCAGTCAAGGTTTGCTACTGAAAATTTTTAGATTTGAGTGAAATCTTTTATGTTATTTTATCTGATGTTGCTAAGAAGATACCTTTCAGAATCTTAGTGCAGGCCTTTTTATGAGTGAGAAGGTCATTGTACCTATGATACAGCTCTTGCATGACGAGGATACTTCTATGCAAGTATGATCTTAATCCTATATCTAGATAATCTTTAATTTTGTTGATGTCCTTCTGTAAGGAGGAATCTATAAACTCTGAAACTCCCCCTTGAAAATGTCCTTTCTACTATTTGAAGAAATTCTTGAAGTGGTTAAGCTGATGCGTAATTAGCTTTCACACCTATCATAAATTCTACACGTGACAGGTTCCTTTTAGTGAATAGTTTTTGTAACAAGATTGAGGGTGCTAGAGCTTGTCTTGGCTGATGGTAACCTATGCTAATGAGGAAGTTTCAGTTGTTGTCTGTACATAAGTTTTATCTGTATATATGATGATAACTGCATGTGTTAAATCTATTATTAAGCAATAGGTATCATATCCTTTTTTCCGTAGTTGATCTTCAGTACATGCACCTTTTTACCTAGTACTTTGAGATCCTTGGCCTTTGCATCTGTTGTTGTTTACCAATTTATTTCTGTTGGGCATCTTCAAGGTGTCATTCCCTGGGTGGTTAATTACCTTGAAAATAAATTAATTTGAAGCCCTTTGAATTGGAATTTTTCAGGTTGCAGCACTTGGTGCTATCAGCAACGTAGTGATTGATTTCATGGTCCATAAATCGACATTCATACAATGTGGTGGTGTGAAAGAGCTTGTTGAGTTATCAAAGTCCATGGATTCGAGTATCCGTGTTAATGCGGTGTGGGCCCTCAGGAACTTGATATTTCTTGTGGACAAACAGACTAAAGAAACAATCCTCGTGGAACTTACTCTTTCAGCATTGACAAGCTTGATTTCTGGCAAGTTTCATACTCTTAGCCAGTTACCATGCTTCTTGGTAGTAGGAGTTATTATCAAAGTAAATTCACCTATGCCTTTTATGAACTCTAAATGCAGATCCTGAGCCTTCTGTTCAAGAGCAAGCTTTGGCATTTGTTTGCAACCTTGTTGATGGATCTACAGATTGCGTCGAGTATGTTTTTGCTGAAAATGATGTTCTTTTGAGGGCTGTGGCTAGGCAACTTGAGAGTGCTACAAAAGCTGAAGTTCTGATTCAGGTAAGCTATTCATTTTTGTAGATATGTTGAGTTCTTGTTGTATCTAACTGCAAGCATAAGAGCTGTAGAAATTTATCCTCTACAAATAGCACTTGATTTTGTATTAAATTGGCCCAAGGCCCTTAAATTCATTACTTTGGATTAGTATTTCTTTGGTAGAAATATTTATCCCTTGGTTGCAATATATGGCATTGCCACGGAATGGGATATTAAGACATGCCTCAGGAGATTTAAATCTGGTCCCTTCTTGGATTCCTAAGGAAAATTTCTATTTTCTTCTTCAGCTGTTCCTGCAGTAAATGTTAATGACAAACTTCACTGTTGTAGGGTATGTATATCCTCAGCAATGTGGCATCGGGAAAAGAGATTCACAAGGAAGCAGTCATGGATATTATTTTCTCACTGCTGCCTGAAGGAGTCCAATCAATTATTTCCAGATGTTTGCAGAGTAGCGACAGCAGATTGCGTACTGCAGCTGCTTGGGCAGTAGTGAATCTTACTTTACCAGGAAGTACTGGTGCATATAGCCGTGCTGTGAGACTGGTAAATGTGGGTATATCATCTCAGTTAAAGACTATGATCCATGACCCTTGCCTAGATGTGAAGGTATTAAATTAAGAATTTCTTTCGTAGAATTTTAATTGATGGTAGTTTGTTGTAGAATTTTAATTGATGGTAGTTTGGCTGACTTCCCTTTTTATCTTTTAGCTCCGCGTCAAGACAGCTCTGTGCCATTTCATGTCTTATGATGATGGTTCGACTTGATTATTCGCCACCCTCATTTTAAATCCATTGGTGAGTTAAGGATATATTGACAAATGATGAAGCTTGGCTTCATCAATTTCGGCAGTTCCGTAATGCCTCTGATTCGAAGAGTCAAAGGAGGGGGTCACTTATTCTATACCAATGTCTATTAGAATTATATATGCTATTAACTCCAGTTAGGACGCGCACACCGTATCAGCCGAGTGAGTACCAATTTGTTACAGCACAGTAACTTTGCCTGATTCCAATCCAGATACTTTTGCTTGCACTTTTTCTAATGTTACCGTTATTTTCTATATGACTCCATTTGCAGGTGATTTGTTGTTTTTGACACCTCGTTCAATAGAATCATGTGGAGTGCGCTGGCCTTTCGCTATCAATTGCTAAGTTTGCAATTGTCATGTTGACAGGTGCCCCCCTAGATGTTGTATCATATTGTGTGTTTAGGCTTTACTATGTCGGAGTTTGGTCTGTGTTTGAAACCTTCCCTGCTGCGCTTCAGTTTTTCGTCTCTGGATTGTGTGGTTGGATGATTACTGATTTGTAGTCCTTGCCCAATTGCCTTTGCTATGTTTGGTCAATTCTTGTGCATATTCTCGGAGGTGGTGCAATCTGTTATAGTGTCTCAACTGTGATTATTACCATTGTATTGATTATCAATATGTCTGCCAACATTGCATATCCATCCGATTCTTCTGCCAATCTGTTGTCCGCTAGTGACCGGATTTGATGAATATTTTTGGAGTGCGACAATGTACATTTACTGCTGTTAGGCAGTCCTTTTTCGGCAGTTACATGCTTTGTAAGTATTCCTATATTTTTCGAGATTGAATAGGTTTTTCTTTTTTTTTCCCCTTTATATTTGGTGCTAAGAGTGGAGAGAATTTCCTTTTTAGTGCTATATTTAGTCTCAAATTTAAGGGTTCTTACAGTTTTCCTTTGAATGTTGCTTCTACATGAAACTTATGCAAGAAACCTTATTTATTATGGCAACAATCAGTATGCATCTATGTTCTCAAAGAAGATTGTGATAAAGCTTGAAGAGTCAAAGCTGTTTTATACTTTTTGGTGCTGGTTGAAATTGACAAACAATTGGTAAGTTGGTTTTTTTATTTATTTGTTTTGCTCTTCTAATCCGTTTAAAGCGAAGTACTGGGGATTGAAATGCTAACATAATCTGTTAGAGTATTTCTGAGGTCATGTTTTACAGATTAACAAATAGCTTTGTAATTACAACCGAGCCCTTTTCATTTTAAGCCAAATTCGTGAGAAATATTAAGCGAGTGTATTAGCAATTAGAATCTTTTGGGATTGAGGTATTTTTTGTCTGGTTGTCATCATTTTCAGATTTTAGTAATAACTTTTGCTGCTGTTGAGATATGCTGGGTATGTGTTGTTTTATTATCAACTAGAAAAAATATATGGGCGGTTATTATTACATGGTCGCGCAAGATAAAAGTAATCATACTAATATTACTTCATTGTTTTTTGGGTCTTTTAAATTTTAAAAACACCAAATACTTTATATTTTCAGCAACAAAAAAACGAATCCTTGTCAACAAGGTTCATTAATCATCTAAGCGAATTGTAAACACACATCATCAAATTTGTCCACGGAAAAGGCTAGCTCAAGTGGCTATGGGTTTGAGTTCAAATCTTTATTGGTGCCATATTGTAGCTTATGTAGTGATATTATTCATCACACAGTAACATGACGGGGGGAAATGTAAACTTCGTCTGCATGATAAGAAGGTGTGGTTATAACTTGGTAAGCCAGTAACATGATGCTTTAGAAAACGCATCTAAAATAGTCACCAAACCACTTTGCTACTTTATAGGTTTTTATATACACCACTGACGAAATTGAATCTTCATCAAGACTGAAGATAATCCGAATAGTAACATCGTCAACACTATGTGGAGACGTAACTGGTCGGCAGAGATAACGTTTCTACCCTACGAAGTTCAAGTCAGTTATGACTATTAGCATAGCGGTAAACTAGAGAAGCAGAATAATATGTCTCAATGTTTTTTCTGGTATGTTGTGGCTGTGATGTCTTTTCTTTTATTGATTGAAGGTAGTCCTTCATAGGACTTTTTCCTGTCTTTTATATGTTCAGTGTAGCCAATACATGCTAAATGACTATTGGGGGAGGGGAGGGGGCCACGTATCCCGCCCCGTTGGCAGGCTGCGTCCGCATGTTGGCCAAGTGGCGCTATGTCTACCTGGTTAGATTGCTTGCTGGCAGGTGTCTGCTTTAACAAACAAATTGAGCTAAAGAGAGGTCTGTCTCTAGAGACGTGCCAAAGCAACATGACTGCAGGCGATGAGGTTAGAGCAGGCCTGTAGTGGAAAGCTGGAGCATGTGGGTTTCCTTGTGAAATGACTAGGCTAACATGTGGCGTTCCTGCGCCTCTAGGGCCAAGCTAAAGAGAGAAAGCGGCTATGTTAACATACGCCTTTGAACGACCAGACAACATTGAGTGTGGAGAACTGACCAAAACATGCTTTTCTTATTACCAGTGGAAGTTTGGTTTTTGTCAAATGCTGCTATATTAGTTTTTCGGACCAAAACATGCTTTTCTTATTACCAGTGGAAGTTTGGTTTTTGTCAAATGCTGCTATATTAGTTTTTCGGAGCAAAGAAAGGAAGACTAATCGTTTAGTAACGAGCCAACCTCCGGACTATTTGATTAACACATGCCTTTAACGTATCAGCTTCTGATTAAACAAAGTGTCAGACATTTAGAGTTCTTCTTATAAGCCAAGGATAAAACAGTCAATACACACAAATATTATAAATTCCGTCTGACGTTGACTTTCCTCTTCAGCACGAGGAGATTAAGTGTTGAAAATAAAAACAGGTCTAGAGGTCATTTCGTTAAAACACAAAGGATGAGAATGTAATTATCACTTTTATGAATCTAGAAAAGCAAATACATAATGGGGTAAGTAAAGAGTTATTTTATTCATCCATTTCTATAATGGTATAGGTATTTTGTAATTTGCCGTAACCACAAGGACTAAATCCCATTATGATCAAACATAAAGGGTAAAATTCAGTTAGTCCGCAAACAGATAATTTAAGATAAAAATTAAACAAATATCGCAAAAAAAGAATATACAGTATTCATCAAATAGGAATTGCGAAGCAGCTTTCTAAATAAACTGACTTCCTCTTCCACTCGCCTCAACCCAGTGAGAAAAGGGAAGCAAATTCCATCGAATTCCAACCAACCTTTGAGTCTTTGGATCAAAGACACTAAAATTTGGCGGTCCGGCAATTGGATAAAGAAAACAAAAGATGTTCTACAGAGGGTAAGCCGAAAATCCGTAAATGGGTGTTGCTCTTTATCCGTTTGTTTTTTCTTGGTGACTTGAATAATTGAGATCGCGTCTTTTGGCCCTATTTCGATATTTTCCATTAAATTTGTTTCTTCCGGTTACCTAGAATCAAAGTTTTAGTTTTTTTTTATAATGTGTTTTTTCTCCCTTTTTCTGCATATTATGTATTTCTTGGGTTTCTTTTCTTTTTTCTGGGTGTATTCTGAGGGTTTATTGAATGATATGGGTCGGGGTAAGAATGAACAAAAACCCTTTAGCATACAGGGAAAGTAATTTTTTCATGCTTTATTTGGCTAACCCATGTGTAAATTAACCTTTCGGTGAATGTTTTCTTTATTTTTATTTTTACCATTGGTTAAGTGTTGCTGCTAGGCTTGTTTTGCCCCTTTGTCTTAAATCGGGTGGCTTTTTGATTTAAGTTAGCCGGAGAGATCCAGTGACTAAGCGGTACTGGGTTCTCAAGTGGGCACTTTCACACACTTAAGGTGTCCTGTGAGTTCTTTTTTCTCCTTTTTGTCGTTCCTTTATATTTTTTAAGGAGAGATATACATTTTTCTTTTTTTGCACAAAAAGCGTAATTACTACGTATCCTCATGAGGGAATTTTGTAACTGTTCCTACTAGTTGGAAAATGTGACCGACGGAATCCAACTCCGTGATGACTTAGTTTCTACAAGTGTATTATGGCTAGTGCTTGCTGCAGCAGTTACTTCTTTACCATTTTCACTGTTGTAGGACTGTTGCATTTATGTCTTTTCTTTTGTTATTTGGATACTGGTCACTTGGTTGTAATAACTGACAAAAAAGGCTCGTGTTTTTTTTTCCTATTGTAATTTTCAAATTATATATGTCAAACTCTTTGATAATACATAAAACCATCTTAAATTGGTTTTGATTACATGACCTGGTCAGCAATTGACATTTATGTATTCACCTTGTTCTGTAAAGCAAATATGATGACAGCAGCGATGCACGTGAAATGGGTCTGAAGCGGCAGAGAGTGATGGATCAGGGATCTTCATACTATGGTGGTACTCCGTCTGGTTTGAGTTACATGTACAACCCTCCACCTCCACCAGCACCTCCTGCATACTCTTATGTTGGGCAGCCCCCGCCTTTCCCTGTTGTCCGGCTTCGCGGCCTTCCGTTTGATTGTACTGAGACTGATATAGCAGAATTCTTCCATGGTTTAGATGTAATCGATGTTCTCTTTGTGCACAAAGGTGGAAAGTTCACAGGAGAAGCTTTTTCTGTTTTGAGATATCCACGTCAAGTTGATTTTGCCATTCAAAGGAATAGGCAAAACATTGGCAGGAGATATGTTGAGGTATTCAGAAGCAGGAAGGATGACTATTATAGGGCTATAGCTAATGAAGTTGCAGATGCACATGGTGGTTCACTTAGGCGTGCTGTCCCAAGGGCCAAATCTTTTGATGAGAATAAGGACTTGGCAGAACACACAGGGTTTTTGAGACTTAGGGGATTGCCTTTCTCAGCTAGTAAGGAGGATGTGATGGATTTTTTTAAGGAGTTTGTTTTAGCTGAAGAGAAAATTCATATTACAGTTACTTCGGATGGACGACCCACTGGGGAAGCGTATGTGGAGTTTGCAAATGCAGAAGATTCAAAAGCTGCAATGTCCAAGGATAGGATGACTCTAGGCAGCCGATATCTAGAGCTTTTTCCTTCATCGCGTGAAGAATTGGAGGAGGCTATTTCAAGGGGAGGGTAAGCTCTATACCTTTTCCATTGTTTCCTGCTTTTGTCATTTGATATAATCTTTTCATAGCTGTTTGCTTGAATTATGCTCAACTGTATATTGCTTCTAAAGTCCTTATGCCACTTGATAAAATATTTAAGCCAGCATGAGGATATTGATTTAGGCCATATGTTGCGACTTACCCTTCCTTTTGATTATTTTTATACCGTATCACAACAAAATGACCACCTATACTGTTGCATTTTTGTAAATTTGTTGAACATAGTATCTTTCAAAATTTCAAGAAGGCTGGTGAGCTACTAGTTATTCTTTTTTTTCCCCTTTCCCTCCCTCTCCCTCTCCATCTCCATCCCCCCCCCCCCCCTCACACCCCACCTTTTTCCTTAAAATTTTCTTTAGAAGTAATAAATATTCATATTTTGGTAGCCATCAGAACGTTATTTATGATATTGACAGAAAGTGTTGATAATGTTGAAACAAGGCATGAATTCAAGATCCTCAATATTGTAGCTACTTAATTTCTTGCATTTCATGTATGCTTTCTTTTGAGTTCCAGACCTGCAGCATCCATGACCTATGAATCCCGCTTTTTCTCTTACTTGATTATCAGCATTCTTGGACCAGTTTGTGTTAGTTTGTATCACTAGTAATGTAGATGGAATTGTTTTTTAGGTGATCCAATATCAGAAACTAGACAATGACTTATTAACAGTAACTGGAATTATTCGAATATCTTGTAAGTGTTTTATCAGTGTAGCATGGATTATTTGTGGTATACTTGATTGTCTTTTTAATTTGGTTTGAGTTTTCATTGTTAGAGTCGCTTGAGTGGTTGAGTCATTTTATCGCTTGAGTGATTTTTTGGGATCATTCCATATTGATAGGTGTTATTGTTTGTTGAGTAATTTTTCAATCTGACGAAGATCCTTTGGCTGATACCTAATAGTTTTGTGTAGTTACATTTTATTCTAGAATTGGTTTTGAGCATCTATAAGTAGATTGTAGAAGTGATATAACTATCGACCTATTCTGTCTATGCTGATTAAAAAGTTCAATAACCATATTTTAAAGTTTTTTCTGAGGTGGCAAGATTCACAGTTTCTCTCTAGTTCTTTTAGGTTGTAAATGAAAATATTGTATTTGTAAATAGATCTTTAAAGATCCAACTTTTTGCTGAAATATGAAATGATACCAAGTGCTTAATCTTTGTGGTATTGGGAATGATTGGTTTACGCAACCAACTGGTAAGACTGCTGAAGTAGATACCTGGAGCTAATGCAGTATATATGGTGTGATTTGGACCCAAATGAATTGAATAGAGTTCTGTATTTGTGTCCTTAATTCATATCAGTGAAAGTTTCAATTCACAAAAGAGAGAAAAAAAAGAAAAAGGAGGAGGAGCTCTGTGTTGTATTTGCTTTTTGATACGTGCTTGAACTAGAAGCATTCATGTTTAGGGTTCTTTAAAGGTTGGGTATTAGGGTTACCTATAAGACGACTATTCGTGGAAAGTTTTTTTTTGTTTCTTAGGCTTGTAGTAGATAAAAAGGGTTATCTGGCTGAATTAACAAATCGGTTGTCAAAACTTCTGCGGTATGTAAGGATCAGTGTTAGTGGGTCACATACAACCCTAACGACCGAGTCCTTATGATGTTGAGCACTAATGAATAACCAAGAACAACTGCTTTAGTTAAGCAAGTCTGTTGGGAGATGTTTCTAATGAGTCGATACATATTTCTTCGAACAGGAAAACCAAAGATGTGCTATATGTGAGGGACTTCTTGTGGCTATTGCATGTGATCTTAATGGGACCATTTGTAGATTGCTGTGCTGATGCTGTTTCCCTTATTTTTCTTTTCTGCGTCTTGCTTGAATCTTTTTTTGATGCGGGAAGATATCTTAGGCTCGTCATTTGACTCAAAAATGGATTTCTGGAGGCCTGAAGAGTTAGAACTCTCAATGTTGTCGAACCCAATCTAGTGATTTCAGTGGTCCCTTAACTTAAAATTTGATGGTCTCTGGCCCTCAACCTTTCCCTTCTCTTGTTCTGTGTAAAGTTGAAGTGATGTCACAAAATGCCACCCGATACTAGTGAAATATTATAGCACAAGGAGCTTCTAGGCTTTGTCAGTCTAGTGTCGCATTGGTTTCTGTTGGGTTTTCTTCTGGGTTGGAAGTTGTTGATTCTTTGTTTATTTAAACCTGCTAACCTTTTGCTTTTAGAAGTATGCATTTGACAGAATGATGCATTCTGAGTTTAGCTTTGTCCTGTTCCTGCTTGTTCTTTCTATTTCCATTTATCTGCGTTATTTCCTTACTGATCAATGTACCTGCATTAACTCTTGAGGAGACACATGACAAGAATTTCTCTTTATTGCAATGCAGACTACTGCCAAAGTCAGCGGACGGAAAGGAGCTGACAGTTCCTACGGGTATGTTGAGAATGAGAGGATTGCCATTTTCAGCTAGCAAAGATGATATAATCGACTTCTTTAAAGGTTTCCCGTTGTCAGAAGAATCTATCACCATAACATTAAACTATGAGGGGAGGCCAACTGGGGAGGCATTTGTGGAATTTGCTAATCCTGAAGATGCAAAAGCAGCATTTTCCAAGGATCGGATGACCCTTGGAAGCCGCTATATAGAGCTGTTCCCATCGTCTCTTGAGGAGTTGAATGATGCAGTAGCAAGAGCGCGGTGATGTGTGTCTTCTTCTGTCATTTCTTCCTTCAATTTTGTCGCACTTTTCAGTTGCGTGGTTCTCCACGCTGACCATTTTAACTTATAGTATCCGTTTTAATGAAGAAATTAGTAGAAATCATCTGAACCATACTCTGTTACGATTAAGAAATTAAAGAAAATTGTTTGGAGAGATGGGAACGATTTTTGTTGTCTTTGTAAAAGATAAATGTCATGGCATGATATTTACAATCCCGGTGATTTGTTTAATATATTTTTTTTACTTTCAGTTTATCGTTAAACAGACGGTGAAAAGATGAAGCAAACGTGAAAACCAGTGGCGCATGCATGACAAACTTGGGAGTATGAATATCATCATCCAAAAAATTAGGCAGTGTGTGAGATTAATGTCAGCAACTTGCTTTGGGAAAGGTGGTGTTCTCGATTTTGAGTTTCAGAATAGAACTGAGGCCAGCGGTATCTGCAAGAGCTATGTAAATGGGTCTCATCGCCTAATGTAGCTTTTAACTTGTAGGATTATAAGACGTATACAACTCATGCGTTTGAAATAATGTGTATACAACTCATGAAAATGCAATGTGTTTAGTAATAGATTAGAAGATCTTCAGTCGAGGGACAAGGCTATACAGACAAAACCGCAGAAAGGGAAGGATGTCACAATTGGCAAAGACCGTCACCGCAGGCGCGAAACATGGTAGGCTTGCGCCAAAGGAAGCATAGCATAGGGAGGAAAGAAAAGTCTAGACGGTGGAAGAGCCATGGTTTTAAAATATGCATAACTGATGAAGACATTGTTAAAAGCAACCACTCTTTTTTCTTGATATTCATAAAACATGGACAAAAAAGTTTAAATTGAAAGAAAATAGAATAGCGAAGACCAAAAAGGTAACATCTTGGCAAGAGAAGCAGGATTGAGAATGTATCATGGAGTGAAATTTGGAAACAAAGACTTCACTTGTCCGAAAGTTTTCAAGCTTTTAGACATGGCTAAACATAGCATTGGTACTGCGTAACGCCATTGCGTCATCACATATATACTCCTCAAAAAGTACACTTCTAAACGCCAACTCTATGTCACGCTACCTTGTTATTCAAAGATCATAACTTTTATACAGGAATATGGCCAATGCGTTGTATACTTCCATATTGGCAAGACATGTTATTTTATTGAAACAAAATTCTAAATTTAGAAAAGCGACACTAAGAGGTTAGCGTGCAGGAAGAAGACGTCAGATGCTGTATCAATATGTTCCAGAAATCCCCACATTCAATTTAACAAGACTCATACAATTATCTCTAACACTATATATACTACAACAACAACACATACCCAATATATCCCAACGATAGCAAAAGCTATCGCTAGGGTCTGAAGATGGTTAGAGGTAGACAAACAATACCTCCATCCCAAAGAATAGAGAGTTTGCTTCCAGCGAGACACCTGACTCTTTATGTACCTACGTCGACAAATAATGCAAGACAAATAATAAAAGGCAAAAACAAATACAAAAAAGTATAAAGGTGCCTAAAGTATAGAAACTATTTAAGCCCCTAAATATAATCTAAGGTGTCTCTATATCTAACACTATATATGCTTGTTCAAATTGCAGATATGAAGAAGTTGGAGAAGCTGTGCTCGTATTCGTATCTGTATTCTCGTGTTATACGTATTGTCTACAATGAAAGCAACAGAAACTAAAAGCTAAAAAAGAAAGGGAAATAAGTTTCGGGACTAGAGATACAAGGCATTGGATATCTGAAAGTAACTAATGCTAGGAGATTAAGAAGAATGAAGACTGAGGAGATTACGAAGAAAACTCAGATCTCTTGTCTTTACGTCTGGAAGGATCAATGCCAAGATCAACGCTGCCTCTGGGGTTTGCCAACAGAATGCAAATATACTGAAACAGAGACAACACTGCACATACAAATGTATCAGTTCCTTGTATAATTATCACGTGACAAGCATAAATGACTAATACGTAAGTAGTAAAGACTCCTACACTGGACCAAGGAAGAATGAAAGAGAGAGCTCAAATCCAAAGAGAAATAAGGATACAACTGCAGTCAACAACATTGCAACTGATGTGGAATACACCTGCAAATAAGTTGAATTCTGGAAGTAAGC
Organism: Eustoma russellianum; assembly: GCA_036186865.1. NCBI lineage: Eukaryota > Viridiplantae > Streptophyta > Magnoliopsida > Gentianales > Gentianaceae > Eustoma > Eustoma russellianum. Next base: position 28,225,595 of record AP025075.1, on the reverse strand, counting down.
ACTTTCATTCTATATTCAGTTACAATTAACCAACCTTTCTTGTGCGTGAATTGTATAATAAAGATAACAGCTACTGTTCGTATAGCAGTCCAATTTGAGACATCTTCTAAGTGCCATTATGTGCTTATCTTCCACTAACATATCTAATTCTAGACCAGCCAGCTAAGCAAAATAAGAAATTGACAATAACATTCCATGGAAGCAGATAGAGAAAGCGTTAACCTTTACAATGTTGTCAGCATACTTCATGACCATTGAAACAGCTATTCCGCTGAATATGGGCAACAAGAATTAAGCTTTTAGCGATACAACAATCGCAAAAGAAGAAATTAAGTAAAATCTACACAATTTCTTGCGTTCTGCGGCTTTGAGAGGACTATATGTACCTTAAAGCATGGTTAACAATCATGAGAACTGTAATAAAGGAATATCCATGAAAGAACCCTCTGCACAGGAAGAAAAAGTAAATCCCTTTCCTTTGCCCATATGATTATAAACATTAGAAATGTTGAAATGTCAAAATTGGGAAACTAAAATAACAGTGGCCATACACCCCAAAGCTCTTGTGGATACACACTAACTCATGTCCATTAAACAATCGAGACTTCAGATTCTCCAACAAATTACTGATTTTTTTTTTTTTTGTAATTTAAATTTTATAAATAAAAAGCCGAAATGGCAAATTGACAAAATGTTCGATAGACTTGACATCCAAGAGGAAGTCACAGCCGATAGGTAAAGGTGGCTTACAATATGCACATCAGACAGGTGCCAACCTTTAGCAAAAGGTGGTTACAAGCAATCAGTAGCAAACAATACAATATCCATACTAAACTAGATTAAACTAGAATGCAGACCCAACATGGGGAAAGCATAAAAAAAAAGGAGTAAAACACTGCAGTCACAGGCCAGTGGGCTTTTGGAATGTGAATCCTTGTGAGTAGCATGTTGTAGGCATATGCCAACGCTCCAGACGTTAACCAAAACAGTAGAATGCACGTGAACAGCACAGAGTTCTCTTCTTTATAATTGTCCACTCCATATGCATCAGCTTGATATGAAGAAGTGAATTCCTTTGTATGAGGGTATGTTGGAGGCGCCTCACAAAAATGCAAAACCAGGAAAAAACCTTCAGCATGTGAATTTGCATCATGTGTTGCCCGCAGCAGTGTACCGTGCTTCTGTTTGGCCTGGAACCAGTGTCGGCCAGAAAAGCAGTGGAGGCCTGAGCTTCTTTGTCCAACATCGGGCATGAGACATGGTTGAATGCTTCGTTCTTTCCTGCAATCAAAATCCACAGCCATAACCAAGTACAAAATAACAAATGGAGATCGCAAAACTCAACAAGAGTGTCATAAGCATAGATGAAAAGCAGAGGTCAATCGAGGAGAAACAAGCATTGAAGAAGTGAATACTAATTGGGTTGGTGGGGATGAATCGTTCTGGATAGTATTTTAGGTGAGACTCCTATGTTGATGACAAGTTCCCAGTTAAACTTGTTATGCTTATATTTCTTCCAAGTTCCCACATTAAAAGCGATGCTTTGAATGATGTCATTTAGGATCACTTCCCTACTTTGGTCTTTTTGTTGAAACATTCTATTGTTCCTCTCTTTCCATATGTGGTAGACCGTTGAAGAAAAGGCAAAGCATGCAATGTCAAGTTGCAGTTTGGTTTTCCACTCTCTTGTTGAGTTTAGCCAATCAATTGTATTTTGCCAACCTGTGGTTCTCAGCGTGGACTTGATGTGTTTAAGCACGTTAGCCCACACTGACCTAGCATAGTCACAATGGAAGAAAAGGTGTTCATGATCTTCCATGGAATTATGACAGAGTGTGCAAGAGTTTACTTGGATAAGTCCCCAGCTAAGTAGCTTGTCTAGTGTAACCATTCTCTTCCAACATGCAAGCCATAAGACGATTGCATACCGTGGAAGAGAGTGTTTACGCCAGACAATACTACTCCAGTCAGTTGGAGGCAGGTGAGGTTGTAGCACAAGGGTGGCACTTTTGACCGAGAAATTTAAGCTTGGAGTCCAAGACCATCTGTCCTCCCCGTTTATACGCTGGATGTCTCTACATGCATGGTCAAACTGAATAATTTGGTTATCCCAGCCCCTTCCAAATGGTAGATTCCAAGTGCTTCCTGCAAGAATTGTGTACAAATTGGCATCATCCCTAATTTGAAGTTTTCTTTTTAGTTCTGGATGATTGGAACTGAGTATCCCCCAAGGGTGCCAAGGATCATACCAAAAAGATGTTGTGCTGCCGTTTCCAATGACTTTGGTGATGTATCGGGAGTATTGATCTCTTACATACAAAATCTTTTTCCATAGCCAAGAGTCCCCAGTTCTTGGCTGGGCCGTCCAGAGTGATTTACCTTTTAAGATCACTGTGTGCACCCATTTCACCCAGAGTTCCTCTTTGTTTTCAAGGATGTTCCAGATGCTTTTCATAAGGTACGCACTGTTGACCAATCTTAGGTCCTGCACACCTAACCCACCTCTTTCTTTGGGTTGGCAAATAGTTGACCATTTCACTTTAGCTTTGCTAGTGCTTCCCCATAAGAAGGATTTCAGGATCCTTTCGACCTCTCTGATGATACTCCTTGGCAAGAAAAACGAAGTCGTCCAGTATCTACAAATCGCCATTAGGACAGAGTTGATCAACTGAAGTCTGCCTCCATATGAGAGCTTTTTGACCGTCCAACTTTGCACTCTTTGGGTCAACCTATCCAAAAGATCACCACAGTGACTATGGGTAAGCCTGCCAGAGATCAGAGGAAGGCCTAGGTAACGAATTGGGAGAGTACCTAGGGGCATTTCTAAGATATCCATCAAGAGTAGTTGTTCTTGTTGAGTTGTTCCTGAGAGGAAGATCTCACATTTTTGGAGGTTTGGTTTCAGTCCAGAAAGGGACTGGAATTCTTCCAGGGCTTGTTTTACTATGTGGATGGAGGATGCATCAGCTTTGGAAAGGATGAATAAGTCATCAGCAAAAGCAAGAGATGAGAGCTTTAAGGTGTCACATTTGGGGTGATAGGAAAAGCCTGGGGACTGGGTTTTGTTCCTAAGGAGTTGAGTGAACCCCTCCACAACAAGTATGAAAAGGGTTGGGGACAGAGGATCACCCTGCCTAAGCCCTCTCGAAGCATTGAAGTGGCCATTTAGTGACCCGTTGAGATTGATGGAGAATGAGGTGGTGGAAATGCATAGTTTAATCCATTTGATGAACTTGAATGGAAAGTTCATGCCTCTTAAGACCCACAAGAGATAGTCCCAGTCTACTGTGTCAAAAGCTTTCATAATGTCCACTTTAATGGCACAACACTTTGGACCTCCCTTTCTTTTATAGGTCTTAACAATTTCATGCATTAGGAGAATGTTATTTTGGATTGTTCTTCCTTTTACGAAGGCAGCTTGGTTTTCATTGACAAGAAAAGAGATAAGAGGCTGTATTCTACTTACCAGGATTTTGGAGATGACTTTGTACGTGACATTGCAGCAGAATATTGGTCTGAATTGTTTCAAGTTGATAGGGTTTTCCACTTTGGGGATCAAGGAAATAGAGGTTGAATTCACAGGAAAGAACATGAAGTTCTTCTGGAAGAAGAACTCAATGGCTTCCATGAATTCCTCACCAACTAAATCCCAATTTTCCTTGAAGAAAATAGCAGAAAACCCATCTGGCCCCGGGGCACTATCAGATTTAAGGGAGAATAGAGCGTCTTTAATTTCTTTCCTTGTGATAGGTGAAGTGAGGTTCTCGGCTTGTTCCTGTGTTAATGTTTTACCAGTCCATTCTTGGTTGTGGTTATTTAGCTTACGTGGAGATGTGAAAAGATTTTTGAAGAAATTAATGACCATGTCTTGGACATGATTGTATTCCTCAATCATGAGTCCCTCATCATTTTGGATTCTCAGAATCTTGTTTCTTGTGTTATGTACTTTGACTGTTCTATGGAAAAAGCTTGTGTTTTTATCGCCCTCTTTCATCCACTTGATTCTGGATTTTTCTTTGTAAAAAGATTCTTCAAAGTAAAGGAGTTCACTGTATGTACTCCTGTCATTGTTGACTTTTTGTTGAAGTTGGGTATTATGCGGGTCTTTTACTAACTCTGCTTGGGCATCTTCAAGGATGGTTCTGGCAATGTCTACTCTAGCGGAGATGTTGTAGAAATTTTCCTTGTTTAGGGCTTTAAGAGGATCTTTTAGTCTCTTGAGCTTCCTTGTTAGGGATTCCAAGGGGTTTCCTATTTCCTTTTCTTTCCAACTTTCTTTTAGAATAGACTTAAAACCTGGAAATCTTAGCCAACCCTTCATGAATTTGAAGGGCTTAGGCCCAAATCTCAAATATCGTTGTATGGTAAGAATTCCTGGGGAATGGTCTGAGGATATGGGGGATTCATAGTCCAGTTGGAAGTGAGGATTTTTGATTTTCCATTGATCATTGCAGAACATGTGATCAATTTTTGTGTATACCCGCTCATCCGCATTCCTATTATTTGACCAGGTATACTCAAAGCCTCTAGAGGGGATGTTTACAATGTCCATATCTTCAATCCATTGTTGGAATTCTTTAATGGCATTCCTGTCAATCTTTCTACCCATTTTCCCTCTCCCATCTAGGATGATATTGAAATCACCCATTAACAGCCAAGGTTGGGATCCATATATTTGGTTTTGATATCTAAGTTCTTGCCATAATTCTCTTCTATTACTCCTTTCATTATATCCATAAACCACAGTCAAAATAAAATCTTCATCTGTGGAGGCAATGTAAGTTAACTTACATGTGATGGATTGGGGAGTAATGTGCAATACCTTGCCTGTGTAAATACTTGGGTTCCAGGCCATCCAAATCCTAGCCACAGAGTTGGGACTAGAGTTATGAATGGCTACCCAGTGATTTAGAGTGTTCTTGGAGATTGTATCAAAGTTCTTTTCTCTTACCTTTACCTCAACTAGGCCCATGAGGCTAATTTGTTTTTGTCTAATGAAGTTTTTGACTTCTCTTTGCCTGAGAGGGGAATTTAGTCCTCTCACGTTCCAACATGCTATTTTGTTCATTTATTTGACTTAGATCCCCGTGGCCTTCCTCTACTACCTCCTCTTCTAGAGGGGGGTAGGCTTCTACCCTCATCCTTCTTGCCTTCCTCCGGGTTCTCATTTTTCTCATGCCTAGCCGCTTCCTGCAGCTGATTTACAGCATTTTGTTCCCTTCCATCTGACGTGGAACTACTAGTTTGCTTATGCGCTTCTACTCCTAACATGTCATTTTCATCTGTGCTTTCTATGGGAGTGTTTTTGTCATTTTTCTTTGGACCAGGGGAATTTGTTGGACTATTCCCGCCTTTGATTTTTGTTGCAGTTTTGTGCATAAGAAGGTCCAAGGGGGCATGGCTATCAATGGAGTCTTCTTCCGATAGGTATGAGGTCCTATTCTTATTGACTTCACATTCTGAGGATTGTTGTTCTTCCTCAGAAGTGCTCTCTTCCCCACTGTCCTGGGAATTTTCTATCTTAGTGCTTCTCTCCTCTCCCTCAGTTGTACTATCCCGCTGACTCACCTTCTCTAAGCCTTTGTCAGCATTTGCTAGAATGCTAAACTTGTTTGATTCACGGTTCGTAGGTGAGGTATCTATTTTATTTGGGCTCTTGTCTATTCCTTTACCCGACCTATTCCGTTTTGTTGGTGAAAAAAAAAAAACCAGTCCTCATGTATCTTTTCCTTTCCTCGCTGGTCAGTGCTGCGGATAATGGGCTGTGTGGTGTTTATTTCGGCATGTGTCGTTGCTCTGTACGGGACAACGCCCCTCTTATCCCTCCTGTTATCTCTGCCTAATATAGGGTTGTGAGTAGGATTGGGTATTTTGCTATCCTGGATGCTCACTGTTTTCTCACAAGAATGTCCGAATGTTTTGCATTTTAGGCATTGTATGGGGATCCATTCATATTCTACCTCCTGTGTACATTCATTGCCGAATTCATCCTTGAAATGGATGATTTTCGGATGGTTCATCCCAGCTGTGATTTCAACACAAATCCTAGCATACGATACTCTAGATTGGGAGGTAGTAAGTCTATCCATGAACAATGGCTTCCCTATGAGTGAGCCTAGGCCTCCTAAGACGTGTTGGTTAAAATAGTGAGCTCTCAAACGAGGTAGCATCACCCATACTGGAACAATGTTCAGTTTCAGTCTTTGAATGGTCTTGTCAGGAGTCCATGGCCATAGGAAGAGGACTCTATTTCCGAATGGGAGTGGAGATAGTTCGAGAACAGTTACCTTGTCATCATTGGATTGAAATCTGAAAAGGAAGAGGTCTTCCTCAAGCCTCTGAACTTCCAAGAGTCCCTGCTTGTTCCAACGCGTTTCTGCAAAACGCTGCATGTTGGAGAATGAAGCTGGATTTCCCATGACTTGCCCAATAATGGAGTGACTCCACTTCATGTTATCTTCTGCAACCTCTGATGGGTCGATTGAGAAGGATACTTTATCCTTGGACACATGCGTGACTGCAGTGTGCAGCTCCGAGGAGATTTCAGGTTTAAAATCCGGTTTAAGAAGACTAGCCCAGGCCGATTTGGCCCTTACCACAGCTTGCATGTTGTGGGAGGGTTAGAGGTCACCGGCGAGAACCATTGTGGAGAAGAGAAGAACGAAGGCAGTGTTGTGATTTACTTGGATTTCCAAATTCCGACCGCTTTCCGGCGGACGGAGGCCTTGAGGCCCCGGAGAAGAAGAAAAGAAACCTTCTGACAGAGGAGAGAGATGGAGAAGCAAGATTGAATGCACATGAAACCATCAAGCAGAAACTTTCCTCTCCCCTCAACAAACTATACAAGGAATACACCCAAAAATCTTCCAAAACCATCATTTCGATGTATTACACACACACACATATATATATAGACAAATACAAACACACATACATATTCATTGAGATAACCACTCATGGTAACCCATTTCCTGGAAATGAAAATAATTAACGCATTCAGCCTTAAATCCGTACTATGATGGTCGTGCCTAGCAGGAAGACCTGGCCGAGTGTTTTTAGATTACGTCTTGAACCTTAAGTACATGACTGTGCCCATGCATCAAATGTAGCTTTGTGCAGAAGAAAAGGATGCCAGTGGGGATTCTCAGATTACACTTATACATGTATGGGTCAAAGAATCTCCACTGTCACTCCGTATACACTCCAGCAAAACCGCTTAGAAGTGCCATGACCTGTAAAGAACTACTGACAGTCATATAAGAAGAACAAGCAAGTGAAATGGTTCAGCATATCCGGTCAGTTACGCTACTCTTTATGTCAGCAACTTACAATTGCCATCATCCAGCCATTAAAGGGAGTTTGAAGCACATGATCAGAACTGCACCATGAATTCAATTAGTAAGGCTAGGGATAAGCAACAGTGGGAGGAAGGAAAAGGCAAAGAACGTAAAAAGAACAACCTTCTTTCAAATTTTGTTAGGAAAAAATAATTGTTCAAACATGCAGTTTGATTACAACTGCAAGGCACCCTGTGCATATGTCCAGAGCTACTGTCTCAGTCAATAACAAGGAAAAAAAGAAACTGATGAAGCCATCTTTTTTTTTTTTTTGCAAGTAAGTGATGAAGCCATCTTTCTGAAACAGGAAAGCAATTAGGCTAAGAGCTAAATCTTCTAACCTTGGATTGAGTTGGGCAGTAGTGCAACCAGCACACAGTAAGATAAAGGCAGCCCACTGGGTCTCGCTCAGCCTAGAAGCACGTAAGAATGGAGTTGTTGTATAAGGTCCATGAATAACTATTACAAAACAGCGACAAGAGAAAGACAAGGAAAAAGGATGTGCTGGTGTCTTCCCCCCATCTGTCACTAGTGAATTATAGGGATCAGTCTAGCCATTTCATTCAGCAGTTCTGCTGTAAAAACAATACTTTTAGTACCCCTATTACGATTTTAAGTCACTTAAACAGTTAAGCTAGTTTTAATATCGATCTCTTGCGAGCCAAAACGTATACATATATGATAAAACAGTGACGAACAAGCTGTCGCTGGTGCTGATAGTCAGATATACTTTTTTTTTTAATTCAAATTTCATAGATATGCAAAGAAATTACACGATAGATTGTATAGAACGTGCTTCTTTTGGAGTTAACATATATAGAACATAAACAAACTATACACACACACACACATACACACACACACACCACACAGATATATATATATATATATATATATATATATATATATATATATATATATATATATATGCGTATGTGTATGTGTAGTGTGTCTGTATCTCTCAAGTATAATTCGATACAGTATCCCAGTGCTGATAACGTTCAAGTTCTTGAGTATCTGATACCCTGGAGCATCTACATAAACGAATATGTAATACTGCAAAATGAAGGTGTCTCAAGCAAGAAATGAGCATTATAATGCTGAAAACTGAAAATGGAATTTACAAACAAATAAAACCCATGCCTGGAGTAAGTTCTTGACAAGGTAAAGCGCTGCAGGAATAGGATAAACTTTAACTTCATCCAGCGTTGTGGTCAATCTATTCATCGTGGAGACTAAAGTTAGAACAGCACAAAAATGAGTTAACCAAAAGGTCATTGACCAAAACTATGACATTGACTTTTCGTGTTTCTTTTTTTTTTGTAATTAAACTTTTCGTGTTTCACTATTCCATTAAAGCAATTTAACTAAAAACAGACAAAAAAAATTCAATCAATGGAATATGTAATTTCAAGGCTACTAAACAGAATTATAACCAAATATTTACAGCCCTCTCACGTGATATTGAATCCCTAATATTTCTTCAATATGTGGAATTTCATGAAGGCCAAGTTTATAAGAAAAGTTGGCCATGCGCAAAGGAAAGGTGAAACAAGAGAAGAAGCCAATTCTGCAACTCTCTTCCATTGCAAACCCCTAATTTCGAGTAGCAGATAATGTATTCACTGAAATATGATAATCAATGGAAGGCCTTCGAGATAATAGTATTAAGCATTTCTCCTAAGAGCGTTCCTGGTGCATTGGTATCAAGCATTTCTCCTAAGGAACCTCCGTAATTTTCTCTGGTAAACCAATCATCAAGATCCCACAGTATCTTTTTTTTTAAATAATTAAGATCCCACAGTATCAATTCAAGCATATGCTCTGTATAAGTTAAGGAAAAACAATAGTGCATGGGAGATAATCAGACTTTTGCTTATGTTGGAAAATTTGCTTTAAGCAAGTATTATATACAGATAACAAACACAGCTTGATGGAGACTACAGATGTTTAGTCTGTTTTCAACACGAAAGAATCAGAAAAATAAAAATGGATGTAAAAACCACCTGTTATCATCATTAACACCCTCTTTCCTCCATATCCGTCCTAAGGCCGCAAGTGACAGTGCACACTTCAAAGTCTCTACCTAGTTCCGATAAAGAGGATTATTCCAGTTCCACAAGAAGGACCAATTGAGACCTTCATGCCCTGTCTCTTTCTTTCTTTATTTATTTTATTTTTGGTGGAGGTGGTGGGGCGGGTGGGGGAGGGGGGTTATATTTTAACAATTGAGGGACCTTAGGGACTTTCTCAACAATTCCCTAGGGCCCAAAGAGATTTCTTTACCATAAAATTTGCAGTTGTGACACTGTATTGGTACTTTCCAGCTCTTTTTGACCAGACAATAAGAATGGCTTGGGAACTTGTAAGAACCGTCAGAAGCTTAACGTCACCATAGACCTGACACAAATTAAGATAACCGAATTCCATTAAAAGCAAAATGAGACCCCAAGCCTCCCCAAGTGAATCGATGCAAATAATAAATAAAAATCAGAGACAGATAATCACTTGCGTTTCCACTTAGATAATTCATTTGAGCTAACCCCCAAACCGAGGCTGTTTTCTTGTTGAAACTGTGAATCATGGAGAATTAGGTAAGGATACATAATGCTTCTAGTTGAAACTGAAATAAAGGCAAAATATGTTCTTATGTCTCCTAACCAAGAAATATCTCTTGTAACTCTGGTACCAGCTCAGTGTGAAATCATAATATCTCATGCAACAATTAATTACTCTGGTTATTGACCAAGAAATGTCTCTTGTAACTCTGGTACCAGCTCAGTGTGAAATCATAGTATCTCATGCAACAATTAATTACCCTGGTTATTGGGCAACCATTTTTTTAAGTTAAGATTTCATATATGACCCAATCAGATATTTACAATAATTGGTTCACAACTGGGGCAATAGCAAGCTAGCCAGCACGCTAGGTTTACTCAAAATACAAGTGGAAGTTTCCAAAGATAATCTATGGCCAAAACAATCCAATCCAAACTATAAAACTTTCCACCTTAAAAAATCACAAAAGATCCTTTACAAGTGATAAAGGGTTGTACCTACGAGTAAAATAAACCATGATAGAAAATGAATAAAACTAAATGTAACAGTGAACATGCCTAGCAAAATAATCCAGTGGCCAAGGCAACTGGACTTAAAGGGGGCTGACGACAGTGACTCATCTGGAAGCTATGAGGTGAATATCTTCATGGGCAGGCCAATGTTGATTGCAATCTTTCAATTTTCTTTTTTCTTTTTTAGTTTGACTCTATCCCAAGATGCTGCAAATATCCTTATATTCTATACCATATCCTTTGTGGCGCATTGCCAGTCTCTCTGATTAGTTTGATGATATCTTTGGTTCTTTTTCCTCAAGATAGAGTAGATGGAAGTAACCAGAGCAAAATAAACCAAATCCTTTTGAAATTTGGTGCTTCAATGGTTGCTGAGTACCCAAGGGCGAAGAATGTCTCACGAATAAATGAAGTTCTTGCAGTTTAATTCTACAAGATCGCCTTCCACATAGTTTTAGAATATGGACATTAAAAGAAGAGATGACCATGATCCTCATGAGACCTGTCACAAAACAAACAGACATTAGTAAAAACAAGCAGACATTAGTATCAGTAACACCCTACTGGCAAAGTGTATCTGGTGTATTCATACTATTCTAAAATGCTAGCCAGAAGACGACTGAATATCTAAAAAGATGATGATTAGATGATACAATTTTTGCCTAGGTAATAGATGGATAGACAGGATTTTTTGTCAAAGTGGTACTCTTGACAGAAAATTTTGTTGCTGGAATCCATTTCCAGTAGTCAGGCACTTGAGAAAGACTTATGCCTCTGCACGCATTGTAAAAGATGATAACTTGACCATCCCATCCTCTTCCGTAAGGAAGCCTCCAATTTCCTCCTTCCAAAACATCTGCCAAGGAAGCCTCCAATTTCCTCTTTCCAGAACATATGCCACTTTTGCATCCAAGCAAATGTTTAGCTTCCTTCTCAATTCTGGAAAAAATAATCGACAGTATCCCCAAGGTCGCCAAAGGTCAAACTAGAAAGATGTTGAGGTCCTATTCAAAACTATTTCTTTTGATAAACTGGGTATATTGGTCTTTAAGCCATAGAACTCTCTTTCACATCTAAGAGTCTAACCGCTTAGACTTTACCTCCGAAATTGATTTGCCTTTTAGGATAACTGAATGGACCCATTTGATCCATAGACTTTTATTTTCCTCACAAATATGCCATATGAATTTCATTAAATACCAATTTTTGACATAAACTAGGTTAGGAATTCCCAACCCTACCTTCTTTTGGTTTGCAAACAGAAATCATTTTATCATTGTCTTTCTTGAACCACCCAAAGGAAAATTTTAAGAATCCTTTCTTTTTTCTCTTATCACTTTTCTTGAAATGAAAAATGAAGTTGTCCAGTATCTACATATGGCAATCAAGACAGAGTTTAAAAGTTGAAGTTTACCATCATAAAAAAGTTTTGAAGCTAAACAACTACTAATCCTACTGTTTAGTTTGTCTGGCAATGGACCACAATCTGAATAAGAGAGTTTCCTATCGGTGTTGTTAAATTTGCGCCCGGGGCGCGCCCCGGGCGCGGGGCGCACGAGGCGCAACCTAATTCGCCTCAAGTCTTTTGAGGCGTGCGACTTACCTGAAGCGAGGCGGGGCGCGCTCGAGGCGGGTGGGGCGCAGGAGGCGCCTGGGGCGCAGGGGGCGAGGCGCATGAGGCGCTGATAATAAAAATAACATTTTCAGTTTTTTTTTTTTTAAAAAAAGTAATTTCTTTTTATTAAAATAAAACAAATAAAACCTAAATGCTCTAACCTTAAAGTCGACATTGCAATTTGCAAAAAGTCGACATCGCAAAAGGAAGTCGACGCAAAAATAAGTCGACATCGCAAACGCCAAACCGCAGCCGTCACGCCCGCCGCCGCAGCCATCTCCCGCTGCCTCCGCCGCCGCCACCATCTCCCGCTGCCATCACCGCTGCCGCCGCCATCTCCAAAGCAGGTCAGTTGGAACCCCACTTTATATATGATACCCTCTCATTTATGCCGATATTACAGCATGGGGAGACACATTCGCTAGCATCCCATGATATTGTTTGCATTATTTGTACGAGGTTTTTCAACAACCATTCCATCATTTCCAGCAAGAGCACGGTACTTGTCTTTCCTAGTAAAAGTCGTGCATTCGTATGAAAGAGTAGAAGCAATCACCCTTTGGATATAGTTTGCTACTTCAAGGCTTGTTTTCCCTGATGTGCATGTCAGCCCCACTGGCAATTTATTTAAGAATGTAACTTCATATACAGGACTAGGGTTCATGAAGTAATAAAACGCGTCCATACCTTTCCATCCTATTGCAAAATCTACACTAAGTTGTTAAATTCCTGTGAGCAATGGGTGTGGTATTCATTAGCAAATGAAATTGGTGCCATCTGCATATATAATATATAATTGAATAAGCTAAGTGGAATAGTGGATAGAAATTGCTGCTGTTGTTGGCCGAAAGGGAAAAAGGGAGGGTGGCTGTGTTTATTTTCTTTCTGAAGATGACAATTTCCTTAAGCATATTTTATTGTTTAAATGTAAATTTACGCTCAGGGTCTAATTATATTTATTTATATTTTTATTATATTATCCTTGGTAAATTTGTAAATGTTCAGGTGGTCTTTTTAGATAATGGCAGAAGGTTCTTCCATGGCGAGAGATCCAGCAAGAAAATATGCAAGTCTAGTTGATCCAAACAAAAGATATGATTTTAAATGTAACTTTTGCGATAAAGTGATGAAAGGAGGAGTTCGTAGGGTGAAAGAGCATTTGGTTGGTGGCTTTAGAAATGTTACAAAATGCAACAAATGCCCGCCACATGTGAGAGATGAAATTGTTGAATTTATGAAGAAAAAAGAGGATGCTAAATTGGGTCAATTGTTATCATCATCAAGTTCAGCTGCTTCAGCAAGACCGCCCGATTTTGATGATTTTACCTTTGGGGAAGAAGAAGAGGAATGTTGTGAAGTGGGGAGTAGCGGGTTGGGTGGATCAAGCAGTAGGCGGTTTCAATCAAAAAAACCTAGAACAAAAGGGCCTTTAGATATTTACATGACACCCGATCCGGCGAAAGTTGTGGCATCAAGAAAGTTGACCAAGGGAACACAGCAAACCATTAATGAAATGTGTAAGAAAGATTTACGTGAAAAAGTTTGCAGAAATTTTGCCAAATGGTTTTATGATGCTGGAATTTCTTTTAACGCGGCAAATTATGATAGTTTTAAGATTGCTGTTGAATCATGTGGACAGTTTGGGCCAGGAATGAAGCCACCTAGTTATCATGAGTTGAGGGTGCCTTTGCTCAACAAAGAAGTAAATGATGTGAAGAATATTGTGCAGACACATAGGGAGGAGTGGGCTGTTTATGGGTGCTCAATCATATCTGATGGGTGGCGTGACTCTGTTTCCCACAGAGATATTGTCAACTTCTTAGTGAACTCCCCAAAAGGTTCGGTTTTTATTAAGTCAATTGATGTTTCTGAAATTGTTAAAGATGCAAATTCTTTGTTGATTATGCTAGAAGAGATGGTTGATTATGTTGGGGAGAAGAATGTGATCCAAATTGTGACAGACAATGGTTCCAATTTTAAGAAAGCTGGACTGATGTTGCAAGTGAAGAAGCCAACTTTATTTTGGTCTCCATGTGCAGCACACTGCCTCGATTTGATGCTAGAAGATATTGGTAAGCTATCTACTGTAAAAGATGCAATAAAAAAGTCAATATCCCTGACTGGATTCATCTACAACCATATTGGTGTTCTAAATATGATGAGAAGATATACGGGTAAAAGGGAGTTGCTTAGGCCGGCTATCACTAGATTTGCCACATCATTCATCACCCTGAGGTCTATCCATATGCAGAAGCATAATCTGAGAAAAATGTTTACTAGTGATGAATGGACCAAGAGCCAGTGGTTCAAAGAGTCGGGTGGCAAATTAGTGACTAGTATTGTGTTGAATAACAATTATTGGAGGCATGTCATCTATGCTCTCAAATTGGCATGTCCACTTGTGAAGGTGTTGAGAATGGTTGATGCTGAGCGGAAACCCGCTATGGGTTACATTTATGAGGCCATGGACAGATGTAAAGAAGCAATCTCAAATGCATTTAATGGAAGAGTAGAAAAATATGATAAGGCATTTAAAATAATTGATAACAGGTGGAATGATATGTTGCATCGACCATTGCATGCAGCCGGCCATTACCTGAATCCGGCAGTCTTTTATGCTGATGTACAAGGAATTCTTCAATGTAAAGAGGTCATGGAAGGCTTGTATGATTGTATCCAGAGGTTGATTCCAGATGTATCTGTTCAAGACAAGATCATGAGAGATGAAATGGCATTGTATCGAGAGGCTCAAGGGGTTTTTTCAAATCCTATGGCGATTAGGCACAGGCTCGATATGGCACCTGGTAATTACTGATCATTTGTTTTTAGTTGTCTATTTCATTGACAAATGATATACTTAATGTTTAAATTTCATGTTGTATTCAGCTGAATGGTGGAAAGCTTATGGGTCCGCCACACCTAATCTGCAAAATTTTGCCGTTCGAATATTGAGCCTCACCTGTAGTGCCACTGGTTGTGAGAGGAATTGGAGTGATTTCCAGCATGTAAGCAATATTTTTTCTAATTTCTAATATTAATCATTAATATCATTGGCTATATTGTTTTTAAGAAACTAATAAATATCCTCTATTTTTTTTCTTAGATTCATAACAAAAAGAGGAATCGCCTATCCCAAGCACGATTGAATGACTTGGTGTTTGTGAAGTATAATAGGGCACTAATGCGTCGATTTGATATAAGAGACACCACTGATCCTATTCTCCTTAGTGAGATTGATGACAGCAGTGAGTGGTTACTTGGGAGGATGGAAGATGGAGGAAGTGATGATGATGATTATGTCTTTGCAGATGATTCACTACCATGGAGCGCTGTGACTAGAGCTTCCGGTGTATTGGAACCACTGCATAGTACTAGATCGACCTCGAGGGTTGCTCCAACACCTAATTTAACCATTGTGGATGAAGAAGCCGAGGATGAAGATATCAATTTGGTTAGCTCAGAATCGGAAGGAGTAGAGGAGGAGCTCTTGAATGATGAAGATGATGATATTTAGTTATTTCTTTGTATTATGCATTTGAAGTTGGAAATTGTTTTAAAAGGATTGGTTAGTTTTGGGTAGTATTTGGGATAATATAATTGCTTGGTTAATTATTGTTACTTAATTATTTTGTATGTGTTGTAAAATTAAAATTATAATGACTTTGGGGCGCCCCGATTCATGGGGCGCGCGCCTCGTCGCCCCGCGCCCCAAATTTTCACAGCTATCGCCTCGATGCGCCCCGCGCCTCTAACAACACTGTTTCCTATTAAGAAGGGACATTCCAAGGTATTTGATTGGTAGGGACCCTAGAAGCACCCCTAGAATGTCTAAAATGACTTGTTTCTTTTAAGTTGATGTCCCAGTGACAAACAATTCACCTTCTGGAGGTTTTGTCTTAATCCACAATTCTCCAAACTCTTCCAATGTAAGCTTAATTGTTTTCCAAGATGGTTCATTAACACCATCAAGCATGAACAAGTCATCAACAAAAGCTAAGGAGCTTAGCTTTCTGATGTCGCATTTTGGATGATATTTAAACTTTTAGAAGCTGTGTTAATTACTCCATAGCTAGGATAAACAGGGAGGGGGCCAGTGGGTCACCCTGCCTAGGTCTTATCGTAGCTACGAATTTTGCAATTAAAGAACCGTTGAGGTTTATAGAAAATGAAGCTGTAAAGATAAGGAGGGAAATCCAATTTCTAAACCTCTCAGGAAAGTTCATCATTCTTAGGATTTTCATCAAGTAACTCCACTAAACAGCATCAAAAACCCTTATAATGTCTACCTTAATAGCACAACTGCTCGACCCACCAGTCTTTTGATTTTTTTTTACTAGCTCATGCATAAGGAGTATGTTCTCCTCTATAAATCTTCTTTTTATAAAAGTTGACTGGTTTTCATAGACAAGATAAGGTTCAAGTGGGTTAATTCTGTTTACCAGAATTTTTGAAATTACTTTGTAAGTAACAGTGTGACAAGAGATGGGGCTGAAATCTTTCATTTTGATTGGGGCATCCACTTTAGGTATTAAGGATATAGTTGTAGAGTTGAGAGGATAGTATAGGAAACTTTTTGTGAAGAAGTAGGCAATAGCTTCCGTGGAATCATGGCTCACTAAATCCCAGTTTGCCTTATAAAATTCAACTGTATAACCATCAGAACCTGAGACACTGTCATTTTTCATAGAGAAAAAAGCTTCTTTAATCTTTTCATTGGTTATCTGTCCTTCAAGAGAAGAGGAAAGGTCTATACTTAAGGATCCTCCAAGTCCCAGGTGTGACGTAGTTTTGGTTAGATTCAGCAAAAAAGGGGCTCAAAAAATTCAGTAGCCATGCTTTTTTTACTTTTCCATAATCCTCAATCATGTTACCATTATTATCCAATAATCTCATAATCATGTTTCTGGCTATATAAAACTTGAATGATCTATGGAAAAACTGAGTATTCCTATCCTCTTCTTTCATCAATCTAACCCTTGCTTTTTCTTTAAAGAATTATTCCTTAAACATAAGTCTTACATAGTCTTCAAAGACATCCATTTCCACTTGTTGCTTCTGTTTATTATGGCAATCATCCATAGTTTGCTGCTGAGCAATTTCCAGTGATCCTCCTAAACTCAATAAAATTTAATACTTGATCCTCCCAAACGATATTGACTACAATTGAATTGCATCATTAGAGTTAAAATTAAAAGCAAGATATAAATAGTTAACAAGGCCGAAGTACTAGTGATTAATTTTAAATGCTAAAAGACAAACTAACACCTGAAGCATTTATTTTTCGAAATGCAGTATCGTTATTAAATCTCTTTGCCATTTCTAAATGTAACGAAGATATCATTAAAAAAAAGGGTACGAAGATATCATCAAAAAGAAATAAGGTAACAAAGATAACCCAATCAGCTCTAGCACTTCATATCAGTGCTAAAACAAAATCACCCAATTCAACTTCATGATTCCAACAACTAAAAACAGCCAGATGTTGCATTTCAATCCAAGAATTCATATTCGTAGGATAAGGAAAAAATACAACCGTTCTTACGGCACTTGAAAAAAAAATTGAGAGTAAAAAAGCAACAATTACTCCAAAAAAAAATTTGAACTGAGAAGTCAGTTTTAATAAATTGAGATTCACCGTTCAAGAGAGGTTTTAATTCTAAGCTCTCGATATCTTCTGCATTGTAGGATTCCGCCCTAGATTTTTCCTGCAAAGAATGGCAGATATCAACTGAAACCGGGAAGAATATTTCGATGAATAATGAAAGCCATCAGGAACTTGAAGGCAGGGGAATAGCTGACCTGATCTTTAATTTTTCGAAATTCCATTGTGCAAAAAAAAAGGAGAGACATTCAGCAGTTTGCCACCTGTAGAAAAAGCTATTTCTACTGCTATTCCGACTGCAGCGGTGGAACTAAAGATGAAAAAAGAACGACGGCATAGGCCAGAGCGGAAGCTGCCTGTGGAATGATGAAGAAAATAGGGTTGTTATCACCGATTCCGATGGCCGGATACAGGAGAGGCGATCAAGTGGTGATCGACGGTTGAGTCATGAGTGGGAAAATGACTGACAGCGAGGAAGCAAAGAAATAAAGCAAAGAGTCGGATTTTATTGGCAAGGACCAACCGTGTTTATCGTCTATGTTGTATCAAAAGGTTGAACCCAACTCCCAGTGCTCCCACACCTCGAAAGCTGAAAGAATGTAAATCAGATATTTAGCAGCCCGATAAAAGAAGACACAGCATACAGACTTACAAGAAATCCACCTTTAAAACTTATATTGGAGTTCCACCCTTAAGACACATATTGGAGTTCGAAGATGTTGCCATCACACTGCCGCCTGCAAGACTCGAACTTTGCACCTTGTAACAATTATACCTCTACGAAACCAACTGAACTACCCTTTGTAGACTTGTTTATCGTCTATGCGGTTGTTGTTAAAGTTGTATTGATTATATTTAAAACTTATCTTATATATTACAAATTTTTCATGTAAACTAAAGAATTTAAAAGTACCTTTTAACTTATAGACTTGTCCTGTAAGTTTGTGACTATAAATGGTATAAATTTAAATATTACCTTATAATATGCATAAAAACCTATCAATTACATTGATAGTAGGGAATAATAACTGATAGTATTGTAAGGGATTGTAGGATGTAGTGTTTATGCATTCAAAGGTAATTAAATGTTACCTTGTAATATACATAGTGTTTATGCATTTAAAGGGATTATAGGCGTTGGATATCTTAAGAGGAAAAAAATATATGTGATGCTTTTTCAAAAAAAATAATACTAGAATTGTAAGGACACCTTGGCGCAAGAACTACGCCGGAGATTGCATTCCGGTATCCCACCGACAAATCAGTCTCACAAAGCAAAAACTAAAATTAAAATAAAATTGTCTCGACGCCTCTCTGCTTTTCATAATCGTGAAAAGCATAGCTGATTTCGGGGAAGCTAATTGCATCTTTGGGCTTCGTTTTTCCGGCGCCATTGCTATAAACTGGCTGTAAAGTCTTGAACTTGACCCACAGGTCTCAGAGCCTATTTAGGATTTAACCTTTTCCATCTTCAACCTAGTAGTTTCCCGCAGCAAGTGATTGGGTCATCGTGAAACTGGAATTACTCACCTTAGGGTTAGGTACAATTGAGATCAAAATCAGCAGATTGGAAGCTGGAATCAGAATTTCTAGGTCTTAAGAGTGTAAGTTTACACTTTCAGACCTTTTAAAAATGGCCTTGGAGCTTCCAACTGATCTTATTAATCGACTGAAAAAGGCGACACGAGCTGAAGCAGGGTTATCAGATGATATTTTCACCTCTGAAAAGCTTCCGCCTTTGCCTTCATTTGCAGAAGTTATAGCGGATTTCGAGCCGTCACCACCGCACATCCGCTGCAAAAATTGCCATGGAAAACTTCTCAGAGATGAAAAGTCATTGTTTTGCATCTACTGTGGAAGGCCGACGGACTTTGTACATCAGCCCATTTGTTTTAAGGATAGTATTGCTTATCGCTGGCTGCTCGAGTCACTTGACCTTGATGGATCGGTAAGCCATTTTCCTTTTCTGAGCCGTGGTAATCAAAGATTTTCTGTTGGTTTTAGTTTGCTGTGGCATTTATTGAATGATATGACCTTATTAGAATGTGTAAGTTGGTGATCTTTTCACTTCACCACCCCCTATTTTGTTTGATTTTTTTCATTTTCTAAAGTAGTTGTCTTTTTGTTCCAGTGCTGAATATCATACTATTGTACTTCTTCTTAATGCACTAGCACGCGATTCAGACATTTAGTAGAATTGGTCTCAATGAAGCTAGATGAGAAATAATGTAAAAAAAAATACATTTAGTAGAATTGGTAAAGCATCATGGATCCCTTTAATTATGGCTTTAGATTGAGTAGATATTTCTTCCCTTTGTTGGTTTTTGGATTTAGTGTGAGAAGCAATGAATTGGACATGGCCCTGATGTTGAGGGAATCCCTTCTTTTTCTTAGTTTTTGCTTTCGGGGTTTAGCATGAAACCTAGTTTTGAATCGAGTGTTTATTATCTGTAACAATATCCAATAGATAAAATTTTACGTGAAACGAGAAGCTGCCCTAAGAAATCCAAGTTGCAAAAGGTAAGGTCACCCAGTATAAAGTTTCTGTGGTTTAGATATGCTTCATAGCATTGTTGGTTTGTTAGTTTCCAGAGTGTTCAGAAGTGTTGTTGGGTTGACTCATTGAATCACATTTGGTTGTGTAATTAAATGTGCTGTATAGCTGGAATCATTTTTCTGTGCTATTCATTATGTGACTGTTTTTCCCCTTAGTCTTTGTTCCTTTTAAATATCAGCGGTTGACTTCTTTTCTTTCTTGGTGATGAAAATGATGCATTTTCTGTTTCTTGAACAAGGTTTTCATTTTTTGTTTGGATTTTACTCTGGAGTCAGTGGTGTGGGATTGCCAGGTGTGCTTAAAGACAAGATTATTGAGTGTGTGCTTTGTTACAGAATGGATTTCAGCTTAGATTCTATACCAGTTTTGGTTGTAGTGCAGAAACTCGTTGGCGTCTCCATTTCTGTCCTTTTTCCTTTGGTGGAAATCATAAGTGCACATTTTACCATTATTTCAGGAGGACAGATTTGGTCTGATGCTTCCCGGGCACCAGATTTTAGGGCTGTAGTATTTGTATCGTGATTGCCCCTGTTGTAGCTACTCCATAGTGGATCCTGGGCATGTTTTACTTCGTAAATTTTCTTACTCCCACCAGTAGCGTTTTCACCTACTGTTTTGCTCACCTATTGGGTTAGTACTTTGTCTTTTGTCTTTAAATTTCTGTTTTCAGTAGAAAAATGTAAGGGGATTTTATGTGACACTAGAACAGGAATAGTATATGCTAGTAAACACTTTGTGCCATTGTATTTTGAGCAAGCCGAGCTTGCAGTTGCTCTCCCCATGCAACCCCTATGTAAAGCTGTCTAATCGGGCTTATTTATGGAATTTGCTTACAGAAATAATAATAATAAGTGCCCATTTTTTGTTTGTGTAATTGTAATGGTTACCCAAATGTACCATGGTTATGAGGTTGGCTTTAGTAGGTTTTTCAGCATAGAACTGAGAATACGGAACAATCTGGTTGACTCTTTCTTTGCCAGTTCACAGTCAATGCATTTCCTTGACGTACTGCTACTTATGTTCTGCACCATCCATTGGTAACGCATTGCCTTATCTAGGCATGTGAAAGATGCAAGATTTGCATATTCTCTTACCTTTTTTTTTTGTTTTTTTTTATGTATTGAAGTTACTTATGGATATCAAGTGGGTGGAACCATATCTCTAGTGTCAGGCTGACATGTGCATTTCGAAGTTCTCTGCTAGGAATTCATAATCTTTATAAAAGCACTATATATCTGGGACTATGGGAACTAATCGGTTGAATTTTCTGGTTTTATGAAAGAAATTTAAGTGTTCCCGGCTGTGACTAGATGTTCTATAGGTGTTTTCCTTGTGAAGTAAATTAACATTTCATGAAACAATAGCAAAATTGAACAGTTAATTTTTTTTTAATCCTTGTGCAGGTTGTTTTAGGGGACATAAAAAACTTTGCTCAAGTATGATGTGATTCCATCGTCCTGTACCTGTAGTTCTACTAATATAACTTCTTCAACTAAGGGTTCCTTTTTTTGGATTGGTTGTAATCTATTACTACTTTTGGAAGTTCTTTTAAGCATGAATTTCATATTGGGTAGTACATTATTCCGATTATGTTATCTGTATTTAACCAGGAAATGGTTGAACCACCTACACGTAGAAGAGAGTTGAACCGAGGGCCTAATGCATCCAAAGAGGAAATTCCTTTGTCTGATCTCTTGGACTTCAAAATACAATGGCGCACTGAAGCGGAGAAGAAAGGGGATGGTTCAGCAAATAAGGAGCCTGATAAGACAAATTCTATCACTTTTAAAGGAGTTGACCTGGACAACTTCTTCTCTAAGTGGTCGGATCCTTCCAGCGTACCAGAAGGAAGCTCGCTCACAAGGAATATTGGTGAAGCTTCAGACTACCAAGCTGATGCATCTCACCATAGAGTAAGCCTCTTTGAGAGTGTTCAGCCTTCTGAATCAGTTGTCCCCACTTCTGATGAAAAGCAGCACAGTTCCTTTTCTGGTTGGAAGGCAGATTTTCAAACTTCTGGTGATATAGGTCAAGCTAGAGATCTTGTTTCCTTGGGTCATTCTGGGCATCAGCAGGAGCTCTCAAAAGTATCTGACCCTGTCAGTAGGACTGCACAAGACTTGCCCTCCGGACTGAGTTCAGCATTTGGACCTAGTGAAAACTTCAATGCAGAGAAAGAAAAGACCAATCCTGCAGCTCCTCCTTTGTCTGGTGAGGGGATGTCTGAAGATTTGTGGGCTAATCTGACTTCGGCTGTACCTCAACAAACAACTCTGACGTCTGATAAAAATGTTCAAGCACACAAGTCTGCACCACACGACAACTTAAGCAATCTCTCAACGGGGCTGGATTGGTTTCAGGCAGATCCAATGCCGGTTAATGATCTGGATGCCCCAACTAATAGCATGGAAGACAAGAACAGTGACATGTTCGATGACTGGAATGATTTTACTAGCTCAACTGGTTTCCAAGCGTCCTCTCAAGATGCTATAACTGCAAGTCATGATCAATCTATTGTGTTTTTGGAGGAAATGGTGCAATCAAATTTATTCAGCTCTGAGAGGGATGACAAAGAATTGGACTTGAGTAGCCTCTTGCAGACGGGACCTTCTTATGCTTCAGTTAGCAAAGAAACTAATCAAATAATGAACAGTTTTCCTTCTGAAGCGACTTTCTTGGACAGGTTTTTATGTTTTATTCCGGATTGCATATAACCTTATCGCATTGGCATTTTCGCTTGTTTGTGTGTTAAGTGTGTATATTACTTGTATCTCTAATAGCTTCAAGCATTTAGGTGAGATGGTAAATTTTCACTGTCAATGTGATTTTCTTGGGCAAAGAGGGAGTCCAGTGCATATGACCATACCAAAATGACCAAGCAGATAACACACTGTTGGTGCTATATAACATCACAGAATATTGAAAGAGGTAGCCTGGTGCATATAAATATATCAAATGGACGAGGTCCAGGAAGTAATTCTATGTTCACATTTGATCTTTAAGTTTTAGTATGCTTTTATGTTCATAAGCATGTTACATAGCTTGTAGTAGTTTGACGCAATACGTGTCTACATAGGTGGTGCAGAGACCAGATTTTGCCTTGTTCAAAGTAGGTGGTGCAGAAAGGTGATGCTGTTATGTCCAAATTAGTTATTTGCACCACCCATGGAGTCCTGTGGACATCATTGATATTCTTTTCTTTGATGTCCCCTTCTTGATCTGGCTCACTGGCTCTCGTTTAACTGGAAGTCCGAGTTATATCTTTTAGAAACGAATATTCTTGAGTTGTCCAAATATATGCCGAAAAATATACCATAATGCAGTGAAGACAAAGTGGGACATGTAACATTTTCCTTTCTACCTCTTTTGGTTTTCGGAGATCTGCATTGAAGCCCTACTCGTGCCAGTTATACAATTGTAATCCTGTTGCGCTATGTTGCATGGACTCTGGTGTGAGTATCGAATACAGGCTCATATCTGAGTATGCAGTTATGTAATAAAACTTCTCCCTCCTTCCCCTGTAGCCTGTCATTCTGAAGCATTAATAATCCCACGTATCCCTCTCACATGTCTTTCCCCTAACCCCCTTGCCTTTCAACATTTGTGTTGATAAGATCTATGTTTGTACTTCCGAAAAGCCTTTAAAGAAAAGCTGCCGGGTTAGCCCATTTTCGAGGGAGCTCTTGAAGCCTCCACATGTAAAACCAAAGCGTTGGAACCTAAAGCCTCCATGTTAGTCCCAACTAGCCTTTTAAGTGGAACAATGTAATTTCATCTCCAGTTACTGCTAATTGTGCTTCAAGACGTATTTTGCTAACTGTAAGCTGCTGCTTTTCTTAAGACAGCCATCACTTAACTTTCTCGCTACAAGTTCTTTGGTCTTTCTTGACTCTTGTTTTGCATGTATCGGTATTCCAAAGTTGTGGTTAGAGGCTTTCATGCATAGTTATCTGGTTCTTCTTTAGGGTTGAAGCAAAACCATGCGTTATCAATTTTACACATCTGATACCAATATATAGTTTCAGGGTGGTCGCTTCTGGAAGTGAAGATACCAACCAAACAGGTCAGCCTGCAGCTGAAAAAGATGCCAAAAGTACAAGCAATGAACGGAACCAAGACGTGGAGCAGTTAATATCCAAGATGCATGATCTTTCTTTCATGCTGGAGAACAAGCTTTCTCTCCCTTCTAAATCAGATGGGCATAGTCTTTTGCCGTGATTTCGAAGATAATGAGTCATCCATAGGTTCATCTCTGTGCTCAGAGTCAGTTGTATTCACGCACGTGCTGATTCGCATGATTCATTCATCATTGGACATGCAAGATCTTTTTTTTTTTTTTTGGAGATTCATGCAAGAACATGATTGTATCATTCAGCTTCATCTTTTATCTAGTAGGGATGGTTACCCTGTTATTGTATGCATGGTTTATTCGCTGTTTCCCTTATCTCCTCATCCAGATCTTGGATATTGAATATTGATGGATAACTCCTAAATTTTTTGCATTTCTATCTTGAAGAATGTACATGATAAACTCCTATGTTGACAGCATCATTCGTTCATAATCAGTTTGATTGTCGTAGTGGATGCAAAAACTCACTCTTTAACTCATTTGTGTTGTACATCAATTTATGCATGGATTATTAAATAATATATAATTATTTCGTAAGCAAATATATCATTTTGGATGTCTCTTTTGATCTGAGGGGTTGAGTGACGATAGCTAGATTTCAATTCATCACAAGCAGAAATGTCATTAGGTGGGTCTCAGGTATAGTTCGGTTGGTATTCTAGTTGGGAAATTGCTCCCAGTACGGTGCAGGTTCGAACCAAGTCATGTACAGGGTGGGTGTTTTACTGATTTATGAGCCAGTCATTGTATCTGATCCAATTGGATTAGAGAATTGCTGGCACAGTTTGTAGTACACAAGGTTCCTAACAATACCTTACTAACCTAGAAGGCTGCTGAGCTCTTCATTTGCATCTTTTATGAAGCTCTTTGGGACTAGGGCGTGAACTGCCAGGGTTATTGACTTTTTGCTTCCAAAACGGCATTAAGTGGAGAAAAATGAGCAGCCAATCAGGAAGTACCAAATTTCACCATCCATGTTATTTCCAATTTTACCTAGGCAAAAACGACCAGAAATGAGAAAATCCTCACATGAGAAGATGCTTCGTACGATACAGCACACTGAACCATGCTGTAATTTTTTAAAGGTAAATATCCTGCAGTAAGCAGACAAAAGTTCAGGCCTCAAGAAATTCTGAGAAGCTGCACGTGTAAGTAGTAAATCACTACTCAGCAGTTACCTTAATCGTCGAGGTATCCTATGTTCGAAGCTAAACATATTTTAAATTGAGATGTTCGTTTTTCCTTATTATTCTTTTCTTTCTAAATCTCATTTGAAAGAATGTAAACTTCTTTTTTATGTTATCTGTCTTGGTTACCAACTACCCTATCATAGTTTTTCCCCCTAAAAGTCTTTCAAGGCTTTTTTTTTTTTTTTTAATAAAGCGCGTTGCCGGTGTTCTAGGCTCTCGCGTTTGCGCAGAATCTGAGGAGGGGTCGGATCAGTTCGCTAATGGATGTACACAGTCTTACTCTACAATTTGTGTAAGAGACCATTTCTGCGCCTCGACCCCATGACCTTAAGGTCACAAAGCAGCAACCTTACCAAAGGATATTCTCAGTACACTAAGCTCCCGTGTTTGCGCAGTGTCAGAGAAAGAGACGCAGTCTTACTCTAGACTTTGTGCAAGAGACTGTTTATACAGCTCAAACATGATAATCATACCAAGTTTTTTTTGTTAATGCATTAATAGTGCTAACACAAATATAAAGTCTCTTTCACATTACAAGTTCTTTTTTCTCGTTTTGAGTGGTACACAGTAAAATTTAAATCATTTACGTTGTTTTAATGTAGAAGTGAAAACTTTAAACAGCACATAACAGAAGGGAAAGGAGAATTTGATTACCTTCTTGGATCAGGCCAATCTAACATCAGTTTTCAATGGCTTGTCTTATAGTAAAACTAGTCATATTAAACATTTGTTTTCGAGATCTAACATTTGACAGTTTGCACATATTCCCAAATTAGATGCACGACCACTTATAAAGGTTCTCGTTTTTCCTTTTCTTTTCCCCTCTCCTGGAGGTCCGTGTTTAGGGTTTGTAATATTGAACTGTAGTCTACCAATGTGACTACATCCGATCCCATAATTTGCTATAGACGAGAGTCTCTAAAGCAATGGACTAACGTTGTTGTATTCTACCAGTGTGACTGTCGTTATTAATTAAGCATTTAGTGTAATCTACCAGTATACTTTAAGTGTAGTCATAGTAAACATTTGTTACGCTTGACCTCGGGCAGCGGGTAGAGTGCCCGAATCATTACTTACCAAGTCACCGATATAACACCTGTGGGATTGAATAATGGTAGGCTGCCTAGCCAAATAGCACAGAACCCTTTCTCTATATCTCACTTTTTCTACGGTTTTCTTCCTATATATATACTCCTTTTGGGATAAATCTTTTCGTTTTCTGCTTCTTGTGGGTAAATTTGTTAAAGGGTTGCTTTGTTATACAGTTTCATCTGGATTCTGCTACAATCTTGATTTGTTTTCAAAAGTTGGTTACATAAATCTTTGATATCAAAAGTTAGTTTCATGGATCTAACCTGACATATCAAGCCTACTATAGTGTTACATATTATACCCGTGAGATTCTTGTGTCCCTTGCCAAATCCTTAGCTTTTCTCTGTTCGATTTTCAGAGGTTTATGATTATACAAAAATCTCTAATGGGACCGTCCTGCAAGAGGAGATCAAAAAGGTCAAGAAAAACGACCAACAAGAAGTTGAAAAAGGAAGAAAGTCCTGCTAAGAGTTATGCTAGCCCTAGTAAGGTTGAAGGCCTAATGGATTTTGAATCTAGTGACACATTCAACAGTGGTTGTACCACCCCAAAAGCACAGAAGTCTAGGATACCGGAGATAAAGACATGTCCGCCGGCACCGAGGAAACGACGGCCGTTCCGGTCATGTTGTTCGTCCATAAGAACTCCACTAGTCTTCTTTTCACCACCGGATTTAGAAAACTTCCTGTTTTCTGCACTTCATGGAATCTCCACTTGATTGATGTGATTGGAGTAAGAAGATCCGAGTAATTCTATAGTCTTGTAAGAAGACAGTGGTAGGTTCTGTAACACGGTTTCTTGTTACATAACTTAAGATATAGGAGTCTTATAACGGGACACTATATTTTATCATGAAGGCATTGTTAGTTTAGTGTGTGTTTTTACATTTTAGGGTTTGGTTTTCTAAGGATTTGACATGTGCAGGTTTCTGCTTGATGAGGTATTGTGTAAGATAATTATAGTTAGTACTGGTTAGATACTTTAGGGTTTCTTACTTTTGTGCTTGTTTAAAGGTTGCTGATGTCCCTAGCAATGATGAAGGCTGGGTGTCCAATTATTAGTTTGATATATATATATATATATATATATATGATTTCCATGTTTTCTGTTTGTTAGTTTGTATTGTGAACTGGTCAACTGCCTGCAGAAGAATTGTTATTATATTTTCTTCGCTTCTTATGCTTGATTTAGAGCTCAGTTTACTAGTACTTTTGAGGTATATAATTGTTGGACAAAAAGTCTTATTAATATGGCATATTTGAAAGGCGTTCTCCGTGTACTAGTCTACTACGTTTGCGCAAGATTCGGAGCTCCAATATACGCAGCTTTACCATACACTTGTTTTAAAAAACAACTTTACCCTACACTTTGTTTTAATAGGCTATCTTCCCGGGTCTAACTTGTAACCTCAAGGTCACACATCATCAACATTATCAGTTGTTCTAAGGTCTCTTTACATCCGTCAAAGAATCTTGTTATACCTGTTCTAAGGTCTCTTTACATCCGTCAAAGAATCTTGTTATACCATTAGTATTCTTGTTTATGCCGAACCTAAACAGAAAGAAAAAAATGAACCATAAAATTATTAAAAATTCAATTAAAGTTATTCTATATGACACTGATGTCATATTCAAAATCCTCTACTTTGTAAAGGATTCCAAAAAGCTTATTATTCTCTGTGCATTGCATTTGGAAAGCAGAAACGATTGTTCCAGTTGGAATTTTCCAATGGTATATTTTCGATATAGGACAAGGTATTACAATATCACATTTTCCATCAAGTCAAATACGAATATGATCAGACTTTACTAAGGCTGTCGGTCTTAAATAGTTCTAGGGTGTTACAAAATTTTTTTAAAAAAAGACTATGTAAAATATTTGGTATCAAAATATGACATAACAATAATGATAACAAATCATCATTGTTGCTAATGTTATGATAACTGTTAGTATTACGTTCAATTTTTGCCAATAGAAATATTAGATGAAGATTTTTGAACGTGGTAACCAACTGAAATTGGAGACAAAAATACAAAGAAGGTTGCTGACCATTAGTATTGTATTAAGGTGATAGATTATAGTCAAGGTTGTCGGTTCGAATCTTGGCAGACACAGTGTTGTGTGTTTTGGCCCTGCCATTAGCTCATCATACGCATCATATTTGGGTTCGGATACCTTGTGAATGTCAAGTCATGTGCCTCTCACTTAGGAGACCACTGAGTGACCTAATTTGTGTTCTACATGAAGTTAATTAAGGTTGGGATGATCGAGACGTTCGTGGTCATTGTATGGCATTTTCCATCTAAAGTACAAGAAGATAAACATATTTCTGGCACTGTGGGAGGGCACAATCATTTTGTACATAGTAACTGATCGCATCAGATTTAAGGAGCTTCCTAGAAAATGTAAATCAATTTATTTAACAGGTTCTTAGATGATAGACATAAGACTTAATGTTACAATGTGCCTGAATCCAAATCCGTTTCCACATTAAAAACTGACGACAAGACTTATACATCCATACATCTACTCTGAGTCTTATCAAAATTCAAACAACATAACAGAGGCAACATCGTCAGAGTACCGAATGAATTCCCTCATGCCGCTGCTAATCAATGTCTGAACAGAGGCAACATCGTCAGAGTATCCGATGAATTCCCTCGTGCGGCTTCTCATCATTCGTTCCATGGATGATCTTATTAGATAGACCAATCACTGAAGTGTGAAAGTCGGTGTGGATGCAATGCATATGCATACCTCAGTTCATAGTGTGGGAAAAAAAATTACCATCAAAATAAATTTTAAATTTATAATGAACGTGAATTTTAAATTTATAATAAACGTGAATAGATTTATAAAACAAGCCCCAAAATCAAAAAAAAATTAATTTATAATGTACGTGAATTTAAGATAAATCATTAATGTAGATCAACAACGTTTGCATGCACACTCCCCATTCAAAAGACACCCACAAATCCTTCACCCCGGAGGCCCTCACCGCTCCATCCCCAAGAAACTACGTGGAGGATGTAAATCAGAATTCCAGCGGTCTCTTAGATTGGGTAAAGATATTACGCAGTTAGCCACTCAAGATGTTCCCCCTACAAACCAGGTATTTGGCCTAACAGCAGAGGAACACTCACACTGTGCGTGTCCCTGGATTCGAATTCTTGACCTCTTGGAACAAATCCAACCAGAATACCCCTGGATTCAAACTCTTGACCTTGTGTTCAACAAGCGTAACGACATCCCCCCCCCCCCCAGTAACCCATCTTTTCCTTACAAAGACCCACAAACACACCATCAGAAACGAACACATGAGCCAATTCTGCAGTCACCCTAGAATCTACCATTCTCTATTACTTTCTAACTCGTCTTCTATTTCATATGTGATATCATATTCTCATCCTCTTATTAAAGATCATATCGCATTGTTAGTTCGTTTAAAACGCGAATTACCTTAGTGGTTTAGAGAACGGTACGCCACATAAGACAGTGGACCTGCAACGGTTTCAACGCACTAAACTGGAGGAAACCAACCCTGGCTCAGGCTTTCTACACCTCATAGTATCTCGGACTGAGCTCATTCGCCTATTAACTGATCGTATGAACGCAGGTACCACACGGTTAAGTAAAACAAAAGCTTTACCCTTAATTAATATTTTAGTCTATCAGGTATACAGCCAATGAAAATGAAAGGACGAGAATTTTATATCTCACTTCATTACAAGGTTCCGACCAGGGGAGCAAAAGCTATCATGAAACCAAGGTAAAAAGGAAAGTATAGGAGCAAAAAAGATGTAGCTCTTTTCTTCTTACAGATCACTATATTTTTGTTGTTCGTCATCTGTGTCTTCAAAGTTTCCAGCACCCTCGTCATCAACCTCATCTTCCTGAGAGCCCATCCCATCGGGATTAACCCCATCTTCAGTGCCTGCTTTGTTGCCTTCAGTGAAGTTATTAGTCGGGTCTGTGACATTGACGCCTGTCTGCTTTTCCATCATTCCCGACAAGGCCAGCCTCGGAGACCACTCAATAACATCATCAATAATGTTCGAGACCCGCTTTTGGTACCTGCAAAAGGAATGTGTATTAGTCCATCTGCAGCTGTTTTAACTTTTGCTTTTGATAAGTTCAGTTGATACATGCCTAATGATATAGATTGGCAACATCAAGAACAACATTACTTCACAAGGATCATCAAGTTTTTAAGTTTTCACATATTTGCCTAATACAATCTGGTGCATAAACCAGTATGGGAATGTAATACCAACTTGGCTGTAAATTTTGCAGATATATCAAAACTTGGTATACTGAGCAGCTACAAACAACATGAGAACCAGTATGTAGGTCGAGGGCTCAAATGTGTTAGGTAACGAAACTATCTTTGAGATGCAAATACAATATTTGGCCTTCCGATAATGGACAACCTTCAAAACAAACCCACTTGCAAGATCAAGGAAAATCCGGGACAGGTCTGCCATTACAGATGACAGAGTTATCAAAAGTAATGTGTCGAAATGACATTAATCAAGCTCAAAGTAGATAGTGTACTAACAATAATTGGCATATAGATATAAAAATTCCAAGGCCAGAGTGTCAGGTATTTTCATGAATAGCTTCCCACCATTCAAGATTAGAAAAGACAAGAGAAACCGCTATCAGAAAAGTATGGCGTTTTCAGACACCAAAAGGCTCTCCCTCGTTTAAGGTTTTTTGTTTTTCTTTCTTTTTTCTTTATAGGGAAAAATAGCATCTAAGATATGGAGGCATGAAAGATATTGATTGTGTGTCATAATCCTTCTACATGCAGAGCCGCTTCTACATTCCGTCCCTCCCTGTGACTCTCACACTAGGGTAGTGGCATTTACAAATGAATTTTTACCAACTTATTGACGAATCCCTATACACACATCTGTTCTTCACCCTGACCTTGCTCCTGCTCACTGTGACCAAATATTGATCCTTGGTCTGATGACGGAATTAAAAGAGTGTTTATCGATTCCACATTTCTATAATGCAAGGATAATTGAGTGAACACAATAAATTCTGTTCCTCCCACTAATAGTCCATACCAAATGGATTATAAAAATAAAAATAAAAAAATTAATTTAATGAGTCATTTGCTAAAAAAAAAAAAAAAACTCAATTTCTCATTCAATGTTTAATCCGAATGTGTTGTGAGCATATACAACATGATAGATCAGAGAACCAAGAGCAAAAAGAAGTAACCTGGCTCTAGCTGCCTCATCTGGAGCATGATGCTTCAATATCATTATAGCTGAAATGCCCACAATAAGATAAAACAACCTAGCTGTCCACTTTGGTCGCTCTCCCTCGTCTTTCTGTGGCCAGAACTGGAATAACTCCTTAAGAGTTGCTTCCTCTGCAAGGATATTGGGGAAAAACCAGACACGCTTTCCTAGAAGGATCCAAAGAGCTCCAAAAATTAAGCCCCTCACTGCAAAAAATAAGTACAAAATGAAAATAAATAGAAGTGGAAGAACCAGTAAAACTTATACTAACATCTTAAGTTCAATCCATAAGCCAGATAGAGAAACCATGGAAGAAGGAAAGGAAAACAAAGCAAGCAGCCACTGGTCAGTGAAAACGTAAATATGATTCCAAACTTTAAGAGAAGACAACAAAGACTAAATTGTTAAGTTCTAGATTACAACATTCAAGAACTCCCACATATTGCACAAAGTAATGTAATATAATTTTCCTCCCACAGAATTTTAACAAACAAATAGTCTGAAGTTAACCAACTCATGAATGCAGAGGTACATTGAAATAAGTAAGGAAAAAGTTACAAGCATGGGACCCTGTCTAAATTATCAGATGCACAGGTTGTTCAGTTGATTAGGAAGAGGAAAAAAGGGAAACCCTACCACTATCCTTTATCAAGTGTCAATAGAAGCAACCGGAAAGCAATGCACATAACAGGTTTAGGACTCAATCAGTCAGAAAAGGCCCAGAAGTCATTGATATAATAAATCGTTAATTGTCCAAGAAATAGACACATCAGATTTAACATGTCAAGAAAACACAAAACTAACATATAAGAATGCTTCACAAGGTAAAAAGTACAAAAATATTATAGACGGCACAAACTTAAGTTCCATAGTCCTTTTCCAGTGAAAATTACTTTGAAATTCTTCACAGGCCAAGGAAAAGAACATAAGGACAAAGAAAACCAAGAAACAAGCCAGGCTAGCCAGACAAGTATCATTCATGAATGCTTTGCAAAATTTTATCTTATTGCTATATGCAGTCCGGTTTTGATAAAACATTGACAAAAATGTAAGAGGCCTGTCAGATGCAGAATTAAAAAAATAACACAGAAAAAACATGGCAAGATCGCATCAGTAATTGACAAAGTACACAATTGGTTTAATGTAAATGCAGCGGGATTACATTTTTTATAAATTTCTTAATTTTCAGAAGGTAGTTTTTCATGAGCAAGGGACCAACCGGATGCAGACTAATCATACAAAATAATGACCAACTTTCTGTTCAATGTAATTTTGCAAAAAACTACAAGAAATATACAGTGATAGATATTATCATTCTTTAACAAAAACAAAAGGAGCTCCAAAAATGGATACTTAGCCCGTGTTCAGTTCTTTGGAGCTTGGGCTAATTCTAAGAAGAAGTTGAAGTCACATATTGAAATAGGGTTAAGGAGTCTTCTATTGGACAAATCTTTTGTAACATAAACCTTTTAAGCTTAAAGACTAGAATCAATTGATGATTCGACGCTGCTGTGTCAACAAGATGCAATGTTACCAGCCCAATAGTTCAGGAAAATAAACTGCTTTGGTTTAGCAGATATGGATTGTTTAATAATCAGAGCTTCTAATACAATAATCTTAAATTAACTAAACTTGAAGCATCTGCATGTTATCCAGTATATTAAAAAGCTCTTAAACACTTCTGACCAAACCTTCAGCCAAGTCAAACATGTATATTTACCTTCTCATCTGAAACTTCATTCACCACACCGGAGTGAACAAAAGAACAGTGTCTTATCCCTCATGAAACTGACCACGAAATTCAAATTAATTATAATCACAGTTCTACTTTTAACCATTAAGTTACAAATCTAGATCGATACTAGCAACATAAACCAAGAAAATAAGCTTGTAGGTAGCCCGTGGCTCTGGCCATAAACAACTCAATGACTGTATGCGAGCAATGCAGGGAAAATGATGCATGTGGATGATCACTTCTTCATCAACTTCAAATAAAAAACAACACAAATAAACCCCCAGCTCGAAATGAGACCAGATAAAAGCTAGAATGCAGAACTGTGAGAAACATGGAAAAGCAGTTTAGCAAAAAAAAATTTCCGGATAACTCACAGAGAAGCAAGCAAAGGATGATGAGTAGGAGGGTAGCACAAGAGTAAAGAATCAGTAACTTGCACCGATGCGGATACACAGGAAACAAACAAATCGCCAGGGTCAGCAAAGGCCAAGAAAAAGAGAGAAGGGTTTGCCACAAGGGATGTCGTTTCACAAATGCCCATGCAAAGAAGGCATCATTGTCACTGAAAGTCTGGTCCTGCAACCAAGGAGACAAAAAAATAAATAAACAAAAAATAATAATAAAACATAATAGTAAACAAAATTAAGACAGACATAAAAATTAGAGACATTCAAACTGATGGAATAAATGAAACATATACGACCACATAATTCACCAAAATAACAACCAACTGCATTTGAGCTGCAAATGCATGTAACAAAGTGGACAGACTTGACTAGTTCAAGTGGCAATCTAATCTTCTTTCTCTCTTTCTCTTTGCACCTTTTTCTTCCAGGTGATAGATTTTGTTTACAAAACAGGAGAACGAAAAGGATACAGCAGAAACAACAAAATAAACAGAAGTCCGAACCTTTTAACACGAAAGGTTTACAAAAACAAAAAATATATTTCTCTTGTCCATTTATCTTGATACATATCCTCCCCAAACACATTCATCAAAGTACCACTTTCTCTTTGAAGATTTTCTTGTTACTACAAACTGTCACTTGACACGTGTAAGGTTACATACACCTGACCTCCCCTACTCCGCCATAGGCGGGAGTCTCTAAGGCAATGGGATAATGTTGTTGTTGTTGTACAAAATGTCACTTGAAAGCAAAAAAAGACTACTTTGGAAACAAAAGCATAGAACAGCCGCGAAGTTACTCATCACGTAGTCTCAAAAGGACCACGAATCATATTGTTAAAAATCAAGATGAGATAAAGGAATTACTGACAGTTTCAGTATCTAACAAAATGATCTAGACTTAAGAACGTACGTAAAATAAAGCAAACCACAATCCCACAACAAAGATCTATCATTTGCATAACAGAAAGAATGTATGCTAACAGGATCATCTGTCATTCCGGTAAAGCTCACTGGTCCACAGAACAGGAGCATGACATCATTGGTGAAACAAAATGCCCTAAAATAAGATATTACTATAAACCTGGATTACCTTCT
The DNA here is from genome assembly GCA_036186865.1 of Eustoma russellianum. Lineage (NCBI taxonomy): Eukaryota > Viridiplantae > Streptophyta > Magnoliopsida > Gentianales > Gentianaceae > Eustoma > Eustoma russellianum. The sequence goes on along the minus strand of AP025075.1, from coordinate 28,190,508 downwards.
GTTTTGTGCTAAACATATGGCTAGAGATATCAATTCAAACTTAAATGAAATATAATGTACAGATAATCACTGAATTATGATGCACATAGAATCTTCTAGTATTTGGGAAACATACAGGATAAATTTCCAAGTGAGCAGGCCAAGTAGATAACTTCTTCTTTCCTGGCCGAACAGTTTTAACTACTCGATCACAGCGCACAAGAAGATTCATTCTGAGCAGCCCATTGGCAATATCTTCAACATCTAAATTCCTGTCTGAATCCAGTATATTCTTCAGCTCTGAATGACTTTTCAAAAAGCTAATGAAATCTTTTCCCCTAAAATATTCAACTCGAGTCTCTTGTAAGACAGCCCACCTAGATTCTAGATCCTTGTGATCTCTAACTTTCTCCGCAAATAGTTGATATGGATCCTTTTTTGCAGCCTGTTTCTGAAATGGGAGATTTTCAAAAGGAAACCATTTTGCTCAAACACATAAATAATGCAGACGAACTGAAAGGAAAGAGCAGAACAATTATCAAGAGAAAGAAAAAGTGCATGCAGCAATTCCATTTCTTCTGCTGCTCTCCATTTTATACAGGTCGACCAAGTACAACCATACAGGGACAAACCATCAGCTATACTTGCAAAAGACATTCTACAGATCATCTAACATATAAAGTGCCATAATAATAGAAGATATGAGTTTCTTAGATGTCCAATTCAAGGATGCATGCAGGACATGGAGACATATGAGCAATGTATGGGCAACAAGTACATAACTTATCTCCAGGGACGTGTTTTCTTAATTATCTTTGAGTACAAGTTAGCTAGCTCATATAAATATGCATAGAAAAATGTGAAATTCCATTTTGTTAGCCAAGGATATCAACAAACAACTTTCATTTGGACTTCCTACTTTAATGTGCATAACCAACTGAGGAACCATTAGAAGTAATTCACGCAGAAAAAAGGATGATCCTGAATCCCCCGCCATCTACACTACATTCGTCGACCAAGTTTTCTGAAGAACCCCCTTTAAACTGATAAATTATGGATTTTTATGATCCTATAAATACAGAGTTAATATTAATTCCAACAGATTTAAGGAAAGAAGATGAGAAGGGCGGCTAGTGGAAATTACCAGGTACGAACCAAAACAAAAGAAAGCGTTTGAATTGATGAATTTTCCAGGTCTTATTTCATTCGATCAACAAAATTTTTACTGGAATAACTGTGCAAGGAACAAATGAAACCACTCTGCATAGTTTTTCTCCCTTATCACTATCATTTTCAGCCGATCGATGCATTTATCTTTCTAATCGAAATGCAGCTCCAAAGAAACAAACGATGACCAAAATTCACAAGCACCGAATCAAGGAAAAAAGGGGGGAAAGAAAAAGGAAGTGAGATGAGGACAGTGGGGAAGTAACTAACCCTAGGTGGAGTATCGCTGGCAGAAGCATGGCGGTGGGACTTCTTTTTGTCGGCTCCTCCACCACCTCCTCCGCCGCCTGTTCTCTTCATATCGCTCTCCCTAACTCTGCCTCTCTCTCTCTCTTTCCCTCCTTTTCACCATTTATTCATTTCTGCAGGCCCTTTCTGAATGACGCGTTCTTACCTTTTCTTTTTCTTTTTTATTTTTGTTTTTCCGCTCTCAAAGAAAGTGTGTCGGAACCACAGTTATGTCTCAAAATTTTAAAAAATAAGTAAATAAAGTATACATATATGTGCATAGTTATATGTTCAAGACGTGTAAACAACCTTTTGCATAAAGTGTAGAGTAAGATTATGTACATCATATCAATCCAGTTTTTCTTCGGACCATACACAAACGCGGAAGCCTTGTACACCGGAAACGCCATTTTTTATATATCATAATAAAATCAATAAAAACAAATATACATTTAATACAATATAACTTTATACGTGCTGTAATAAATCAAATAATATATATATATATGTATGTATAATATACCATATACTTTGAGCGTAAATAAAGATAAAGTTTAATATATTCAATGCGTGACTACTAATTAATGAAACGTTTTTTTAAGGAAATCCCCACTTAGTTTGTATGCTTTCTTTTAACATTTTTACATACTTTTTCAAGTTTTGTACTATACTTTTGATTTTTTAAGTGTTATCTAGCATATGAAAACAAAGATACGCAAGAAAACTCATAAGACATAAGAAAACGTAAAAACATATAAAGTATAGACAAAATTGCGTTCAGCTTACTGAGTTGGAAAAGAAAAATCTATATGTCTAATTTCGTATCTTCCACTTCTTACTAAAGTTAAATGTTCACATTTTTCTAACTGATGAGTCGAGTAACTGCCTGAGACGAATACTTTTTACACATGACATATACGTACAAACTCTACAAAACTAGATCAAAGTTTGTTTTGTGGTTGAAGTTCATTTGTTAACGATTCTCTTTTACATCCTCAACGAAGGTTTATAAAACTGAAGTAGTCCTTATGATATATCTCAGTGGTTTCAGGCAGGGGTTTTGAAAGGAATGTCAGAGGTTCAAACCTTGCCGAAGACAAGAATGTTTGAACCCTTCCAGGAGACAAGAATGTTTGAACCCACCTTGCCGAAGACAAGAATGTTTGAACCCTTCCAGGCTAGCTGCATAGTGTGGGAGCACTATTGGCCCATGGAATCATCTGATAGACTGACAGGCTAGCCCGTCGGTTGTTACTTCAGTGCCAATAGGTTCCTTGTGTTGTAACTGTGCTATGACAAACTTCTACTAGTGGTCCTGAGAACCTTTATGACAAACTTCTACTAGTGGGTCCTGAGAACCTTGGAAATATCTGATTGTGCTGTCAATGTGCTATGACAAACTTCTACTAGTGGGCCCTAGGAACCTTGGAATCATCTGACAAACTTCTACTAGTGGGCCCTAGGAACCTTGGAATCATCTGATAGACTGACAGGTCAGCCCGTCGGTTGTTACTTCGGTGCCAATAGGTTCCTTGTGCTGTCATTGTGCTATGACAAACTTCTACTAATGGGTCCTGAGAACCTTGACAAACTTCTACTAGTGAGCCTTAGGAACCTTGGAATCATCTGATAGACTGACAGGCCAGCCTACTAGTGGGTCCTGAGAACCTTGGAAATATCTGATTGTGCTGTCACTGTATTATGACAAACTTCTACTAGTGGGCCCTAGGAACCTTGGAATCATCTGACAAACTTCTACTAGTGGGCCCTAGGAACCTTGGAATCATCTGATAGACTGACAGGTCAGCCCGTCGGTTGTTACTTCGGTGCCAATAGGTTCCTTGTGCAGTCATTGTGCTATGACAAACTTCTACTAGTGGGTCATGAGAACCTTGACAAACTTCTACTAGTGGGCCCTAGGAACCTTGGAATCATCTGATAGACTGACAGGCCAGCCCGTCGGTTGTTCTTTCGGTGCCAATAGGTTCCTTGTGCTGTAACTGTGCTATGACAAACTTCTACTAGTGGGTCCTGAGAACCTTGGAAATATCTGATTGTGCTGTGACAAACTTCTACTAGTGGGTCCTGAGAACCTTGGAAATATCTGATTGTGCTGTGACAAACTTCTACTAGTGGGTCCTGAGAACCTTGGAAATATCTGATTGTGCTGTCAGTGTGCTATGACAAACTTCTACTATTGGGCCCTGGAACCTTGGAATCATCTGATAGACTGACAGGCCAGCCCGTCGGTTGTTCTTTCGGTGCTAATAGGCTCCTTATGTTGTCACTGTACTATGATAAACTTCTACTAGTAGGCCTTGGAAACCTGATTTACATCTCTACACACTCTGTGGGACCGAGGGTGACAGAGATCTTTACTAGTTGGTGTTCAACCTTTTATAAGACTGAAGTAGTAAGGCACTTCGAAGGCTAGGTACCTAGATATTAGAGTTGAGAAAATAGTTTTTTCTGTTATTGAGATGTACTGAGTATGATTGATAGAGTTGAGAAAGAGTTCTAAGTGTCTTTAAGAGTGAAGATCCATATAGATGTCAGAAAGTGAAGATCAAGGACCCCAGTCTTGCTTTTTGTATGATTCTATGGTAACTCAGAACATGATCATCACTTATTTTCATCGGATTTATATAGGAATATGAACTGACCTTGTGGCGAATTAAAGACCATTACCCTTTCATGTGATATCCAATACAACAACCATATTACTCTATTGTCTTACAGGCTTCCGCCTATAACATTTTCTGAGGAAGTCGGATGTACGAAACCATACTCATGTGTTAGAAACACACCGATGTTGTTTTCTGATAACCTATAATGAATATTGCGTCAAACTGTATCGATCAACTTGTACTTCACAATATAAGAAGCGCAATGAATTTAATAGTCATTTTGCTTTATTCCATCAAATAATGTGTTCTTGACTTTACTGAAAATTTAAAGTAAATTTAAACATTAACTTATACATTTATTTGCACACCTACATGAATCCAAAGTCAATAGATCGATCGTTCCTCCACCTTGGCAAATCCCATTTAAGTGGAAGTCACATCCATATGTATGTGATGGTTTATAAAGAAACAAATTCCACATATATTATAAATCCATATATAAAACATTAGGTACCAAAGCGTTAAGACACCATACGAATCCTGTCCTAGCAAATGTTCCAAGCTTCAACAGTCAGGATAGAGAAAGCCACATGGCAAGAGCTCATTGGCCAGAACCCTACCTTTTGGGATAAGAAACATATAACATTCTCATGCAGCATAATGATTTGTCATCACAAACAAAACACTCTCAACAACCAAACAAAGAATTCTCTCCCTCGCTTTGTTCATTCACAAATGGCTTCCATGAGCATGGCATCATCTTTTCTTGGTGCCTCAGCCACAGCCATCTCCAAACAACTTCCCACCACCACCACCCGCCGGGGACCGCCTGCGATAAGGGCGGCGAAAAGGGTTCAAAAGATTGGAGTTGAGAAGGAGGAGGGCAGCAATGGTAGAAGAGAGATGTTTCTTGGTGGTGTGTCAGCAGTGGCAGTAGCATTTTCCTTAAGCAAGATGGCCATGGCTGATGATATTGAGCCAAGGCGTGGATCAGCTGAGGCTAAGAAGAAGTACGCAGCTGTTTGTGTCACTAATCCTACTGCCCGAATATGTCGCAAATGAGAAATTAATTGTGCAATCATATTTTAAGTATATTTTTGTTTGTCTACCTCTCACCCTCCTCAGATTCTAGCGATAGCTTTTTTGTTGTCGTTGAGATATACGTAGTATCACTGACATGATGCTTTTGTCTATTTGGGTTGGGAAAATAGAATGTAAAACCTTTTAATGTTCCATGGTAACATCTCCTTTCTTGATTTACACTTTCAGCCGCAAGATTCTTCATCTCGGGTCATGTAATTTGGTGTGGAAATTATTCTTATGTGCATATGTTTTGCAGAAAGCCTGAAATCGTGTAGGTTTTGCTGAAACCACTTAGGTTGTCTACTTAAATTATTTAAGTTTAAAGTTTTCTAAATATTCTGTAAGCTTTTTCTGAAAAAATATTGCTCCTAGGATCAAATAATTGCTCTGTTATGTCTGTGGTTTTTACAGGACATTAGGACGAGGAATAGTAATCCTTGTATTAGCCATAGCGACAAACTATTGCGTGTTTATTTTTTTTTTTTGTACATTCTGATGAACATCCAGTTAAAATAATCAGCACAAGTCCTATTGTAACAATGGGTAAAAAAATCCAAAAAAATAAAAAATTATTTGAAAGACGTGACTCAAGATAGAGAATTTGAAAAGCAATTTAGAAAGATGAAGGAGTCAGGGTTAACATGATATGTGTATGTACAAAGGCGTCTTGCAGATGCATTTATTAAACGATATGAGCAATGAACGCGGTACATATTAAACATAACCAAAGAAGAAATGAAGATATACAATAAGAAAATATGTGACTTATATGACAATTGAGGAGCATTTTGTTAGTGATAGAGTACAATAGATATATTGATTCATGTAACGATGTCATGTCGAGGCATAAGATTTAAGTGACATTTTAGGTACTTAGAGTGGAACCACGTCTAAGATGATATGATATTTTTGAAAGAGACGTAATTTTAAAGACATGTATGTTAGAATAAGATTTAGTTTTGATGATTTGCACAAGGTTGGCACTTGAAAATACTGTTTAAGCGCTTCAAGTTGATGGTTTGAAGTCAGTGCACTTCGAACGCTCACTTCAGGCGCTTCATGTGTCTTGGTGATGATCAGAACACTTCGAACGCCTTGATCAGGCGCTTCATGTGTTGTGTTGAAAGTCAGGACACTTCGAACGCTTACATCAAGCGCTTCATGTGTCCTGATAAAATGTCCGAACACTTCGAACGCTACTTTAAGCGCTTCAAGTGTTTCACCAAGTCAAAAGTACTTTTCTCTGAGTAATCACGCTTTCCCAAGAGCTGGTTCTGAGAAAATGTCAGTGTTAGTTCGAACTTGTATGAAGTGCTACATGAGGCGCTTCATGTCACTTCGAACGCACTCAATTGTTAACATTAGGCGCTTAATGTGACTTCGAACGCATGTTCTCTTTCACATTAAGCGCTTCATCTTACTTTGAACGCCTATTCTTTAAACAGATTAGGCGCTTCATGTGCTCAACGGTACAAAGGTCTTTTTGCTTCATTTTCTAACCAGTTGACTCTTTGTACCCTCCTCTTTTAGTGTTGTTTCAGCAGGTCTTCTCTCATTCTCAGAGTTACCAGGTTTCCATTCTTGGCCAAGGTTTTTGAATCTTCTTCTAATGGCTGCTACATGCCAAGAATTGTTTCCCAAGAATGCTGCAGTACCTTCACAAGATGCCAAATCCCATTATTGGCTGGGCAGAAGGTTTCAAACGGGAAGTTTTTTTTAAGGTTGATAAAAGAAGGATTTTGTTCATTCTCTTCTCCAACTTTCTACTTCACAAGCTCTCAAGTGATCTCAAGCTCAAGCTCTCAAAATAGTTGTAAATCTTTGTATACTTTTACTTTATTGTTGAGAGTGTTTATTGTAAGAAGAAGAGTCTTCTTCTTGGTGAGATTCTCTGTGAGAGATTTGGTAGATTGTTGGTCAAGGAGCAAGGGTGCTCCTTGTTTAAGATTTCTAAACTTTGAAGGGTTTGTTGATAGTGTGTGGTGCACTATTCTCCCTACAAGATTTCTTTGAGGGCAAAGAAGATCTTTGGAGGCAAAACTTCAAAGTGTTAGAACTCTTGGTTGTGGTCTAGGCAAGGTGCCTAGTTTGTATTCTTTTGATTTTGTTTTGGTTGTTGTTTCCCCCCCAAAAGAAATAACAATCCCCATTTCAAAATCCTTCTTGTGAAACATCAAGAAGGTAGAGGAGTAGAGTCTCTTGACTTGAACCTCTATACATACTCGTGTTCTTTCTTGTCTTTCAAGTTTTATCTTTCTAAAGAACACATCCAAGTATTGGTTGCACTCAAAAACGAAAAATAGCCACAAAATATCCATACTTGGTGAACACACTATTCAACCCCCCCCTTCTAGTGTGTTCTAAGGGACCTAACAATTGGTATCAGAGCCTCATCTTGCTTATTTGAGTCCAAATACAAGATTTGATCTTTCTAGTATGGATCCCTTTGTTTTTGATGACTTGGGTTCTCCTAGTGCAGAAACCTCCAGAAGAAGGAGGCAGGAAACCCTATTCCCTTCCATCTCTAATGTACATGTAAAAGTTCCCATGTTTGATCCACTAAACTATCCTTTGTGGAAGTCAAACATGGAAACCTACTTGCGTTCATGTTCTCACAGAATATGGGTTGAGGTCTCAAGAGGATCTATGATTCCCATTGATATTGATGATCCCACTCCGGAGGAGGAGTTCCAGTTGGCCATAAATAGCAAAGCTCTTGCTATTTTAAATAGCTCTCTTTCCACAAATGAGAGAGCTCAGATTCAAGGTGTCCAATCCGCACACGAGGCTTGGACAAAGCTTGAGATGATCCACGAAGGAACATCTCAAGTAAGGAAGGCCAAAAGGAGACAGTTGATAAAACAATTCTACAACTTTACTGTCCCCAAAGGTGAAAAGATTGAAGAGTCCATCCAAAGATTCACCAAGCTTGTCAACCTTCTTAAAGCGGTTGGCAAGAAGATAGAACAAGAAGATTTAAACCATTGCTTCCTAAACAGTTTAGGAAGAGAATGGAACGCAAAAGTGACGGCCATTGAGGAGTCCAAGGATCTAGAAACAATCACCTTGGACGAGTTATACGGGAATCTCATCACTTATGAGATTCATTTGGATGCTCAAGAGAAGAATGATCCTATTCGCCAAACTTCAAAGGCGTTGGTTGTAGAGTCGGAGGACTCGGATGATGAGGTCGGACTTCTTGTCAAAAGATTCCGACGTATTGCAAGAAAAAATGGTGACGAAGCAAGGAGGTTCGTCAAGGAAAGATACCCCAAGGACAAAGTGAAGGACCAAGAGAATAAATGCTACAAATGTGGGAAGCTTGGTCATTTCATGAAGGATTGTCGGGTGAAAGAGCCGCAACTCAAAGACAAGAAGGCCATCTACCAAAGGAAGAAGGCTTTGCAAGCGGAGGTAGCCCATTGGGAGAGCTTTCTTTCCGGATCCGAGAGCGACAATGGCGATAGAGATGATCTTGCACTCACGGGGGTGGTGGAAGATGATCTCGACAAGGAATTCTTCGCACTAATGGCCATCGACGATGACAAGGAGGTATGCAATATTTCATCTCACTATAAAATGATTGATGAACGAGATGATTTAATTCAAGAAAATGATCTCCTTGATTTGAAATATCAACGTGTCAAGAAAGAATTTAGAGCATGCATAAATGAGTATAATGACACGTTAGAAAATCACATTGCATTACAATTTGAGCATGATATACTTTTAACTATGCATGTGATTGCACTTGAAGAGAAACATGATTTGATGGAATCATGTGCTCAAGCCCTTGAGGATAAGAAAAATGAATCAAGGGTAAGTGCTAAAAAGGTAGAGATCAAAGATGCATCTAGGCCAAGCATGAAAGTTAAATCTAGTGCCATGTATGCATCTAAGAAGGGAAACAAAAAGGATCACGCACAAGTGATCAAGGAGTCTAAAACCTCCTTGAAAAAGCAAAGGCACATGCCTAAGCAAAAGGCTAATGCACCAAAGGTATCACAACCTTTGGTTCATGTTGTGAAGCAAAAACCTTCTTCAATTCCAAAGAAGGTGGTTCCTAAAAAGGAAACACAACATGTGCCAATGCACAAACATTCGCACAAGCATGCACCAACATACAAGCATACTCCTACATGTTTCTATTGCAATAGGAAAGGTCATGTAGAAAGAGTATGTAGAGCTAAGAAAAATATGAATCTTGTGTGGGTGCCGAAAGGCGAGATGAAGGTAACTAACCTTCAAGGACCCAAAACAAAAAGGGTACCAACTTCATATGGTTCTTTTGTAGGCCCTAGCACTCAATGGAGAAAGCGAAGACAAGAAGGTCAAATGGGTCGTGGACAGTGGGTGTTCCAACCATATGACGGGAGACAAGCGTCTCTTCCATAGACTCACTATGCAAGACGGAGGAGTTGTCCACTTTGGCGGTAGCAAAGGCCAAATCAAAGGACATGGTATTGTGGGTAACGATTCCTTCTCTCTTAGTGATGTCTTATATGTTGTAGGTCTTAAGTTTAACTTGATAAGTGTCAGTCAACTTTGTGATGCTAACTATGAGGTTACGTTTTTGAAAACAAAGTGTGTTGTGAAAAAGGAAGAAAAGATTTTATTTGAGGCTTTGCGTTTCAAAAATATTTACAAAGTTAGCATCAATGATTTGGTTTCTCAAAATGTATCGTGTCTAGTTGCTAAGAATGATTTGACGCAACTATGGCATAGACGTCTCGGACATGTATGTTTCAAAACATTTAAATTTATTTGCGAAAATAATAAAGTCCGAGGCCTTCCAAAAATGAGTTTCGAAAACCATGACTTATGTGACACTTGTCAAAAGGCAAAACTTGTGAAAACTAGTTTCAAACCCAAGTCAAATATTTCCACCTCCAAGCCCCTACAATTGCTTCATATGGATTTGTATGGGGATGTTGGAACAAGAAGCTTGGGTGGCAAACATTACACCTTCGTGGTTGTAGATGACTATACTCGTTATACGTGGGTGATGTTTCTTGCTAAGAAAAGTGATGCATGTAGTGAGTTTATAAGTCTAAGTAAACGATTGGAAAATCATGTGGGTGACACCATCAAAACCATCCGTAGTGATCGTGGTGGTGAGTTCGATGGTGATTTCGAAAGGTTTTGTGTGTCCAAAGGATACTCTCACGACCTTTCGGCACCTAGAACTCCTCAACAAAATGGTGTGGCCGAACGAAAGAATAGAACTCTACAAGAAATGTGTAGAGCAATGTTAAATGAGTTCGGTTTGCCCAAGTATTTTTGGGCCGAAGCGGTTAATGCCGCTTGCCATGTGATCAATCGTGTCTATTTGAGACCATACCTAAATGTGACACCCTATGAGCTTTGGAATGGAAGAGTTCCCAACATTGGGTATTTCAAAGTCTTTGGTTGCAAGTGTTTTATACTTAATACCAAAGATACTTTGGACAAACTTGACCTCAAAGCGGATGAAGGTATCTTTTTAGGTTATGCCTCAAATAGTAAAGCATTTCGTGTTTTCAACAAAAGGAGTCAAAAGGTGGAAGAATCAATCCATGTTAAGTTTAATGAGTCACTTAGTGATAAACCTAAACTTAATGAGGATTGTGTAGAGGATGAAGATATGACTCCTCAAGAAGAAATTTTTGAGGATGTTCCTATGGTTGTTCCTCAACGAGAAATCGTTGATGATCCTCCAAATGGAAACATCTTCGTTGACTTGAGAGTTGAACCTTTCGAAGGCACTCCTCCACCTTGTGTAAATGAACTTTGTGAGCCACGTAGAAGTGTCTCCTCTACTCATGTTGATTCACAAAATGTAGAAAATGCATCAAAAATTCCGGAACATGAGGTTCATGATGATAATGAAGGTTCATCTCTTCCGGAACATGATCAAGAGAAAGTTGGAGGTGATGTATCCAATCTTCCTAGATCATTTAAGCACAAAAGTTCTCACCCTCAAGAGTTAGTCATTGGTGATTTAAATAGAGGTATCACCACACGAAGGCAATATAGAGAGAATGCTTTTGTCTCTCTTATAGAGCCTAAAAACATTAAAGATGCACTTCTTGATGAAAATTGGATCTTGGCTATGCAAGAAGAATTAAACCAATTTGAAAGAAGTGATGTTTGGGAGTTAGTTCCCAAACCACACGATCATCCTATTATTGGTACGAAATGGGTGTTTCGTAACAAGATGGATGATCAAGGTAATGTCACTAGAAACAAAGCTAGGTTAGTTGCTCAAGGATACCGTCAAGAAGAAGGTATTGATTTTGATGAGACATTTGCACCCGTAGCACGGCTTGAAGCCATTAGAATGTTGTTAGCATATGCTTGTTATAGAGATTTTACACTTTACCAAATGGATGTTAAATCCGCATTCTTGAATGGTGTTATTCAAGAGGAAGTGTATGTTGCACAACCTCCCGGGTTTGAATGTCATGATTCACCACATCATGTCTTCAAACTTAAAAAGGCTCTTTATGGCCTCAAACAAGCTCCAAGAGCTTGGTACGAGAGGTTAAGTACTTTTCTTCTTAATAATGGTTTTTCAAGAGGTAAAGTTGACACTACCTTGTTCATAAAAGAACAAGGTAGGAATCATTTAATTGTTCAAGTATATGTTGATGATATTATTTTTGGTGCTACTAACAATTGTCTTTGTGAGCAATTTGCTAGTCTTATGCAAGGTGAGTTCGAGATGAGCATGATGGGAGAGCTAAACTATTTCCTTGGATTACAAATCAAGCAAATCAAAGATGGTGTGTACATTTCCCAAGCCAAATACACAAGAGACTTGCTCAAAAAGTACAATTTTGGTGAAGGAAGAGAGGTGAACACTCCAATGAGCACAAGTGCAAAGCTTGACAAGGATGAAAAGGGAAAGCATGTCGAGGTAACCTTGTATCGTGGCATTATAGGTAGTCTACTTTACTTAACGGCTAGTAGACCCGATATTTTACATGCGGTATGTTTATGTGCTAGATTTCAAAGTGATCCTAGGGAGATGCATTTATTGCGGTAAAACGCATCCTTAGATACCTTAGAAGTACTTTGAAATTTGGTTTATTTTATCCTAAGAATGCATGTTTTGACTTAAGAGGTTATTGTGACTCCGATTATGCGGGGAGTCTAGTTGATAGAAAGAGTACCTCCGGAACTTGTCAGTTCCTTGGAGATTGTCTCGTTTCTTGATACTCCAAGAAACAAAACAGTGTGTCTCTCTCTACGGCGGAATCCGAATATGTGTCGGCCGCCTCATGTTGTGCACAATTGTTATGGATGACTAACACTTTAAATGATTATAACGTTCACTTCTCAAAGGTGCCAATTTTGTGCGATAACACGTCCGCCATAAATATTGCACAAAATCCCGTCCAACACAGTCGGACCAAGCACATTGAAGTGAGGTATCATTTCATCCGTGATTGTGTACAAAAGAACTTGGTAAGTGTAGAGTTTGTTCCTACACATGACCAACTTGCGGACATTTTTACGAAACCCTTGCCTAGTGATGTTTTCTTATCTATAAGAAGTAGGTTGGGGTTGCTCAACATGGGTTGACAAAATCATCTTGAGTTTTGAGCATGAAAATTTCAAAAAATTTTCAATATCAGAAGACATGAAGCGCTTCATCTTAGATTGTTAAGGCGTTCGATATCACTTCAAGCGCTTGATGTTAAGGATGTCACTCGTTCAAAGTGACATCAAGCGCTTTATCCAAGTTTGTTCATTCGTTCGATGTGACTTTAAGCGCTTCATCTGTTTGTATGAAGTCGTTCGAAGTCACTTGAGGCGCTTCAACCCTATTTCTTCACTGTCATTTCCGCCGTCTCTTCAGTTTTCGCGCCATTC